>JAVJIF010030756.1:0-405931 GCA_038442645.1 Agave tequilana | reverse complement strand
CTGCACTCATCTCTCTCTCTCTCTCTCTCTCTCCTGCTCTCTCCTCTCTCTCTCTCTTGTTCCCTCTCTCTCTCATCTCTCTCTTCTCCCTCATCTCTCTCTCTCATTTCTCTCACTGCAAGCACTTTCTCTCTCCAGATTTTTCTCTCCCCTCTCTCTTTCTCTCTCATCACTTTCTCTCTCTAGAATCCCCTCCCTCTAGACTTTCTCTCTCTACTTTCTCTCTCTAGATTATCTCTAAAATCACTCTTTCTCACTCTAGATTTTCTCTCTCTAGAAATCCCACTTTCTCTCTCTAGACTTTCTCTCTCTAAACCTCTCTTTCTCTTTCTAACTTTTTATCTCTCCTCTTTCTCTCTCTAAAAATAATATAAATATATTTTGATATATGGATTGGTGTTGTGCTCGGATTTCCGGTGTTTCGGGATTTCTCGCGGTTTTCCGGTATTGAGGCGAGTACAGTTATTTTGGCATGCATTTATTTTATCATTATGCGGTTACATTCTTGTGTTGTTATATGCTTTGCTATTACCGTCGCATGCTTAGTAATTGTCACTGTAACTTTTATGATATTTTGATACCGATGGTTGCCATGCTATATTTGTACATGATACCGGACCACTAGTACCTGCCATGTTATAGTTGATACATGATATATGACCCTAGTACTTACCATGCTATATGTGATAGGTGATACCCGATACCTGTACTTGCCATGCTATACCTGACCCCGATATATGACACCAGTACTTATCATGCTACATTTGACATATGGTACCTGACACCGGTATTTGCCATGCTACATTCGACCTATGATACTTGAGACCAGTACTTGCCATGCTATATCTGATACATGACACCGGATACCGTTATTTGACATGCTATGCTTGCCACATGATATACAACACTGATATTTGCCATTACTTATATGTCACCACTTGCCATGTCTTTACTTTAGATCTGTCAGTTACATGCTATCTTTTAACACATGTATATCACCTGACATCTAGTGTGTTATCATCTGACCACCCGCCATACTACTATTTGGCAAGACCCTTTTTGTTATGCCATGACTTAACCTGACTATTATCAATCCTTTGATATGCTTGGTTGTTTACTAAATATCATCATTCTATCATGCTATCACTTGACACCCAGCATGATAACTTGACTTGTGATTATTACCTTTACGGGAACTTTACCTTATTATCCTGTATCATGATCAGTGACCTGTTTTCCTGCTTTACATGCAGTGACCTGATTATTTAGTACTTATGTACTCCTGAATGCCTGATCATGTCCATCTCCTGTTTTTCCCGTAAGGTGATAATTAAACTAATGAATCTTAAAAAGGATCAACTTACATTGGGTCGGGGGAAACATGCGGATATCAATATGTGTTCGTGTTTACAGTGGCTTTTAGGAATGTTGTGCAACTACATGTTCCGGTCTGACCTGTGGGCCTCCAGGGGACCGAGGGGAGAGCTGGCTCCCTCATTACTGGTACCATCATGATAAGGGCATACATAAGTCCCTCCTGTTTAGCCTTGCGGCTGGCTTCCGTTTCCATGCAACGGAACAATCCTGGACCGTGGTCCCGGGCATGCACGGGACCCACTGTAAACATAGTTCGTTGATACCCCCGCTAGTTTCCAATAACAACCTTGTTTTACTAGGATATGGATCTATGTGCGCTGGGACGCTAGTTCACATAGCTAGATATCAGGGTAAGACGAGTAATAATAATAAGTGTCATAATAACCGGCTCTTTAAGTTGTAAGTAGAAGTATGTGGAATGGGACGCATACTAAAGCCTGCAACTTAAACGGCTATGAATCTGTGTTGTGTATTCTATATTTGCTTGTCCCGGACTTTATATCGGATTTCCTGTTTTATGAGTATTATGTTATGACCACCTTGTAGCTCGGGTTGTATGTGCTTAGATTATGGTGACATGAGATAGAGGTATATAGATGAGGGTTTCCTTATTTGGATTATCCCCTTAACGTATCACACCATACATCCATAATCCGAGCTTATACAACTTGAATTGTCCATACTTATTTATTGCATGTTTAGTGTATCTATCACATGTTTTCCATATATGTCGCATGATTATGTTACTATGCTCTCTACACCATATATCATGCATGCTTTCCGATTCAGATTTACTGATATATATGTATTTACTTGATCTCGGATTTACTGTCATTTTCCTTTATGTTATTTGTCATTTCCTGTTCCTGCATGCCTGGACCACGTCACTTGATCATGTACACGTGTGCCTATTATGCACGCCATCTGGCTTTATTCTTTGTACTCGCTGGGGTTGCTAACAACCCTGGATTCTCATGTCCAGATCCTAGAGTCTGGACTGTAGCGGCCTTCTACACTTGATCAGAGTGGCGCAGCGGGAGCGTGGATTAGTTGGTGCCTTCCTGGACCCTCTTCCTTCCCGCCTCTTCTTGATCGGCTCGCGAGATTCCTATCTTCTATTCGTGAGTACTTTTCAGTATTTCATATTGTGCATTCTGCCTTTATGCCTCTTAGTGATTATATATTCTTCAGATATTATATCATGCCTTGTGATAACTGTGTACTGGTGCTATTATTGCTGGATTGTATATTACCACTATGCTTCTGCACTCTAACTCCTGCCTGTATTGATGCTTAGCGTATATACGTTAGGATATTTCCGACCTGCGTATATACGTCGCAGTGACGTCTCCGTACCCTCCGGATCGGGGCGTTACAACTCTCTCTTTCTCTTATTTGTGCAAAGCATCATTCATTTCATATCATTCATATTGCTTGTGTTGTGCCTTGCATCTTTCATATTGCTATATCATTATATGCTTGGCTTGCTTGTGTGTGCGCCTCACTTGTACTTAACCACAAGAGCTTCATATAGCACCTCAACCCATATCTAGGGGAATCAAGAGGAGTTAGTCCAGAGCCCTTCACGGGGAATTCGGCTACACTTGTGAGTTGTACTAAGTGTGATTGCAATTAGTTTTTAAGCTTCCGCATTTAGCGCATTTAGTTTCTAGATTAGCATTATCACCTATTCACCCCCCCTCTAGGTGTTTTCACTTATCTATCTCGACAGAGACTTGCTTCGAAGAATTAGCCAGAGGGGTTCTTGCGACGCTGACTTCCTTGCACTCAGCAGTAGACCCGAAGGTTTGTTCGTCGCGTTGCGACACTTGATTCTCAACAGTGGAGAATGCAATCCCCAGCGGAGTCGCCATCTTGTTTTTCATTGATTTTACAAGGGGAAACTTACAAAAAAGTATCAAGGAGCTAAATTACAAGTAATTCTTTGCAGTAAGAAGATTACAGATAGATTTCCTCTGAGATTTTTGGGGAAGTGTGCCTGATCAGCACGCGATCACTTTATCCCTTTGACGATGCGAGCGATCAGACAATCGGACTGTCGCCTGATGGGATTCCCTTCTCGCCTAGTTCGGGGAATCGGAGAACAGAAGGTCGGTAGAGCCCTCTTATTACTTCTCGAACTGCCTCCGCTTGGGAATTCCTTCTCGCCTGGTTCCAAAAATCTCTTGAGAGGGAGGAAGATCTTAGGGTATTAGCACCCTGATTGGAGAAGTAATTCTCTGAATTCTTAGAAGTAAGAGAGTAGATCCCTGTCCTTAGCCGTCTCTCCTCTTTTTTTCCAGCCTCCCTTCTTTTTAGCTCTCGTCCCTAGTAGGCTATTTATAAGGAGTAGAGTAGGGTATAATTACCCTAAAAATCTGGAAACAGATTGAGTCAATCTATTTTACATCTGGAAAGTAGCCTCGCCGCGAGGCTAGAGACAGCTTTTGCCTAGGAATAGCAAGTAGTGCTGATCTCTTGATCCGCTCTGTTAAATGAGGGATGCGCCCTTGATTCTTTCCAAAAAACTGAAAGATTTCTCCTGATCTTCTCACTTGATTGGGAGAGTCAAAAGATCATGGCAAACAACTGCCAAATTTGATCTCAATTAAATTTGATCTCATCTAGAGATTTGATCGGTCAAAGGTGACCATAAAAGACCCGCAACGGAGTCGTTGCGTTGAGCTCATGGAGGAGCTGGGAGAAGCTTCTGGCGAATTTAAAAGAAAGCTCTTTAGCGGAGCTGGATAACTTTGTGACGAAGCTACCAGTTACCCTTTTGCGCAGCTGCATAGGGCTTCGAGCGAAGCTAACTCTCTACGGAGTTAACCGAGCATTTCTGTGCGAAGTTGTAAGTTAGCTCGCAGCGAGACTGTGAAAAAGCTTCCTGCGATGCTAAGCAACTTTGGCTTCTTATGCGAGACTTATCTCGTGGGCTCGTACGAGACTGAGTGTTGAGCTAATAGTGTCTCTGGACCTGCTTGGGCCTTCTCACGAGCTTTTCTTGGCTTACTGTCTTCTTCACTGGATCAGTAGAGTCTAAGTTGTTGATACGTCCCCTTAAATGGGTAAAGAACTGGTCGTCGGCTTGTCTGCCACTTGTCTTTTGTAGATGTGAACAAGTTAGACATTGTCTAGGCCAGTTAGGAATCTTGTCTTTTTTAGAGTGTCAACACCTATGTCTCTTCAAATAGACATCAAGCTGTCCTCTTGTTGCTCAGTTAGATAGAATGCTATGATGACTGGCAATGTTTCTCTTCCGCCTAATTAGGCGTACTTGAGGTGTTCTGGTAAGGCTTTTAACTCTAGGGAAGGAGTTGATTCATTGGAGGTGATATATGGAATTTCAGTCCTGTGAGTAGGTACACTTGGGCTTGATGTCCAGTCCACTGCCGAATCTATGATGTGGTCCAGATTGAAATCCTCAGACTCCAGATCAAACTCACTCTCTGTTTCCATCTCTACGCTTTCTTCATGCTCTCTGGTCAAATTTTCATTAAAATTGACTCAAAATGATAATTTATATCCCTGGGTTGTCTTTTAAGATTGAAAACATTGACTTCATTTGTCATGTCTCCAAAGGTCAGTCGCATAAACCCAATCCTACAGTTGATTATGGCATTGGCTGTAGCAAAAATGGGAGCCCTAAGATGACTGGAGTTGGAGACCGTGAATTTGACACAGGTTGGGTCTCAAGTACTATGAAGTAAACGGGGTAGATGAAATCCCCGACACAGATAAGGACATCTGTGATTTTTCCTTGGAAATTTTCACAGATCGGTCAGCTAATTGAATAGTGACTCGAGTTGGATTTAGCTCGCCTAACCTAAGTTGCTGGCATATTGAGAGAGGTAGCAAGTTGATACTTACTCTCAGGTCAAGGAGTGCTCTGCTAATTTCTATTTGTCCCATGGTGCAAGATATTGTAGGACATCTGGGATCATTGTATTTCATCGGAATAGGACTGGACAAAATTTCACTTATGTTTGTTGTCAAGAACACTTTCTTGGACACATTCGTCTTTCTCTTCTTCGTACACATATCCTTAAGAAATTTCGCATATGCTGGAACTTGTTAGATAGCGTCAAGAAGAGGCACATTTAATTTAACCTGATTAAACATCTCAAGTATCTTCTCCATGTGCATGTTTTTATTATTGTTCCTAAACTTGTTAGAAAAGGGTGTTGCAAGCTTATGAACTTCCTCAACAGCTGTGTCCTTGTCAGATATTTGCGGAGCAGATTGAGAGGAGCTAGCAGATGTGGAGGCAAGAGCAGGATAAATGTGAGTAGGATTTTTTTGCTGGTAGATCTGATTGTCCATTTTCTTTCCTGATCAAAGAGTAAGAACAACATTGCACTGGTTGATCCGAGGATCCTGAATTTCATACGCTTGATTAGAATTCTTAGGGTTAACTAGCAGCTTATTAGGTAAAGTACCCTTTGATCTTTTATTTAGAGAGTTCGCTAATTGACTCATTTGCATTTCTAATCTCGATATGACCTGTGAATAGTTGCTTAATGTTTGTCCTTGATTTTGCATAAAGGCAGTTTGGGACTTCATAAAAGCCTCCATACTCACTTCCTATTTACTGAATTTCTTCTCCATTAGTGAACTTTGAAAGGAGGATGATGGAGCTTGACTGAAAAAATTTGCTTGATGATTGGGATGGTGAAGATTATTGGGGAAATTTGGCCTAGGAGAATTGTTCTGGGCCCAAGAGAAATTTGGGTGATTTCTCCAACCGGAATTGTAAGTTTGCAAGTACGGATTATGTTGCGGCCGTGAGTAGGCCGTATTCATGTGTTCTAGCGGTACTTGTTGAGTCTGAAAAACAGGACACTCTTCAAAAACATGGCTCGGTGCCTGACAGTATGAACAATTCGGATTGTGAATTGGTGAAGGGTTGATTTGGTTGACATTGGCTGGCTCTTTTGTTTCTAGAGCCTCTATTCTCCTCATCAGGGTTGCGATCTTAGCATCATCATCTATAGATGATTCTAAGGATATGAGCCCTCCTTTCAAAGCTATAGACTGTGAATTCCTTAGTTTTTTGAGGTTGGTTCCCATTGCAGGGTTTTCTCAGCTAGAACTTCAAACAAATCTCAATCCTGATTTTTATCCTTTTTCAAGAACCCCCCTGACAGTTGGTTTCTAACATGGTTTTCGTTTGATAATCTAAACCATCATAGAGATCTATCACTGATGTCATTTCTCTACACCGTGATGAGAGCACTGAGTTAAGAGATTTTTGAATCCCTTAAAGTATCTGCAGAATGGTTCACTCTGTGCTTTCCTAAACCGCATGATATTCTTTCTGATGAGGGCAGTCTTGTGGATTGGGTAAAATTTCTTCAAGAAGGCCTTGACAAAATCATCCCACGTTGTAACTGAACCTACAGCCAAACTGTACAACCATTTTTTAGCTAGGTCCTTTTGGGAGAAGGGAATGAAATGTAACCTAACGACACCGTCTCCTAGCTGGGAAATTGCATCATGAGGCATACTTCTTCAAATTCTCTAATAAAGAAGTACGCATCCTCCAATTCTAAACCTCAAAATTTGGAAGAGTGTTGATGAAGTGGGGTTTCAACTTAAAGTTATATCCATTCGCCTAAGGAAGTTTTATACAAGATGGCAGTAAGATTTTAATCGGGTAAAACCTGTCCTGAGCAATGTCATCACCGGTTCTGGATGCAGGGGTAGAGAAGTATTTCTGGTTAATCTGAAAGTTACAGAATCTCTTACTTACTCTTGCATGCAGTACACCACAAACAACATATAGACAACAAACAATCAAAAGAATAAAAACAAACAAAATAAAGAGAAACAATCACCAAGCCTTAGTCTAAGGTACCTAGACCTAGACGACTCCTAACTGGTCGATTCTCCAAGGGTGGTTGTTGCAAGAACTCGACTACAAGTTAATCGGCCATGAAAGGGCAAACTCGATAGGGGTATCCGGGTGTGAGCCTCGGACCTTAATTACGCCAAACTACGGAGCTTTCGAGGCTTAACCTCTCAATCCTCTTTCCTTAGACACCGATTTTGCATGAGTATAGTTCTTGCAATTTTCACCCTCCGTTAATCTCTTAGTGAGTCTGAGATCCCTAGGGTCAACATCTATCAATTTTTAGTTAAGGTTTGGGATTGTGAGTGCACCTGGAAATGGTTTTTGGACTAAGAAAGGGTGATGAAATCCCCACCTTATCTTGTTTATTTGGGTTTTGCCCTTAATGTCAATTGTGCAAGTGTATAGTATATTCACAATAAGGTAACACTCAAAGTGATAAATCACTCCAAAATATTGGTCATATAATGCACACGTACCTTTCTTCAGCACTCTTCAACAGAAATTGAAATGAATTGAAATAAACACGTGCCCTAAATTCAAGAGTCTAATCCGATTTCCAATTTAGCAACAAATGGATTTCTGTTAAGTTTATTAAAAATGTATAAGGTGAAGCATACAAGTGTACTAAAAAATTTTAGAAAGCAATTTTTGAGCGATTTTCGGCAGCCCTGCAGAAGAGCTTTTGTTAGTACTTCAATCGGAGAAATTCGCTTTTACACTCCGAGGCAAATGAATTCCTCGTGCAATGTCTTTGGCCACCACTCTTGCTTCCCGTAATAGTTAGCTTCTTAGCACTTCTCCTACACACAAAAACAAAGAAGAATCTTTAGTATTGAACAATAAAGCCGTTCCCTCCCAGCAACGACGCCAAAATTTGATCGGCAAAAAGCAAGCATAAAAATAAGGAAAGGAGTGATGGTCGATGTTATTGCTTTTGAGATTCTTTCGTAATAGCAAAGTGGCTATACGGGTCGTATTCACAAAGAGGGAGAGCGATAGAAGCTTTGATGCGGGTTCTTTATTCAAAGTAAAGAGAAAGTTCTTTATTTCAAATAAAGAATTGAAAAGAAAACAAGTATTATTTCAAAAATTTCTTGGTTTTGGTTGATGTTTGTAAAGATGAGTTTTCTTAAAGGTAAAAATGCATGGCTAACTTTCTACTAAGTGCTCCCATTAATCTCTAACTTCTTGAAGATGTAGTCTCAAAATGGATCATAAGTAAGCATAACCCTTATATATAGGAACTATTTACGTTAGAGATCGAATGAAAGTTCTTCCTTTAACTTAGCTTTACACGGTAAAAACTTGAACATTTCCTTATCAAGATCCAATTGAAGGCGAGAATAAGAGAAGAAATAAGTGCACTGATGGTATCGGTAAAGATTAATAGGAATATCTCTAACTTACAAAAATAAGTAAAGATTACAATCTATAGATCATCAAAAACTGTAAACATGAAATATAAGAAAGGAAAAACTTTTAAGTAAGTTAGAGTTAGAACCCTCGTCTTAATATGTCATAACTCTCGTTTACACAATGCTTGTTTGACACTATTGACTCATTAAGGTTATCAATCAAGTTACTAGAGATTAGTGGGTTAGAAGTTAATTAGTCATGCAATGAAAGAGTTAGTTAGACATGAGTAAGATAAGAAGCAACAAGAGAGAAGAGATAAAGAGAAAGAGTATTACACTAAAATAAGAAAGTAAAAGCAAATGAAAACACCAAGTAATGAAAAGAAGAAAGAGAAGTATTATTTGTATAAGCTTGTCACCTTCAAATACAACTTGTATACACTCTCTCTTTCACTCTAATGGCTAAACTAAACTAGAAGAAGAAGAAAATACAAACAACCGCAACTCTAAAAACAAACTAACATAAAGATCCTAAACTCTCTAGATATCTCTCTGAAAAATCCCAAGGGGGTATTTATAGGCATCAGGAGAAAGGGGCCAGGGGGCAACCTCTGGCCCAAAGCACCGCGCGGCCGCACCAGTACGGCCACAGAAACACTGCCAGAGCGGCGCGCGCAACGCCGCCTGCTGTGCGCTGTCGCGTCAGTCCCCTGTCGGTTGTACCTTCTGGATTTCTGATTTGAGCCCCCTGGTCTGACAGAATCACCTCCTAAAGTCAATGGCTACTTCGTAGGCCTTTAATCACCCATTAAACGGTGATTTAGGGTCTTCTTCTTCATTGCACACCATGGGCCTAGGATCGCATAAGCAAACCATTATTAGCAATATTTTATATAAAATAAATGTGCATATATGGTAAATATTATGCAATATTAGAGGCTAATCATTCACGCTTTCGCTACGCGTCTTTGATCAGCAACCAGGAGAATCCATGAGCTCCAAGCTCCAAGATCTGAACATGCAGGTCCAGGAGAGTCAAAACTCCTCAACGAGTGGTGTGGTGAATATCAAATGGCGTGCATAGATAAGCACATGTGAATCGATAAATCCAAGTCATAAGCATGTATTGAAAATCGTTCATGAGAACAGGCATACGGGAGCAGGCAAGAAGGCAGTAAGTAAAGAAAAAGTGACAAAATCAGTTATATAAACCCAAATTACCGATCTGTGAGATTAGTACATCGAAAAAATAATCCAAACAAGAAAACTCTCATATATATACCTTATATCTCACATCACTGTATCCTGAGTTCATATAACCCGAGCTGTCTCCCAAATTAAGAAAATATCAGAAAATCGATAAAAAATCGATAAAAACAAAAATATCGAACACAAGCAAAACCAGCTGTATAAGCTCAGTTTACGGCTTCATGAGACAAGTACGTCAAAGGAATAATCCAAATAAGAAAACCCTCATCTATATACCTTAAGCTCCATGTTACCGCAATCCAAGTTATACGACCCGAATTGCATAACAGCACGATGAATTATCAATTAGCATCTTATTATTATTACTCATCCTACCCATATATCTAAGTATGTGCCCTAGCGTCCCAACACATATATAACCATATATGAGTAAGCTGAGATTGTTATTAGAAACTGATGATGAAACCAATGTGTTAATTTACAATGGGTCCGTGTGTACCCAAGACCACGACCCAGGTTGTTCCGGTGCTGACCCGATACTTGCCGCTAGGAAAACAGAAAGTGGGTCTTATATTATGCCCATTCAGAATATAAAAGGAGGTAGGGAGCCAATGCTCCCCTTAGAACACTGGAGGCCTCAGGTAGAACTGGAAGTTTTAGTTGTGCAACATACTTAATACTACTGTAAACATATTCACCACTTGAAGTCCATCAGCTTCCCCCTAACCCAATGTAGGTTGGTCTTTTTATCGTTTATTATTATATAATTATCATATTATAGGAATAGCAGGAGCATGACAGGTTCAGAAGTTACAGGAATAACAGGAGTACATAAGTACTAAAAATACAGATCAATGTATATATAATACAGGATAGCAGGACATGATTCACGAAATATGATAATCATAAGGCAATCAGTAATGTATCAAGTGGCAGGTGATAATAATATCAAATAAGTGTCGTGATAACAAGCAGGAGTCAGGTGTCAAGTAATAACATGTTAAGTTTTAAGTACAGTAGATATCACTATCGTATATAACGATACAGGAAAATAGTACTGATACAGGGGATCGGTACGAATATAGAAAAACAGTACCGATACAGATCGGTATGAATATAGAAAAATGGTATCGATATAGGAGATCGGTACGAATACAGAAAAACAATACAGTTTTGAAAAATAACATAAATACAGGTTTCAAACTCTTCACAATCATCAAGATAAGAATAATAGTTGAATTATCAAGTAGACAAGCGAGCATGCAAGTAAGCATACATCCAAGCAAAGCTAAATGAGCTAGAGCGAAGCTAATAGACAGCACTAGACGCCATCACGTTCGGTGTGGTTCCTTTCGCGGCACAGCTTAACGCAAATGACGGAGCGAGCGTATAAACGATATACAATGGCGTGTGGCGAAGCTGCACTCACGACATAACTACGGTCGACTGAGTTAGTGATAAAGCGCTGAGCGCTAGATCTGCCTGCCAGGCGTAGTTAAAAGACCTGACGGTCTGAGCGCACTTCTCTTTTAAGGAAGTGGGTGAAAGCCTAAAGGCTAATAGGTCCGAAGGCAGAGTAGGTACCTGCAGAAGTGTCAGTATCATACACACGCATATAACAAGTAGTAACTAAGCTATCAGTAGAGTAATGAAGCCCGAAGGCTAAGCAAAACAGGAATAAAGTAAGCCAGCAGACAAGCGAACAATCAAACGGAGCAAAGTAAGCTAGAGCGAAGCTAACGCACAACGCTATCACGCCCGATGTAGTTACTGCTCACGGCGAAGCCTTGATAACAAACATCAATCGCTCATGACGTAACTATACTCGGACGGAGTTAACAATAGAGCGTTGAGCGCTAGGCTCGCCTACCAGGCGGAGCTAAAAGACATGACGGTCTGAACGCGCTCCCAGCTACCACGAAACCCATAAGGGTGCAAGATCAATTCCTATTGGGTAGCTCGGAAAGTGGGCTGGCCGGAGGCCGAGTAGGTACCTGAACTAGATGTTAGTACCGCACGAGCACACATATAAATATGATAATTACTAAACTATTTGTGGAGTGAAGAAGCTCAGAGGCTAAGTGTAGAGCCCGGAGGCTAAAGAGCTCGGAGGCCAAGTAGAGAGCCCGAAAGTTAAACGATCACAAAGGCTCAGCCACGCATGATATAAAATAATAAATCATATCACAGACATTATATATGTACAGGTATTAACTATACTACTACAAGCATTCGTCACGCCGATACAGATACATGTGTCCATAGTATACATGAACACACCCACACCGGTACAATAAACAACACTGATACGAATACATATGTCCACTATACAGTTACAAATCCACCAATACATATACATATTACATATAATACAAATCATCCATCGAAGCGGGAAAACTCAGAAGCGAGAACTCTAACCTAAATCTCGGAAAACACTGTGAATCTGGAATCCAAGAAAATGTGCACACCACCAATATATATAAAATATAATTATATATTTAGAGAAAGAGAATAAGAGAGAGGATAGAGAATCAAGAGAGGGATAGAGACAACAGGAGAGAAACTGAGAGTGGGAGAGAGAGAAATGGGAGAGACGGGCAGGCCACGACCTGGCCTGGCCATGGCCTGGCTCTGACCAGGGGAGAGAGAAAGAGAGAGAGGGAAACAAGCAGAGAGAGAGGAGGGAGAATGAAAGAGAGAGAGAGGAAAGAGAGTAGGAAAAAAAGGGGGGCTACTGCCCCTGCTCACGCACAGGGCGGTAGGGCCAGGCGGCATCAGCCATGGGCGGTCGATGGTGGCGCCGAGGAGAGGCCAGGGGCCAGTGAGGAGGCCAGAGGAGAGGAGGAAAGAAGAGAGGAGATGGGATGTTGAAGATGATGATGATGATGTTGATGGTGGAGAAGGTGGGTGTGTTGGTCTTGGGTGGAGATGGTAGCGGTGGCGATGAGGAAAATAAAGAAGATGAGGGTGGAGCCGATGGTGAAGAGGAAGAGGAAGAAGATGGTGGAGGTGGAGGAGTTATGGGTAATGAAGTTGATGTTGTTGTGGATGTTGATATTGGTGATTGGAGAGGAGGTGGCTGGCCAAGGGAGAGGCCGAGGAAGCATCACCGACCAGAGGAGGTTGCCGGCGGTGGTCGTACGCCGGAGTTGAAGGTGGTGGCAGGTTGCTTGGTAGAGAAGAGAGAGGGGAAGGTAAGAGAAAGAATTGAGAGTGAGAGGGAGTAATTAGAGAGATCTAAAGAGAGATTGAAGAAGAGGGGGAGAAAGATTTGTTGGAGGGAGAGAGAGAGAGAGAGAGAATTTGAGAGAAGGAGGGAGGAGGGGTTGCCGCTGGCTGCGGGCTGAGGAAGAAGAAAGAAAAAACAAAAAAAGAAAAGTGAAGAGAACAGGGAAATAAAAAGAGAAGGGGAGAAGATATTTTAGGTAACGTGTGATGGAGAATAAAAGGAGAAAAGAAAAGAAAAAAGAGAAGAAAAAGATGTGGATGAGAAAAACAGAGAAGGAAAGAAAAGAAAAGATATAGAGAAATCTTCGGATCTGGGAAAATCTCAAAAACACCGAAAAAATAGAGTAATCCGAAATGTTCCTACAAAATTCTAAAAAATAACAAATATTATTTTAAGATATATGATGAAATTGAATTCCAGAAATTCAATCTCGTTTTAGAATCAACTGTGATATCGCCTGACACCAAATCCGGCCAAGTTTTGATAAATTCAGAAAAATCTTATAAAATTCATTAAAGTAGAAAATATAATTTTAAGAGATAATGTAAAAGTGAATTTTAGAGATTCAACTTCATTTGTAAACTAAAATTCTGAGAATCGACCAGCGATACCAGTCGACGTAGATTTTGAAGATTTTGCAATTTAATTCGAAAAAAATCCAGAAAATCATGAAAAATCTAAAATACTGAAAAATAATATTTAAAACTGAAATCGGTCAAATCTGACTATCAAAAAGACCAAATCAAGCAATATACTAGGATCGGTCCCCAGTTCAGACTAGGGCTGACTCTGAGTTCACGAATCCGGATCCAATGCAAAATAATCACATAAATAGTCATAAACAAAACAAATACCGAAGGTAATTCAAAAAATATGATCGAAAAAATCTGAATACGTATCTAAGTACGTATTTCAGGAACGGGTGTTACAACAACGGTCGAGCAGACTCAGAGGGAGGCACGATGGGGGAGCGTAGGAATAAATTTAGACATGAATAAATCAAATGTGGAAATGTTTTTTTGTAAAATACAATTGAAATGTTTGTGTGCGAACAATTTGTCATATTTTGAAACAATGAATTTGCTTATATTTTTTTGTTCAAATCGTTTTCAAGTAGTGGATGTATAGCGTATGTCTGTGCATTAAACGAAAGCGTTAAAAGGTCTGCTCGGCCTTGCAGGGCTAAACATCTATTCGGTCAGGCAGTGCCAAATAGTTAAGTTCTGTTCGGCTCTGCAAGGCTGAACATAACAGCTATGTTCGGCATTACAAGGCCGAACAGGATGATTATGTTCGGCCTTGCAAGGCTGAACATTTTGTAAATATTCATCCATTCACAGTTTGATTTTGTTCAGCCATCACGGTCGAACATACTGATACGTTCAGTCGCGCAGGCCGCATATTAATTAGAAGAGATCAACAAAACCAAAATATTTTATGTCAGAAGCAATGAATAAATAATTTATGTCACATTCCCATAGCCAAAACCTTTTCTTTTTTTTTCTTTTTTAGGAAACCACCCTTTTTTAAAAAATCTAATTGAATATTACAACACAGACAGAGTTTAGTCAATTTCATTTGTAGATCCATCAATATTAGTGCTAAACAAATCTGAATATATCTTGAGTTGTTCCTCGTAATTGCCATCCCATCCATTAGCGATTGGAAATCGTTTATGGTGCCACATGCGACAAATTGGGGGTAGTGGATGTCCCTTGCTTAGATGTGGTTGCATATAAATGTAACTTATGTCAACAAAAAATTATTAAATTCGTGAAAGATTGAATTTACTGAATATTTTACTAACCTCAATAAAATGGTTGCTGTTGACAAACCCAATTGAAATGCTTCGACGTGCGGTTTAAGAGACTGGCTCAGTCCTTAGCGGTAGGAAAGTGAGACCTCAAGTGATAACAATATGAACATCAAAATATACTGAGATGCTACAAGATATCCCATATCGGGCATGACGAACCACTTTGCATATGGAGCTCTGCCTTCGAAATGATTTAGTAATTGTCTGATTTCTTCTACATGCTTCGCACTTTTGTAAACACCTAAGTATAAATGTGCGTAAGTGTTTATTTCTTATACTATATCACGTCTTATTTGAGCCCATCCGTCTTCTCCAAAACCTAGCAAATTCGTAATGAATCGTTATCCACAAATTTCATCTGCTTGCATGTCTTTTACATTCATAATGAACGAGCGCATTAGTTTAAGAAATTGTGTCAAGTAACTCACATGCAGATGTGAGCGCTTTGGCCTTACGACCTATGACAAAGAAAGATTAGAAGGTGATTAGTCTATAATAATCACTCGAAATTTTCACCTCAATACACATCTATATAATGAAATACATTTTGCTTTGACCACCTACTAGGTTGTGGGCATTAGGGGATCAAAGATCCAGAAGTGGGTGTCGAGCAGCTATCTTGTGCGGATTTCACGAGCTCGAACTGAGATGGTAATCGATGAGTTGATACTTCATACTTTGAAATACGCTTATTGTGTTTTCTAATCTTCACCTCATATTCTACAAGGATGAAGTATTAGGTACAACCAACTTGCATATTTTTTCAACAATATTAGTTTTTCTGAATAGCATGCCTTCAAAAATGTTGATTGATCATCTCGAACTCATCTACCAAACATTTCTCTAGGTCTTTTATTGCTTCAAGATCATTAGGTGCTGACAGTGACATGTCCAGTTTCTTCCAGCGACGGTCAATATAATCTGCTGGGATGGGCATGTTGACTCTACCATACTCGGCCAGCTTGTGTGCACACGGTAAGCCATGCAAATTTCTCAATAAGCATTTACAAGCTTCGACATCCACTCTGACGGTGCTAACTAGTTTGGATTCATTGATAATCTTTTTCAGTACGGCAATGAATACAACACCACATAGAAGCTTGAATTGAGATGGCTTAAAGTTGTGTAGTGCAACATTACGACTCTTCTCGAACGATGCCTTTACATCTGTATGCTTGTAACTCCAACAATACATGTACTTGGACCAACATGTCTCAAAATTCCCAACCGATGAGCAACGGTATCTCTTTAGTTTCGCATGTGCACTCTCAGCACAGAAAAGTTTAAATAAATGAGATTAGCATCCTATTGAAAAAACAATACTCATTATATTAGATAGAAAAGTGACGAAATCATACCAATTGTTGCGGTAGTTCCAAAACGCATCATTGTGTCGGTCTAGCATGCGATAAATCTCTCTTTGCACTTGTCGATCCACGTAGCCTTAACATATTCAAGCACCTTTTGAAAATCACAAAAATCCTCTTTTAGCCGACCCACAATCGTGAAAATTCCTCCTCGCTATCGACTATAACCATTAGATTCCATGAAGAGGTCAAATCTTCTTTAGTGTCAATTTTTTTTTTACAATGAGCAAGTATATATTTTTCTTATATGCCATCTGTATAAGAAATGATGAGATTCTAGAAATATTTTCTCTACAGCATTTATGCATGCCAAATCTCTATCAATGAAAATAACAAATGGTATTTCTCAACCATGCCTCAACAATCTCAGTCTATCCAAGCACCAACTGAAATATCTTCTTGTTCGGCTTCCAGGTAGGCAAACGCAATAAAGAAAGTCATTTCAGTGCTTGTAATCCCAACGACCCCATCAAAGATAACCTATACTTGTTGGTCTTGTATGTGCATTCATTATTAATACCCAGGAAAATGCATATAACAAATCAATGCTAGCTGGGTGAGCCCAAAGTATATCTTTTACAGTGTCTGTATCAGGACAACACCTGTGAATCTCAATATATCCATGTTCGGAAAGGTTTTTAGTAGTTGCCGCCATTTGTAACCTTTCGACATACTCAACGACTTTAAACTTATACCTTACATTGTATATTGTCCTTAATGTGCTAATATTGAGATTGTTTCTTTGTTTTAACGTATTCAACATGTCTCTTGTCTGAACAAGAGTCTTCAACAAATCTACAACTAATTTCTTTTCTTCTTCTGAAAGTCTATGGCAAAAGAATGTCCTTCCAAATTTTCGGTCGGATAATGGTTATGAATACGACACTGAACCATAAGAACCCACTCAGCTGTATTGGACAACTCCTTACCCTTCAGTAGAAACAGACAACCACATTTCTTACTTCCTATACTCCTTGCCCCCCTTTTGTCTTCCATCTTCGCATTTCTATTTTGTAGGTTCCCCCTCTATCGCAACATAGGAGTACCCTTCGATTTTTTCGCATTTCAAATACATCAGATCTCTTCACAACGATGAAAAATCCTTGTGCAATTGCAACTTCTTATGCCATTTTATCAATGTCTCTCACTTTCAAAAATCTCATGTGTGGTAAAGTCTCCCTGTAATCTACTCTTGCAAGCTCAGTACTGACATTGCTGTATCGGGAAGAAGTCTGCCCCTGCAAATGGTTCATATGAAAACACAGGGTTAACACTGAAAATATTTGGATAAAAATAAACCATGAAAAACTCACTGTTCGACCATATAGTGCCAAACAGAAAGACAATGTTCGACCGTTTTTGGCCGAATAGTGTGCATATGTTCGGCCGATATAGGTCGAACATTATGCCTTTGTTCGGTGTTTTACCCAACCGAATAGAGAATTATAGTTTTCTCTGTAATTCTCTGTTCGATTGATGACCACCAAACAATTATTATTAGTTCGACTATCATCCATCGAACAAACATTATCTGTCAGTGGTTGACCACTGAACAGTTAGTATTCATTTGGCGTTCGAACACCGAATGGGGATGAAACCTATTTAAAAATTTTAATTTTTTTGGAGATTTTAATTGGTAAAAACCAACTTTCTCGGTGTTGGCAAGTTCCAGAGTTTTTGTTGCTTCTCCATTAACGCCCACTACGAAACATAGGTTGATTTTAAGTGTGTGGGTGCGTAAATTTTTTTAGGGTTTAAAGGTTAGGTGTTGAGTGAGTGTAGAAGGAAGAAGATAGGGGGCCTTAAGCACTTTGAGTGGGGTGCCATCATAATATGGGGGTGCCCTAATCAGTTTTGAATTTTTTATAAAATTAAAAATTGAAGGGTATATGAGTAATTTTCATCGGGGTAAAAAAGTAATTGAATATTAAGAATTTTAAGGGGTGCCTTTAGCACTTTTTGGGGTGGAAATAACCGTTCCCTTGATCAAGGGGCGGCTCATGTTTCAAAAAAAAAAAAAAAGTAAGACATTGAGAAGGAAAAGAGAGAGATTTTAGGACTTTTTTGATTTTTGAGAGTATAATGTTGAGAGAGATAATTTTAATGAGACAAACAAGGACATTTTGGGATTTTAGAAAAAAATAAGTGGCATCCATGCCACATGATGGAGAGCGGATATTGCCACCCCCAAAGTTTGAGGAAACCCCCCCTAAGATTAAGGCACCCATCAATTGGATTAAAACACCCCTCCAAAAATTTATATTACACAACCAGTTATTATTTTTAAAAATCCACAAAATACCCTCTCTCCCTATTCATCTCCCTCATTCTCTCTCTTCCTATTCTCAAACGCCGACGCCCCTCGATCTCGACCACCGACCGACCAACAACTGTCGAACGACGCTCCATCATCGATCCCCATCGTTCTCGCCGCCGTCGAAGGAATTTGAGTATTTTTTATGAATTCTAAAAATCCAATTTTGAATATTTTTTAGTATAATTGTTTAATCTGATGGTTGGTTGATTTAATATGTGTTAGTGTTGTAATAGTAGCAAGAACTTAAAGAATTAGAACTTTTATTGCATCAAAATCTAAAAAATGGATTTTGGAGGTGATGGGCTCGATTTCTGTTCGGCGATTAAAGGCCAAAATTTTAATCATGTATTCGGTCAAAGGTGACCGAACATTCCTATTCTGTTTGGCCTATATTAATCAAGCATATCTATTCTGTCAGCAATCGAAGACCGAACATTAGTAAATATGATTGGTTGAATGTAGCGGAACATATTTAGCAAAGTTTGGCAATAGATTGCCGAACAAATTATTTTTCTTTATATAAATGATCAAAATTTATTCTGTCACAGGCATGGATACTATAGGCCCTTCGAAAAGACACCATAGACGGGGTGAGTCCTCTTCTATGATTACTGAAACAGAGGAGGCTCCATAAATAGAGAAGGAAGACGAGAAGTTAGAAGAGTTGACCACACTATTTTCGGGTGGTCCGACTAACATTTCACTACTGTGGAGTTTTAAAACTTATATTGCGGCAAATATCTGGAATGGTGATGTAAGATATTAATTTAAGAATTTTTGTATTGACTATATGACGAAACCTTAATGATATTATCGTGAAACAAAATTTTTAGGAAAGAGATCCACTCAAATGCATTGCACATGTAACAAATTAAGTGATTGGGTACGGGATGATAACACACTGAATCGCTGGTTTACTAACTATATTCAGCAATATGCATGTATGTTTGCCCAACTAGTATCGAAATTCTCAAAAGATGAACAAATGTACCTTTTCAGCTTGGCATGTGCACTCTTAGCCCTGAAAAGATTGAATAACTTGACATTAATAACATAATATAGAAGATATATGAAAAGATTAGTAGAAGAGTGACTAAATCATGCCGGTTTGATGTGATATTCCCAAAATGTATTATTGTGTCGGTCCAACATGCAACAAACATCTCTTTATACTTGTCCATCCATGTAGTCTTCACGTATGTAAGTACTTGAGGAAAATCATAAAAATCATCATTTAGCTGACCAAAAAATCGAACAAATTCCTCCTCATTTTCGGCCATCACCAATATATTCCATGAAGCCATGAATAGGTCAAATCTATCTTCTGTGCCTAAACTTTTTTTGCTTTGAGTAAGAATATTTTTTTTCTTATACAGCATTTGCATAATAAATGACGAGAGATGGGAAATATTTTCTCTATGGCATTCACGCATGCTATATCTCTGTTAGTAACAATAAAAAATGGCATACAACCATGCATCAATGACCTCAAACTATCCAAGCATCAATTGAAATTATCTTCCCGTTCGGCTTTCAAATATGCAAATGCAATAGAAAAAATCATTTCAGTGCTTGTAACCCCAATGATATCTATCAAAGGTAACCAATATCTGTTAGTCTTGTATGTGCAATCTATTATTAAGACCCGAGAAAATACACACAATAAATCAATACTAGTCGGATGAGCCTAAAGGATATCTTTAATACGTATCTGTATTGGGAGAACTTTTATGAACCTCAATATATACGTATTCGGAATTTTTTTTCAATATTTGTTGTATTTGCGACCTTCCGACATATTTCACAATTCTATGCTCTTGCATTGTAAATTATCCTCAATGTGCTCATATTGAGACTTTTTTGTTTCAATGTATTCACAATATCTCTTGACTGCACAAGAGTCTACGACATATCTACAATCAATTTCTCCTCTTCTTCTGACATTCTACCGGCAAAAGAATGTCCTTTCAAATTTTCTGCGCCAAATGGTTATGAATACCACACGCTACAAAAAGTATCCACCCTTCATCATGGGACAACTCCTTGCCCTTCAATAGGAATGGACAACAACATTTTTTGCTACCGGGAATTTTGATCCCTTGCTGCTCTGAATTTTCTTCACATTTCTATTTCTATATATTCTCTTTGTCACCACTTAGAAGTATTCTTCCATTTTTTCCATTTTTCTTGGCATCGGATTTCTTGATAACGATAAAAAATCCTTGTAACTTACCAACTTCTCGAGCCCACGTTATCAATGCCTCTCGACATTGAAATATCTTATACGTAGTGAAGTCTCCACTGTTGTCAATCATAAGCTCAATACCGATATTGCTACATTGGATAGAAGAATGCCCCTGTAGATCGTCTGTCCAAAAAGACACACGGTTAAATCTATATGCAATTATCAGTTTGACCAAACAATGTCAAAATGTAACTCATTGTTCGATCGTGAATGACTGAACAAACATAAAAATGTTCATCCATAAGTAGCCGAACAAAATTAAATGTTCGACCATACTTGGCTGAACATTTGAATTTTGTTCGGCTACTTATGGATGAACATTTTTATGTTTGTTTGGTTGTAATTAACCAAACAGACATAAATGTGTTCGCCAAATAACCACCAAACAGATAATGAACTTACCTTAATAAAAACACTAAAAACTGAGATTTGAATGGGAAAAATCTTATATTTTCACTGTTGTGACTCTCTAGGGTGATTAATTGCTTATCCATAGCTCTCAAAGAGGAAATGTGGGTGATTTTTTTGCGGTATGGTGCTTCAAAATTTCTAGGATTTTTGAAAATGGGGGAAGAATGAAATGGGTTGGGAGGATAAGGGTGGGGGTGGGGTGCTTTCATCACAAGAGGGTTCTTTATCATTAGGCTGTTTTTTTTTTATAATTATGATATCTTAAGGGTAAATAGGTCTTTTAATAAAGGGGTATAAAGATAAATCAACTTAAGCTAAAATTTGGTGGGTGCCTTCCTCATTTTTTGGGATGGCAATATCCGTTCCGCACATGATTAGGGTTTAAAAGAAAATTAAACAATGGGCCTTGACTTGGAAAGTATAGAGTAATAAATAGTGATTTTTATAGTCGAGGGGGGCAAATTGTAACTCTTATGACAGCACAGGGGAGCAAATTGCAATTTACCCGAAAGAAAAAACAACATTTTTTTGTTTATTTCTCTCAAACTCTTTCATCTGAAATTTAACCATAAACATTTGCTAAGATTAGAAGTCATTACCTTAACTATTAATTTTTTAAAATTTATTATGTAATAACAAATTGTAGAGTTATAATATTAATTGAAAAAGGAGTATATTTAAGATTGGATTTGACCAAATAAGACTTAAAATAAGCCTCCCTAAAAAAATAGTGCCAGGGTCGTGGTCGGGGTCAGGCCTCACCCTCAAAATATAATGGGTTTAAAGTAAGGCCTCAGCCGCTGTCAACCAAACCCCCCACCCCCACCCCAAAAATAACCAAAGAAAAAGAAAAAGAAAAAATCTCCCCGATCTAATAGCTATAATCATTTTGCTCTCTCACATTTCTTCCCACTCACAAACACTTTTGACTCCTTGCCCAAGATAGTTACATAAGCAGCATAATAATACTTTTCCCATATCCGACTGTTACTCTTTTGTCAAGTTTAAGGTAACGCAAACTTAAACTAATGAGTGATGATATTTGTACTATTTTTTATACTACATTATACTACTACTCTATGAAATGTAGGTCACACTTGTAACACCTCGTTTCCGGAATACGTACTTAGATATGTATTTTAATTTCTTGATATTTTTTTAATTTTCTATAGTATTTATTTATATTTTATGATTATTTATTTCACTGCTTGGTATCAGATCCAGATTTAGAATCAACTCAAGTCTGAACCAGGGACCCGATCACATTGAACTAATCGATTTGACCATTTTGGTAGTCAGATTTGATCGATTTCAGCTTCAAATATTATTTTCTAATATTTTAGATTTTTTTTATGATTTTATGAAATTTTTCAAAATTGAATTATAAAATTTTCAAAACCGGTGTCGACACGGTGCCGCCGATTGATTCTCAGATTTTTATTTATAAATAAGTTGAATTTCTAAAAACTGCTTTCACATTATTTCTTAGAATTATATTTTCTATATAAAAACATTTTTGGGGATTTTTCTGAATTATCAAAATTCAACCGGATTTGGTATTGACAGGTATTGTTTGTTGGTTTCAGAATTTTTAATTTAAAATGAGATTGAATTTCTTAAATCAGATTTCACCATGTGTCTTAATATAATATTATCTATTTTGAGAATTTTTGGGAGCCTTTTCGGAACTGTTAAATTTTGACCAAATAAATATTATTTGAGTTCTCGGATCTAGGAGTTTTGACCGGATATTTTCTTTCTTTTATTTTCTTTTTCTTTCCTTTTTACCCACCACATCTTTTCTTTTCTTTTTACCTTTTCTCCTTTTTTCTCCTTCACAGAAATCCCCCTTCAAAGTATCTCCCCTTCTCCTTTTATTTCTCTTCTTCCTCCTCTTTTCTTTTTTCCTTTCTTTCTTCTTCCCCTGGCTAACACAGCCGGCGGCGCCAACCTCCTCCTCCTCCTCCTCCCTCTCTTTCTTAGAATTTTCTCACTCTCTCCCCTAATCTCTATCTCTCTCTAATTTCCCACTCCCCCTCTCCTTTACTCTCTTTCTCACTCTCAATTTTTCACTCTCTCTTTCATCCAAGACCGGCACCACCAGCACCTCCGGCCACCTCCACCACGCCGGCGGTGGCCCCACCAAGATTTGGTTACCATTTTTGTCCCCTCCAAATCTCTTCTCTCTATCTCTCATATCTCTCCCTATCTCTCTTCACTTTTCTCTTCCTTCTAAGCTCAGCGACCAACATGGTCGGTCGATCCCCTCTCCGCCGAGCCACCTCCTGCACCCTCAAACTCCGGCCACCTCTCCTCCCCCACTTCCCTTCTTCTCCATTTCCTTCTTCAACTCTAAATTCCACCACCATCCATCTCCTTCTCCTCCTGCCCAACCACCACAACTATCTTCTTCCTTCTCCCAATTTCTCCACCTCCTCTTCAATCCCCTCACCATCAAGCTTCTCCATCATCTCCTCCACCTCAATCTCCTCCTCTCCACTAAAATCCACTACAACCACTACCATTTGCACCACCACCACCACCAACCACCAACACCACTCCTCTATTCACCACCCCTCTTCCCCTCGTGATCGGCCACCTTCAGGTGGCGCCGCCACCCCTGGCTGCGCGCAGCCAAAGCACCGCCCTCTGGCCGTGAGCCCAAGTCTACGACCACATGGTCAGGGCCCTTTTCTCTCTCCTTGTTCTTTCTCTCTCAATCTTTCTCCCTCTAGATCTTACTTTCTCTCTAACTTCTCTCTAAGTCTCCCTCTTGGCTGTGGATGTTGCCCGTGTCCGTGCACATATATTTGGGATTCTGAATTTCGCGACATATTTAGTGCTTTGAGGCGAGTGATTCGCGCTTTATTTAGGTACCCCGCTTCGACAGTTGTTTTTATTGTAATTTGTTGGATTTGTATTGTATTTATGGGACTTTGTATTTGTATCGGTGTTGTGGGCATGTAACCAATGTTATGTATTGTATCAGCGTAAGTGTGTACATGTATACTGTAGACACATGTATTTGTATCGGTGTGACGAATGACTATAGAAGTGTAGTTTTATACTTGTATATGTATACTGCCCGTGACATGTTCTTCTACTACTTTATTATCATGTGTGGCCGAACCTTCGTGGTCGTTAGCCTCTGGGCTCTATACTCAGCCTCTGGGCTTCGCCACTCCACGAATATTCTAATTATTATCATATTTATTTGTGTGCTCGTGTGGCACTACATTGGTGCTGGTTGCAGGTAAAGCCCACTTTCCAAGCTGGCTACCCAATAGATTTTACTCCTTGCATCCTCTGGATTTCGTGGTAGCTACCAGGAGTGCGCTTAACCATATGGTCTCCTTACAGCCCTTTGGGGGCTCAGACCATCAGGTCCTTCGGCCCCACCTAGTAGGTGAGCCTAGCGGTCAGGGCTTTACCACTAACTCCGTCTGGGTGAAGTTACAGCGTGGGCGTGGCTTCGTCACGGGTTATGCGGAGCGATTTACCCGCCACCACACGCGCGCTTAGCTTCACCGTTAGTAGTAACTGATTAGTCTCTAATATTGCATAATTTTTACCACATCTGCACATTTATTATAAAATACTGCTAATAATGGTTTGCTTGTGTGATCCTAAGTTCATGGTGTGCAATGAAGAAGAAGACCCTAAATAACCATTTAATGGGTGATTAAAGGCTTACAAAAGTAGCCATTGACTTTAGGAGGTGATTCTGTCAGACCAGGAGATCAATTTAAAAATCTAAAGATCCAGCTAACAGGGGACCGAAGCGACTGCACGCAGCAGGTGGCGCTACGAGCGCTGCTTCAGTACGTACTGGCGCGGCCGCACCAGAGTCATGGGCCAGGGGTTGTCCCCCTGGCCCCCTTTCCCCTGGTGCCTATAAATACCCCCTTCGATAGTTCTTCAGGGAGATATCTAGAGAGTTTAGGTTCTTTATGTTAGTTTGTTTTTAGAGTTATAGTTGTTGTTGTTTTCTTCTTCTAGTTTAGGTTAGCCATTAGAGTGAAAGAGAGAGAGAGTGTGTGTGTGTGAACAAGTTGTATTTGAAGGTGACAAGCTTATACAAGTAATACTTCTCTTTCTTCTTTTCATTTACTTGGTGCTTTCATTTACTTTTACTTTCTTTTTTTAGTATAATACTCCTTCTCTTCACTTCTTTTCTCTTGTTGTTTTCTTCTCTTGCTCATGTCTAATTAACTCTTTCATTGCATGGCTAACTAACTACTAACCCACTAGTCTCTAACAACTTGATTGATAACCCAAATGAGTCAATACTTTCAAGCAAGCCTTGTGCAAATGAGAGTTATGACATCTTAAGACGAGGGTTCTAACTCTTACTTACAAGTATTCCCTTTCTTATATTTCATGCTTAACAAATTTTGATGATCTATAGATTTTAAACTTTACTTGTTTTCATAAATTAGAGATATTCCTATTAATCTTTGCCGATTCCATTAGTGCACTTGTTTCTTCCCTTGTTCTCGCCTTCAATTGGATCTTGATAAGAGAATGTTCAAGTTTTACCGTGTAAAGCTAAGTTAAAGGGAGAACTTTCATTCGATTTTCAACGTGAATAATTCCTATGCATAAGGGTTATGCTTCCCTATGATCCATTATGAGACTACATCTTCAAGAAGTTAGAGATTAGTGGGAGCACTTAGTAGAAAGTTAGCCATGCGTTTTTACCATTAAGAAATTCACTTTTACAAAACATCAACCAAATCTTTGAAACATAATTTGTTTTCTTTTCAATTCTTTATTTGAAATAAAGATCTTTCTCTTTATCTTGAACAAAGAAGCCGCATCAAAGCTTCCATCGCTATCCCTCCTTGTGGATACGACTCGTATAGTCACTTTGCCACTACGGAAGATCGCAAAAGCAGTAACATCGACTTCACTCCTTTACTTAATTTTGTGCATGCTTTTTGCTGATCAAATTTTGGCGCCGTTGCCAGGGAGGGAATGACTTTATTGTTCAATACTAAAGACTTTTCTTTGTTTTTGTGTGTAGGAGAAGTACCAAGGAGCTAGCTATTACGGGAAGCAAGAGAGGTGGCCAAAGACACTACACGAGGAATTCATTTGCCCTCGAAAAATTCGTGTAAAAGTGAATTTTTCCGATTGAATTACTAACAGAAGCTCTTCTGTAAGGTTGCCAAAAATCGCTCAAATTGCTTTCTCAAATTTTTAGTTCACTTGTATGCTTCACCTTTACACTTGTAATAATTCAACAGAAATCCATTTGTTACTAAATTAAAAATTGAATTAGGCTCTTGCATTTAGGGCACGTGTCTATTTCAATTCATTTCAATTTCTTTTGAAGAGTGCTAGAGAAAGGTACATGTGCATTCATATAGAATAGGACCAATATTTTGGAGTGATTTATCGCTTTGAGTGTTATGTTGTTGTGAATATACTGTATACTTACACAATTGACATTAAGGGCAGAACCCAAATAAACAAGATAAGGTGGGGATTTCATCACCCTTCCTTAGCCCAAAAACCATTTCCAAGTGCACTCACACTATTCCAAGCCTTAACTAAAAATTGATAAACGTTGGCCCTAGGGACATCTCGGACTCACTAAGAGATTAACCGAGGGTGAAAATTGCAAGAACTATACTCCCACAAAATTAGTGTTTAAGGAAAGAGGATTGAGAGGTTAAGCCTCGAAAGCTTCATGGTTTGGCGTAATTAAGGCCCGTGGCTCGCGCCTAGATACCTTCGATCGATTTTTGTCATTTCCTGGCCGATTAGCTTGTAGTCGAGTTCCTGCAACAACCTCCCCCGGAGAATCACCAGTTAGAAGTCCTCTAGGTCCAGTGCCTTAGACTAAGGCTTGGTAGTTATTTCTCTTTCTTTTTGTTTGTTTTATTCTTTTCGATTGTTTGTTGTTTTTATACGTTGTTTGTGGTGTGCTGTATGCAAGAGTGGGTGAGAGATCCTGTAACTTCAAGATTAACCAGAAATACTTCTCTACCCTAGCATTTAGAACCAGTGATGGCATCGCTACAGGACAAGTTTTACCAATTAGAACCTCACTGCCATCTTATATAAAACTGCCTGAGAACGGAAATAACTTTGAATTAAATCCTCAATTCATCAACATTCTTCCAAAATTTCATGGTTTAGAATCGGAGGATGCATATTTCTTTGTTAGGGAATTTGAAGAAGTATGCCTAATGATGCGCATTCCCCCAGCTAGGAGACGATGCCGTTATTTTATGTTTCATTCCCTTTTCCCTAAAGGACCTACTAAGAAATTGTTGTACAGTCTAGCTGTAGATTCAATTATAACGTGGAATGATTTCGTCTAGGCCTTCTTGAAGAAATTCTATTCAATTCACAAGACTGCCCTCATCAGAAAGAATATCATGCAGTTTAGGCAAGAACAGAGCGAACCATTCTGGAGATACTTTGAACGATTCAAAGATCTCCTAACTCAGTGCCCTCATCACGGTATAGAGAAATGACGTCAGTGCCAGATTCTCTATGATTATTTGGATTATCAAAAACGAAAACCCTGTTAGAAACCATGTGTCCGGGAGGGTTCTTGAAAAAGAATGAAAATCAGGATTGTGATTTGTTTGAGGATCTAGCTGAGAAACCCTGCAATGGGAGCCAGCCTCGGAAAACCAAGAAATTTACAGTCTATAGCTTCAAAAGGAGGGCTTTTATCCTTAGAATTAACCATAGCTGCTGAAGCTAAGATCGTAACCATGATGAGCAGAATAGAGGCTATAGAAACAAAAGAGTCAGCCAATGTCAACCAAATCAACCCACCACCAATTCACATTCTAAGTTGTTCATACTGTCAGGCACCAAGCCATATTTTTGAAGAGTGTCCTGTTTTTCAGATTCAGTAAGTATCGCTGGAACACATGAATGCGGCCTACTCAACACAATCCGTACTCGCAGACATACAATCCCAGTTGGAGAAATCACCCAAATTTCTCTTGGGCCCAGAACAATTCTTCCAGGCTAAATTTCCCCAATAATTTTCACCATCCCACTCATCAAACAAATTTTCCTGGTCAAGCTCCATATTCCTCCTTCCAAAGTTTACCAATGGGAAAGAAATTCAGTAAATTGGAAGAGAGATGGAAGCTTTTATGAAGTCTCAAGCCGCCTTCATGCGAATCAAGGACAAATACTGAGCAAGCATTCACAGGCTATATCGAGATTGGAAATGCAGATGAGTCAAACTCTAAGTGAAAGACCAAGGGTACTTTACCTAGTCAGCCGCTAGTTAACCCTAAGAACTCCAATCAAGCGTATGAAATTCAGGATCCTCAGACAACCAGTGCAATGTTGTTCATACTCTTCGATCAGAAAAGAAGGTGGACAACCAGGTCTACCAGCAGAAAAATCCCACTCACATTGATCCTGCTCCTGCTTCCACATCTGCCAGCTCTCCCCAATTGCTCCACAAACGTCTGACAAAGACACACCTGCTGAACAAGTTCATAAGCCTGTAGCACCCTTTACCAATAGGCTTAGGAACAATAATAAGAATATGTACATGGAAAAAATACTTGAGATGTTTAATCAGGTCAAACTGAAAGTGCCTCTTCTTGATGCTATCCAACAAGTCCCAGCCTATGCCAAATTTCTTAAGGATATGTGTACGAAGAAGAGAAAAACGAATATGCCCAAGAAAGTGTTATTGGTAACAAACATAAGCGAAATTGTGTCTGGTCCTATTTCGGTGAAATACAAAGATCCGGATGTCCCACAATTTCTTGCACAATAGGACAAATAGAAATTAGCAGAGCACTCCTTGACTTGGGGGCAAGTATCAACTTGCTACCTCTCTCAGTATACCAGCAACTTGGGTTGGGTGAGCTGAGTCCAACTCGAGTCACCATTCAGTTAGCAAACCGATCTGTGAAAATCTCCAGGAGAAAATCACAATGTCCTTATCCGGGTCGGCGATTTCATCTACCCTGTTGACTTCATTGTGCTTGAGACTCAACCTGTGTCAAATCCTCGGTCTCAAACTCCGGTCATCTTAGGGCGCATATTCCTTGCTACAGCCAATGCCATAATCAACTGTAGGAACGGGTCCATACAATTGACCATTGGAGACATGAGGCAGGAAGTAAATGTCTTCAATCTTGAAAGATAACCCAGGGATATAAATTATCAGACTTTTGAGGTCAATTCCATTGAAAATTTGACCAGTGAGCATGAAGAAATCATAAAGATAGAAACAGAGAGTGAGTTTGATCTGGAGTCTGAGGATTTCAATCTGGATCAGATCATTGACTCAGTAGTGGACTGGGCATCAAGCCCAAGTGTACCCCATCACAGAACCAAACTCCAGATATCACCTCCAATGAATCATACCTTCTCTAGAGTTAAAAGCCTTACCTTAACACCTCAAGTACGCCTACTTGGGCGGAAGAGAAACCCTACCATTCATCATCGCATCCTATCTGAGTGAACAATAAGAGGACAGCTTGATGTCTATTCTGAAGAGATATAGGGCAGCCATTGGATGGACCATGAAAGATATTAAGGGGATAACTCCAGCAATAGTTCAACATACAATTCATTTAAATGATGAAGCGATCCCTAGGAGGGACCCACAGCGTAGGCTCAACGCACTGATGCAAGAGGCCGTAAAAACGGAAATTTTGAAAATGTTAAACAATGGGATCATTTATCCCATTTCTGATAACCAATAGGTTTGCCTGGTTCATTCGGGCCCCAAGAATTTGGTTTTACGGTGGTAGAGAATGAGCAGAAAGAGTTGGTACAAATAAGACTACCTACCAAGGTTCGTATTTGTATTGACTATAGAAAGTTGAATGCGGCCACTCGTAAAGACCACCTCCCGCTACCCTTCATCGACCAAATGCTTAAACGCTTGGCTGGACATGAGTACTATTGTTTCCTCGATGGTACTCGGGATACAATCAGATCCCCATTACTGCAGAAGACCATGAGAAGACTACGTTCACTTGCCCATTAGGAACCTTCGCCTACCGACGCATGCCCTTTGGATTGTGCAACACTCCCGCAACATTCCAATGGTGCATGCTCGGTTTGTTCTCCGACATGGTTGAACGTTTTTTTGAGATTTTTATGGATGACTTCTCTATCTACGGAGATTCATTTGATCAATGTCTTCATCATCTGGAGTTAGTTCTGCAAAGATGTAAGGAAAGAATCTAATTCTGAACTGGGAGAAATGTAATTTTATGGTGAGACAGGGGATTATCTTAGGCCATGAGATTTCTAGGAGGGAATTGAAGTGGACAAGGCAAAAGTAGAAGTGATTGCTAAGCTGCCACCACCCAAAAACATCAAGGATATCAGGTCCTTTCTAGGGCATGCTAGGTTCTACCGACGGTTCATTAAGGACTTTAGCAAAATCGCTAGGCCCTTAACCAACCTGCTCGCAAAGGATATGTCCTTTGATTTTAACGAAGCATGCTTCAAATCATGGGAGAAGCTTAAGCAAAACCTTGTATCTACGCCTACTATTTCTGCTCCAGATTGGGTACAACCGTTTGAAATCATGTGCGATGCCTCTGATTTTGCTATCGGCGCTGTTCTTGGACAGCACATTGACAATAGGCAGCACATGATCTACTACTCAAGTAGGACCCTGAATGACGCCCAACAGAATTATACAACGACTGAGAAGGAATTCTTGGCCGTTGTCTTTGTGCTAGAAAAGTTTCAGTCCTACTTGTTAGGATCGAAGATAGTGATTTTCACGAATCACTCGGCATTGAAATACCTCATGACCAAGAAGGAACTAAAGCCCGATTAATTCGATGGATCCTTCTGCTTCAAGAATTTGACCTGAAAATTCGGGATAAAAGAGGTATAGAAAATGTGGTAGCTGATCATCCGTCTAGAATTCTGAATGCACCTATCATCCAAGCTCCGATCAATGAGGATTTCCCAGATGAGCACATCCTGGCCATTTTCAAGGAACTATGGTATGCGAACATAGTCAATTACCTGGCCACTGGACAATTACCCGCTGACTGGACAAAGCAAGACCAGTATCGCTTCTTTGCCTAAGTACGACGCTTCTTCTGGGAAGAGCCGTATCTTTTTAAGTATTGTCCTGACCAGATTATTCGACAATGCATACTAGAAGAAGAACAAAGGAGTGTGCTTAGTTTTTTACCATGAACTTGCATGCGGAGGACACTTCGGGTCCCCGCAAAATCACATAGAAGTTTTACAAAGTGAGTTTTACTAGGCCACTTTGTTCAAAGACTCATTTTACTTTTGCAAGTCATGTGCAAATTGTCAGAAAATTGGAAAAATTTCGAGAAGAGACATGATGCCCCTGAAGCCGATACTTGAAGTTGAAATTTTTTATGTTTGGGGTATCGACTTCATTGGACCATTCCCAAATTCATTCGGCAACCAGTTCATCTTGCTTGCAGTGGATTATATCTCTAAATGGGTAGAAGTTGTGCCTCCGAAGACCAATGATAACAAAGTGATTGTCAAATTTCTCAAGAAAAATATCTTCTCCCGTTTTGGCACCCCCAGAGCGATAATTAGTGATAATGGTCGCATTTCTGCAATAGAGTTTTTGAAGCTCTGATGTGAAAATATTTTATCAATCACAAGTTATCCACTCCGTATCATCCCAAACAAATGGGCAAGTCGAAGTGACCAATCCACAAATCAATCTCATTTTAGGAAAGACTGTTGGACAAAACCGAAAGGAATGGTCGGTCAAGCTAAATGATGCATTATGGGCTTATCGAACTACTTTTAAGACGGTCCTGGGGATGTCTTCTTATAGAATCGTATCTGGAAAAGTCTGTCATCTTCCAGTCGGGATAGAACACCGAGCCCTGTGGGCTATTAAGCAACTCAATTTCGATCTGACCAAAGCCGGTGAACGAAGGAGATTGTAGATCTCAGAGTTGGAGGAGATACAGAGGCTTACGGGAATGCACGGATTACAAAAAGCAGAACTAAAATTTTTCATGACCAGATCATCAACCGGAAAAACTTTGCCCCGGGAGACAAGGTTCTATTATACAACTCGAGACTTCATATTTTCACGGGGAAGCTTAAAACTCGTTGGTCTGGACCATTGATTGTGCGCACCGTCTTCCCACACGGTGCTGTGGTCATTGTCGATCCTAAGAGTAACACGGAATTCAAAGTGAATGAGTAAAGACTAAAGCCATTTTTGACCAATGAGCCTGCGTCTCATGCTGAAATGGTGCTGAGTCATTTCTCTCTGTCATACACCTGACCATAGCCATCCACACACCACCCAAAAAAAGTGTAAATAAAAAAAATTAATTAAAATTTTTTAGGGGTTCTTTATACTTATTGTTTATATGCTCACCCCTTATATACTTGTAAATACCCTTTTTGAAAATTTCTTTTTCTTTTTACTCTCTTCTTCCTCTCGCTTAGCCTATTCGCACTTGGTCGATCCGAGTCGACGGAGACAGTGATATCTTTTCTTCCCCCTATTTATTGCATTTGCATTTACATGACTAGCATTGAGGACAATGCATTAGATAGGTGTGGGGGGGTGCTAACATTCTTTCTTTCTTTTTTACTTAAAAAAAACTCCTGAACGAATAAAGAATTTTTATACTCTTTATAAAAATGCCAAAAAGGTTGTAAGAATTAAGGGAACCTTATTAAGGAATCTTTATTTTAGCCTAAATAAAAAGAAATATTGGTTTGACTAAGAGTTGGGAGGGACAAGGAAAATAACTCATACCTTTTATTTAACATCAGTAGAATATGCATAAACAATACACACACGCTTGGGATTTAGAGACACAACTTTGAATTAAAAGAAAGTAAGCTGGATAATTATGCCTAAAGAAGCATGATTACTCACGCCAAAAAGAAATATATATATATATATATATATATATATATATATATATATATATATATATATATATATATATATATAAGTAAATCATAATTTCGTGACCTACTCTACTTGCATATTTGACCTGAGGGGTGTTTTTCCACTTGGTGCCCTAAAACCATCAGGTTTGGAAGTCATCGGTTTGATATGTGTTACATGAATAAAGTAGAAAACTAAAATAAACCAAGAATAAAAATATAGATAAACATTAATAAAATTAAATGACATTTAAAGTTGAGTTGAGAAATCCCAAGCACATCACACTTACACATTATGCATATCTATCTAAAGAAAAAAATAGAATGAGTTAGAAGTACAACATTCTTTCTAAATTCAAAGAAAAATCATAATTTTTTTCTTTTATGAAGGCTAAAGTATAGGAGGACATAAGAGGGTTAAACCTAAATCTTACATCATTCGGCGATTTTTACTTAGATGATTGAAAGTTCTTTTTCTTGAAAAAGGTTTGCTGACAACTAACATTTTTCTTTATTTATTGGATTTTGTTGGTACAATCTGCTGAAAACCCTCAGGAGACAAAACTCCTCCTCTAGGAGAAAGCTAGAGGTTTAAAGGCTTGTTGCACATGCTCAGTGCAATCGCGTCACCTGTGAAAGTGGTGTAATAATTCTCTTATTTTTGTTTTGCTCGGGACGAGCAAAAAGATAAGTGTGTGGGTGTGATTAGTCTCTAATATTACATAATTTTTATCACATCTGCACATTTATCTTATATAAAATACCGCTAATAATGGTTTTTCTTGTGTGATCCTAGGTCCATGGTGTACAATGAAGAAGAAGACCCTAAATCATCATTTAATGGGTGATTAAAGCCTACAAAAGTAGCCATTGACTTTAGGAGGTGATTCTGTCAGACCAGGAGATCAAATCAGAAATCCAGAAGATCCGGCTAACAGTAGACCGAAGCGACTGCACGCAGCAGGCGGCGCTGCGCGCGCTACTTCAATACAGCCGCGAAAACATGGCTTTGGCCGCGTTTCAATAGTCATACTGGCGCGGCAGCGCCAGCGTCTTGGGCCAAGGGTTGTCCCCTGACCCCCTTTCCATTGGTGCCTATAAATACCCCCCTTGGGGGTTCTTCAGGAGATATCCAGAGAGTTTAAGATATTTATGTTAGTTTGTTTTTAGAGTTGTAATTGTTTTCTTCCTTTTCTAGTTTAGTATAGCCATTAGAGTGAAAGAGAGAGAGTGTGTACAAGTTGTGTTTGAAGGTGACAAGCTTATACAAGTAATACTTCTCTTTCTTCTTTCTATTTACTTGGTGTTTTCATTTGCTTTTACTTTCTTATTTTAGTGTAATACTCCTTCTCTTTACTTCTTCTCTCTTATTATTTTCTTCTCTTACTCATGTCAACTAACTCTTTCATTGCATAGCTAACTAACTACTAACCCATTAATCTCTAACTACTTGATTGCTAAGCCAAATGAGTCAATAATATCAAACAAGCCCTGTGCAATGAGAGTTATGACATCTTAAGATGAGGGTTCTAACTCTAACTTATAAGTATTTCCTTTCTTATATTTCATGCTTAACGATTTTTGATGATCTATAAATTGTAAACTTTACTTGTTTGCATAAGTTAAAGATATTCCTATTAATCTTTGCCGATACCATTAGTGCAATTGTTTCTTCCCTTATTCTCGCCTTCAATTGGATCTTGATAAGGGAATATTCAAGTTTTTGCCTTGTAAAGCTAAGTTAAAGGAAGAATTTTCATTCGATTTCCAACGTGAATAGTTCCCCTGCATAAGGATTATGCTTGCCTATGATCCATTGTGAGGCTACATCTTCAAGAAGTTAGAGATTAGTGGGAACACTTAGTAGAAAGTTAGCCATGCATTTTTATCATTAAGAAAATCCACTTTTACAAAATATCAACCAAATCTTTCAAACATCATTTGTTTTCTTTTCAATTCTTTATTTGAAACAAAGATCTTTCTCTTTACCTTGAACAAAGAAGCTGCATCAAAGCTTCCATCACTCTCCCTCTTTGTGGATAGACCCGTATAGCCACTTTGCTACTACGGAAGAATCGCAAAAGCAGTAACATCGACTTTCACTCCTTTATGTAATTTTGTGCATGCTTTTTGCCGCTCAGTAACCACTTTGAGTGTGATAGTCTTTAGCATTGTGCGCTAGTTTCGCTCCATCCTTATTTAAGATTCGCTTGGATGTTCACTTATCTGCTCGCTGGTTTTATTTTTGCCTTGCTCAGCCCCCGAGCTTCACTGATAGCCTAGTTGTTATCTGTTACTGTATTTACATACATGTGTTTGGTACTAACACCTTTGCAGGTACTTACTCTGCTTTCGGGCCTATTATCCCTTTGGGCTCTTACCCACTTCCTTGAAAGAGGGAGTGCGTTCAGACTATCAGATCTCTTAGCTACGCCTAGTAGGTGGACCTAGCGTTCAACGCTTTGCCGCTAATTTTGTTCGAGCGTAGTTACACCGTGAGAGCGGTTTCACCACGTGCGGTAATATAGCGTTCATACGCTCGCTCCGTCGTGTGCGTTTAGCCGTTCCGCGAGCGGTAACCACGCTGAGCGTGATGGCATCTAGTACTGTATGTTACCTTCGCTCCAGCTTTACTAGCTTCACTTAGATGCTTACTTAATTGCCCTCCTGCTTGCCTGCTTGATAATAGTTGTGAAGAGTTTAAAACCCTTACTTATACTGTTTTCCAAAAGTTGCATGTTTTTCGGTATTCGTACTGATCTCCTATATCGGTATTGTTTTCCCATATCATGTTATTCGACAGTTAATATCTGATGTGTTATCTCTTGATGTACTTTCACTTGATGTGCTAACACTTACCATATTATTACTTGACACCTGACCCTTGTCTGTTATTAATTGACACCTGCAATACTTACACTTGACTGATTATTACATTATAAGAATGTAGTACTTGATATCCTGATGTACTATGTATTCCAGTACACATGTACTCCTGATACTTCTGACATGCTCCTGCCGATTCCCGTACTCTGATAATTACATAATAAACTATAAAAAGGACAACTTATATCGGGTAAAGGGAAACTGATGGACTTCACGTGATGAATATGTTTACAGTGGTATTAGGTATTTTATGCAACTAAAACTTTGGTTTTACCTATGGGCCTCCAATTGTTCCACGGGATGAGGTGGCACCCCCATTACTAATTCCTGAAAGGGCATACAAGAAGACTCTCCATTATGCCTCGCGGCCGGTTCCGTACACTAGCGATGGAACACCCTGGACCGTGGTCTCGAGCATGCACGGGACCCACTGTAAACATTACACGTTGGTTTCATCATCGGTTTTCAATAACAACCTCAGCTTACTCATATATGGACGTATGTATGTTGGGACGCTGGGGCACATACCTAGATATATGTGTAGGATGAGTAATAATAATAAGATGCTAATCAATAATTCGACGTGCTGTTTTGCAATTCGGATTGTATACACTCGAATTACGATAAAGTGAGTTATAAGATATATAGATGAGGTTTCCTTATTTGGATTATTCTTTGGGCGTACTTGTCACATGAAGCGGTAGTCTGAGCTTGTACAACTAGTGATACTTGTATTCAATTTTATTCAGTCTTATCGATTTTATCAATTTTATGATATTTTTTTTAGTTTAGGAGGCAATTCAGGTTATATGAAATGAATATACGGTGATGTGAGATATAAGGGGGTGTGTGTGTATGAGGATTTCCTTATTTGAATTATTCCTTCGACGTACTAATCTCACGATTGGTAATTTATGCTTGTATAACTAGTTTTGCCATATTTACTTCACTTGATGTCTCATTACCTGCTTCAGTGTGTCTGTGCTCACGACACGATTTTCAATACATGCTCTTTGACTCGGATTTATCGATACACATGTGTTTGTCCCTGCACGCAACTTGACACTCATTTACCACTTGTTTGAGAGTTTCTGACTCTCCGGGATCCGCATGTCCAAATCTCAGAGCTTGGAGCTTGGGGATTTTTCTTGTTGATCAGGCTCGCGCAGCGGTAGCATCGTGAATCAGTGGTAACCCAGTCCGAGGCCCTATCCTTCTAGGCCCTCTGCTCATCTCTCGAGTTTTCCTTTTGTAACTCGTGAACGTCTTTTGTACTGTTCATAATTGTATATTTCTTGTATTCTTGCATTTGCGCCTATCGGTGACGTGTTATTCATGTAATGTTGTGTCACATCCTGTGATACCTTTGTAATTGTACTTATATATTGGAATGTATAATGCACCACGTACTTTCATACTCTGATTCTTACCTGCACTGGTGCTTAGCGCATATATGTGAGGTTTTCCACCCTGCGTATATACGTCGTAGTAACGTCTCCGTACCTGCGGGATCGGGGCGTTATAACACTAACAATTAATGAGGGTGGAAGTCACAATTCACAAGGATGTGACCTGTATTTCACAGAGTAATAATATTATATAGTATAAAAAAAGTAGTACAAATAGCATTACCCTAAACGAATTGAGATAACCTCAACCACAAATTTACTACAAGTTTGTAATGTGCCTAAATAAAAACAATGCCCTTGGGGAGCAAATCTCTTTACCATTGATTAATTTATCGATGAACCATATAAATCAAAATTGTTTATAATCCCGACTAAATTGCCTTACGAGAGATAAACAATAAGCACGAGAACCAAAGGCAATGAGACAGGATGAGAGAAAATTAATTTCAATTAAGATGATCAAAAATATATATATGCTTTTTTCAAAACAGAAATTTATTTTGTGACACACATGATCAAGATCCTACACTAGGATTCTAGTGTAATTTGAATGAAGACATTTGCATAATATCTGGAATTTTACCATTCGAGAACAAGCATCTAGATTTTAGACCTCAAGGATGAGGTCAATGCAAGAGGAAGGGCATGTCAAGTCTCCAAGACCAAGGCTCCACTAGTGGGCCTTAAGTGAAGAAAGGTTATGTGCCATGGGTTGTAGCGGGCCGGCAACCCACTATAGGGGAGTAGGCCTGATGGGCCATGAGAAAAGGAAGGCTGCGTGCATGAGGGTGTAGCAGCCCATTAAAGGGCGGGAGACAACATGATGGCGGAATTAGCCGTTGTGGACGCGCCTGAAAATTCGTGGAAGTTTCCAGAAAGAGTCTGGTCCTATGAGTGCTCGACACGTGGTTGTGAGAGTTGTCCCCGGGGAGAGATTCATTTGTAGGAATTCTCAAGAGAAACTTTCTAAAATTACTGCAGCACGGCCCCAAAAATCACTTTTCGTAGGTTTCAAAGAGCATCTTCAATGGTTCCCATATAGATCCCTAAGTTAAGGGAGTGGAGGGGATTAAGTGACCATTAAAGGTCTATTGGTCTGAAAGTACACCTAGAGGGGGGTGGATAGGTGTAATGCAAATCATATGATCAATAATACGAAATTGCAACAATTAATAAAATGAATGATGCAAACTGTCAACTCAAATTAAGAAGTGAAATTAGGTTCCCTATGAAGGGCTCTAAAACTTCTATGATTCCTCTAGACAATGAGTTGAGGTGCTCAATTGCCTTCTTAATTAAAAGAGAAAACCGACAAGTAAATATGATGCTAGAAATGAATAGCAAGTGGAAATAAATATAAAACACAAGTATAAGCAATGCAAGTATAGTAGTGCAAGAGAGAAAGTAATCACAAACACAAATGATTTGTTCTGAGGTTCGAGCACCAAACTCTACGTCCTCGCCTTCACTGCGTGAAGGATTTCACTATTCACTAAGGATCTTTCTGCAAAGAAACATCCACAAAGTAACTATAATGGTCTACGCAAGACTGGAGTACATAATTCTAACTCGCAATCCTCTACACAAGAGGTAGCACAAAGTCAATGAGATTTACAAGTTCTCGGTAACCACAAAGATCACAAATAATCTCTTTTACAACTTCCTATAGTATTTGATGTGAGATGGAGCTCAACAAGTTTGTGAATGAGAAAATCAGTTGAATGAATCGATTTAAGAGCTAAAAATTGCAGAAATTGGTTTTGAAATGAAAGCACTTGAAGCGAGAAAACTCGAAATCTTCTTTTTGAATAAACTTGATTTTTCAAATATTTCTTAAAAAAAATTCTTAGTAATTCTCTACAAATGAACCACATATATAGGCAAATGATAAAACACTGTTAGAAAAGCCTATCAAGTCATTAGGGAAGAGATTAGACCTAAAAGAACAAATATACCTGTTGAGAAAAAGTTTTAAAAAATCAGATTTTTAAAAACTAGCCGTTACTGTACCTTTGACAGAACTTCGGTCGACTGGCCGGTCGAAGATTTGGACTATCCTTTGACATTGGTCGACCGCCTAGTCGATCGATCTCAAGCGAGACCAAACTAGTGCACTCGGTCGCCCGCATGGTCGACCGCTCAGTTGATCGGTCGTTCAGTCGGTCACTCGACAAATATGCACGACATACACAGGCTAAGACCATATATGGTCCCGAGGGCCGGTTGACCGACCTAACCTTAAAACACACACACACACACACATATATAATTTGAATTTAAACTTATTTTTAAATATTTTATAATAGTTAAAAAAATGTTTTGACATATATAGGATATGGGATACATGATAGAAATATGATATATAAATTTTGAAAAACATGGGACATGTATCAAACTCCAAACCTTGTAAAATACCAAAGTGAGAAAAAACTAGATATCAAAACTCATATTTTAAAAACTTGTATTTTGTGTGTGTGACTTCTTGAGCATCAACTCTACACACTATACTTTAAACATTCTAATATCTTACAATTGTAATTTATATCTTTAAGCAATCTTCAAAAGGGCTTCTCCAAAATGTGAATCTTGATCGTTCAAACTCGAACGCTTCCCTTGAGTGACCTTGAGACTAGAATACTTTTCTTTTGAGGAAGAATACACCAACAATATTCTTAAAACCTGAAATACTTATAAACACACAACTGGATTAGTACTGAATAATGTCATGTGGTTTGTAATCATCAAAACAAAATCGAAGAGTGTACCCTTGGGCCAACATGGTCCCAATGGTACTCCCTTAAATGCCCCTCCATCCTTTGTTTTAATATTTTATGTTTAAATGATTTTTTCATTTATTTAATAAATTTGCAATAAGTAAATTTAATTAAATATTTATGTATTAATTAATTATTAAATATTAAATTTGTGTTAAGGGGATGCTAAGGGACTTCTTGGCCTCTCAAATTTAGGAACATTTGTAGGGACTTGAGTTTGGAGGGGGTGGAACTCCGGTCCCTTAGAAAACAAACCCCCAATATTCCTTAATTTGTTGAGGGGGCTAGTAAATCCAGCCCCTTGGAGATGGTCTAAGGAAGGGTGTTTGGTTGGCTTAAGGAAAGAGGAGAAAAAACTTCTCTGCATGCGTACGGGGTTTCCACTCTCTTTGGCTCTGAAACCATCAAGAAAGTTGCGTTGTTATTGTAGACGCGGGGGGCATGCGAAAAAACCCCGCGTCAGATTACAGTGTTTGGGGTTTTCACCCCCAAACAGGCCCTATATGTATAAGAGAATGATGTATCCTTTTTGTTTTGCAAATTGATGAAAATACTCTCTCTTTCTCTCTCCCTCCTTCCTCTATTTCTTCTTTTTCTCCCTATTTTCCTTTATTAGATACTAATATTTCTTACAGGACTAATCGATGGAAGATGTTGGGTTGTCTTGAACCTTATTCTCTATTTATTAGCCATCTACTGTTTAAGGACCTTTCCGCAATTGAAACAGAGAGGAGCACTTGGTGTTGTTTCAATTCTAATTTAGTACCCGTATTTGTTGAGGGATATTCTAAATATCTATATCAGAAATCAATCCTAAGTTATAAAGGGATGGTTTCTAGCTGTCATGAGTTCAATCTTCGATATGAGGATTTCTATCATTTGTGAGAGAGAACATTGAGATATGTAGATCTCTTCTATAATCTTTCTTTTTTCTGAATTAGTGAAACTATCTGCTGCTGCCCAAGGACGTACTTGCTCTAAACCTTGTTAAATCTGTGTGTTTGTGTTGTATTGTTCTCGAATTTTGCTTTATACCTAAATAGAAGAGGTCAGTATAAGGGAAGGCAAGGGTCTACACCTGGAACCTAACAACTGTCCTAAGCACGACCCAATCAGAACACGAATAGAGGCCCATTGGAGGCACGTTTAAATAATATTTCTTGGATGAAGGAGAGGTACATTAAGCAATATAGAATCTAGGATGCACTTGTTTCCCCAATGTAAGGGTTCAAAACGGGCCAGTCCGGGTCGCCAACCCGAACGGACTTGGCCCGGGTTGGCATGCCGGCCCGTGCCCTGATTTTGGTTTGCCGGCACACAGCCGGGCCAGGACGCACCCAGGCCGGCTCGGTCCTTGACCTACCCAACAGCTAATTTTTTAGATGTTGGGGGCTTCTGGGGGGTTTTTGCAAACTTTTTTGCAAAAGACCCCCAACGACTATATTGGCATAAGAATATAGCCGTTGGGTTTTTTTTAATTTTTTTTACATATATCCCCAACAGATATATTGGTCTAAATAGATTTTTCTGCAAAAAAATATATTTTAACACCCTATTTCCTTTTATAAATACACTCTCTTCCCCACTTCATTTTAGCACAAAACAAAACTCTAAAAAAATCTCTACAAATTTCCACTCTCAGTTCTCAAGTGCTCAAGCTCTCACAAGTTCTCAAGTGCTCAAGCTCTCAAGCTCTTTTTCACATTCCAATATTTATATTATTGTCAAATTTAGTTTAATATTTTACTAAAAAAAGGATTGCACACTCTTTATCAGCAGGCTGTAGTAATCTTTCTTCTCTAGTTATTATGGTAATTTAGATTTGACTAGTCAAGAATGTCATGATTAACATTTGCCTTTACCCGACACTCTAATTTTTCATTCACGCAACCAGAAACACCCTCCATAGTTTTTGTTGCTTCTTATGAACCTACTAATTCACCTTCTACTTTCATTACCGAAGTATCAACTTCCATGGCAAAGGGAAAATCTGAGATTTTGAAAAATTTCAAAAATAAACTATTAATGGAGCTAGGAGGGCTGTATGAAAGTTTTGTCCCAATGTTTCTAATGTTTTTCCAAAAAATAGTGGAACTAGCGTACTAAGTGTTACACTCTAAAAAGAAAAACCCTCAGACAACTCTTTAACCAGTCTGAACGATGTCTGACTTGTCGACATTTATAAAAGACAAATCGCAAACAAGCTGACGACCAGTTTCTGCCCATCCCTAAGGGACAAATCAGCGACTTGGATTCTACTGATCCAGTAAAACAGACAGTAAGCCAAGATTGCCTTTGAAGAGACCTAAGCAGGCTTAAGATGCTAAGTTAGCTCAACACTTAGTCTCGCATGAGCCCAAGGGGATAGTCTCGCCTGAGAGGCTAAAATTGTCTAGCTTCACCTCGAAGCTTTTCATAGCTCCATAGAGAGCTAATTTACAGCTTCGCCTGAAGCTTTCTTGATAGCTTCGCATGAAGCTCTCATAACTCTACAGAGAGCTAACTTATAGCTTCACCTGAGGCTAATTATAGCTTCGCCTGAAGCTCTACACAGTCGTGCAAAAAGCTAACTCCTAGCTCTGCCTAAAGCTTAGCACAGCTCTGCTAAAAACTTGCTTCTACCATCACCTGACGCTTGGCACAACTTGCTGAAGAGCAGCCTCGCCTCGAACTGGCTAGCCTTGCATAAGGAGGGTAGCCTCGCCTCAATTGGTTAGCCTCGCATGAGGATGTTAGCGTCATCTGAGGAGGCTAGTGTTACCTCAACTGGCTAGCCTTGCCTGAGGAGGTAAGCCTCGTCTCCAACTGGCTAGCCTTGCATGAGGAGGGTAGCCTCACCTCCACTAGCTAGCCTCGCCTGAGGAAGCTAGCTTCACCTCAACTAGCTAGCCTTGCATGAGGAGGCTAGCCTCACCTCCACTGGCTAGCCTCGCATGAGGAGAGTAACTGTCCCACTAAGTTAGTGGGGGGGAGAGTTTATGGGTAGTTACACCTATGATTCCTCATTAAGAGGAGACAATGGATGAAAGCAAGAGTACTTGTAATGGAGGGTGAGAACTCTATGAAAGGTTCTCTCTTTATCTCTACTTGTTTTTTCTCTCTAACTCCTTTTACATGCTTAGTTAATTTTCTCTCATGGCAACTAACTACTAACCACTAACTTCCTAACTTCTTACTTGATAATCCATATGAATCTAATAGCCTCTACTAGTCCTTATTCTTGCAAGAGCCGTTGATGGCTCATGATGATGGATTCTAACACTCTAACATTCTAAATCTCTAACAAGCTAACTTTACTTTATTTCATGCTTACTCTTATTTAGTTTTGATAGTTTAAGTGTAGCTTGCACTTATTTTGTTGAGTTTGGATGTGAACTTATCTTATGGGTCATGCTTTGAAACGCTCTTGAACCAAAGACTAGTGATGGCCAAGGATATATGTGAGGCAACTATCACTAAGATGTTAGCATAATTAGTGGAGCCATTAGTAGTTGTAGCCATGGGTTTTTTTTCTCTTTTTACTTTATTTTAGAAATATATCAAAAATCACAAAAACTATCTTTTCTATGTTTCCTACTTCTTTATTTTTACCGTACTCTTCTCTTATTATTCTTTGTTTTCTTTTTTTTTTTCATTCTTTCAAACATTAAAGAACACTTAACATACACGTGAATATACCGTGTAAGCTTCTATGTCCTTCCGTCCTTGGGGATTCAACCCGTTTAGCCTCTATGCTATAACAGAAGCATTGAGGAAGCCAAAGCGAACACACTTTTCAAAACAACACTTTTTGTGCGTGGTTTTTCTCTGATCAAATTTTGGCGCCATTGCCGGGAATGAGAACGATTTGATTTCACGTTTTTGTTAACTTTTCTTCTTTGTTTTTGGTGTGCAGGTCAAATTTTTAGCATTGCAGAAAGTCCACACTTGCTTTTGTGTGGTTGGGTAAATTCTTATATATTGTTATATTCTGTTGCTAGTTTCTATTACCTATGCACTATAATAATTTAAGAACTAAAATACGGAAATTAGATGCTTTAAAACGGTTTAGATAGTTGCACCTAAGCACGTGTCGATTTCAATTCCAATATACTGTATTTTATTCTTGTGTTGTTGTGATCTTGACGGAGGTGTACATATTACATTGCATATAGTTAGAACAAACACGTGGGTGATTTACTCGCTTTGTATGTTCATTCTTATATATATTACACACTTGACGAATTGAACTTAAGGGCAAAAACCCAATACAACATAAGGTAGGGAAGTTATTACCCTCCCTAGCCCAACAATCACCTCCTCACTCACATAACCCAAGCCTTAATAAAAATTGCTAGACGTTGGCCCCTAGGGACATCTCGGACTCATTTAAGAGATTGACTTACAAGGAAAGTTATTAGAAGTTGACTCTTGTTAAATCGGTGTCGAAGGTTGGGGATTGAGAGGCGAAACCTCGAAGAATAGTGGTTTGGCATAATTAGGCTCGTTGCTCCGACACGGATACCTCCCACTAGTCTTACCCCTACTTAGACGATTAACTTGTGGTCAGGTTCCGACAATGTACCCCCGTGGACAGTCTAACCAGTTGAGAGTCGTCTATGTCTAAGTTAACCCTAGCATAGGCATGTTTTCTTTTTTTTTCTTTATTTGTTTGTTTGTTTTTTCTTTTTTGTAAACTGTGATGTGGATTTCAACAACAATAATTTTTTCAATCTAAATATGAATCCATACTCACTCTGACCTCTTTGATATTATCAACCCAACATTTCATAACTCTAACTAACCAAGTATGCTAGATTGGTTTTATCCGATTCAATATATGCCCCAGTCCTAATACAATGAACAAGACTGGAATAATCATCACTACTCTTTACAGAGTCAGTGGGGATACAACTCTCCCGGGTCATATGGTCAACACTTTACCAACATCCGGTTTCATATACTCCTTCTCCCAAACAAGCATTAGAAGAACCAATTAACTGGGAAAAGAGGTTGGAAGTCTTAGAGGAACTCGAGCGACGAATTAAAAATCTAGAAGACTTGAAATCCTATCAAAGTTTTCAAATCCAAAATTCTTACTCCATTTTTCAAGTCCCACAGCAAGAAGAACATACTGACTTAGAAAAGAGTACAGAATTTATGATTAATTTCAAAGCGATCCTTTCAGTATGATAGAAGCTAGACTTAGTCGATTGGAAAAATGAGTAGGAATAAGGAAATTCTCCCTACCCAATTCTTGACTATTCCTAACACTTCTAATTATATTGATGAAAATCAAGAATCATGAAATCTTGAAGACTTTGACCATGATTCGATTTCACTACAAAATCTTGAACTTGACTAATATCAACCCATTTACAAATTGGCAAGTTTTCATTTCAATAAAATTGAACTTGAATATGATGTGAACCTGATCCACAACTTTGTGATTCCAATTTTTGAATCTATGTTGACTTTGACATCCTTACCCAAGTTGGACCCATTGCCCAAGCCAACATTATCCATAGATTTTGAAATTGAACCATTTCTTTTGGATAATCACATTTCCTTGATGGGAACAGAATGTGAAATTAAATTCTTTGATTTGGACTCAACTCTTGAACCTAAACCGACTTTCAAACTCAAAGTTGATTTTTTCGAGTTAGTATTGGTTCTCAAACTTTTCATTTCAATACCCAAATCATCCATTCCACAAAATCACATTCTATTGTTGGACCTAGGTATTGACCATAATGACTCAGTGATGATCTTCTAAGATTGGTCATATAAAGGGAGTAATTTTCATGATAGGATCTTGATTGATCCTATTAATATTGAGGATTGTAAATATGTAAATAAAAAAGAGGTCAATAAAGGTAAGTTCCGTGAACCACCACATTATCTTAATTGGGTAGCAACGCTTGGCCCAATCAGACCACTATCAAAACCACCACCATGAAGTAATTTTCCTTCACTTTCTATTTGTTTCATGTATGTACACATTCACGATGCATTGAGGATAATATATGAGATAAGTGTGGGGGAGGGTTTACTAACGTAGATTGTTTTAAATTTTCTTTTTTTTACACTTTTTTAAGAAAATTTTTAAAATTTTATTTTGTATAAGAACTCTTTTCTTTTCTTTTTACAAAACTTTTTGAAATAAGGGAAATAATTTTGATTTATTTTTAAGAAAATTAAGATTATCTTACGAATTAGGAAGACCAAAAATTATGAATTTTTAAACTAAGTCAAAATAATATATCTTGTTTAAATTTTAGGATAAGGAAGTAAGATTAGAAAGATAATTTGATCCTTAATTTTTTGCCATAGATATATACACTTCACACTTACATAATTTTTTGGGATTGAAACAAAGACTGAAAATGCCATAAAAATATTAAAAAAATGATGATAATAAAAATCACTTAATGAATTTGGGTAATTATGCTTCAGGAAGCATGATTATTCACGCCTAAAACGGTGGACAAAAATAAAAATAATCCAATTTAGTTTTGTGGTCTTGTTTACTTGAGTTCTTAAGTCGAAGTGATATTTTCTCATCTGGTGCCCTAAAATCATCTGGCTTGGGAGTAACCGGCTAAAGACTCACTACCCGGGTAAGCTAGAAAGCCTAAGAAAACTAAAGGAAGAAAAAAATAATAATATATGGCATGAAAATTAGGGTCAATATTCCAAAAATCTTCATTATTCACAAAGTGCATATGTTCTAAGAGTTTTATGAAAAATCAAAAAATCGATTCAATTTTAAATTCTTACATTTAATTTATAGCAAGATTTTACATTTAGACTTAGTTTAAGGAAGAATAAATTCTGGTTAAGCTATGACATTAGATCACTTAATTTTTTTCAAAAATATTTTAACATTTTTCTCTATTTCAAAATGTGTTTTCAAAATACTAACATTTGATTTCTTTCTTTATAGATTTTGTGGGTGTAATCTGCTGAAAACCCTCAGGAGACAAAACTCCTCCTTTAGGGGAAACCTAGAGGTTTAACGGCTTGTTGCACACGCTCAGTGCAATCGCGTCACCTGCGAAAGTGACGTAATAATCTTCTTAGTAAGTTTTTCTATTTTGCTCAGGACGAGCAAAAAATAAGTGTGGGGTGTGATTAGTCTCTAAAATTGTATATTTCATATCACATCTTCACATTTATTTAATATTAAATCCTGTTAATAACACATGTCTTGTATGTTTCTAGGTCCATCGCATGAAATAAAGAAGAAGCCTAAAAATCCCATTTAATTGGTGATTAGAAGCCTACAAAAATAGCCATTAATCTTAGAGGGTGGTCTCATCAAAATCGGGTGCCCAAATCTAGAATCTAAGAAGTACAGCCGATAGGGGGACAAGCAGGGAGCACGTAGCAGGCGGCGCTGCGCGCACGACCCCAGAAGTGCCGCAAAAACGCGGCAAAAGCCACGTTTTCGCGGCAATAGCTTGTAGCCGCGCGTCATGATTTGACGCGCGGCTCCGTATAGCTCCTATGGTGCCTAGTTTTGCTTATAAATATCCTGGAATTTTCATAATTGAAGAAGGGAGAGTTTTGAGAATAGTTTTAGGGTTTTCTTCTCCATGTTGTAGTTTTTAGGGTAGTTTAGGTTAGGTGTTCTTCTTCTTTCTCTTTGTATTTTTCATTTCTTGTTGATCTTATAATAGGAAAGAGAGTGGTACATAGGTAAAAAGCAAGAGTGTTTGTAATGAAAGGTGACAATTTATGAAAGGTTCTCTCTTTATCTCTCTTTATTTTCTTCTCTCTAACTCTTTTTACATGCTTAACTAATTTTATCTCATGGCAACTAACTACTAACTACTAACTTGCTAGCTTCTTACTTGATAATCCACATGAATCAAATAGCCTCTACTTGGCCTTGCTCTTGCAAGAGCCATTGATGACTCATGATGATGGATTCTAACACTCTAACATTCAAACTCTCTAACAATCTAACTTTACTTTATTCCATGCTGGCTCTTATTTAGTTTTTATGGTTTAAGTGTAGCTTGCACTTGTTTTGTTGAGTTTAGATATGAAAGTTATCTTATGGGTCATGCTTTGAAACGTTCTTGAACCAAGGACTAGTTATAACCAAGGATACAAGTGAGGCAGCTATCACTAAGAGGTTAGCATAGTTGTGGAGCCATTAGTAGTTAGTAGCCATGACTTTTCTTTCTCTTTTTACTTCATTTTAGAAATATATCAAAAATTACAAAAAAATCATCTTTTCTATGTTTCCTACTTCTTTATTTTCACTGTACTCTTCTCTTTTCATTCTTTGTTTTCTTTTCTTTTGATTCTTTCAAATGTTGAAGAAACTTTAACACATACGTGAACATACCGGTAAAGGTTCTATCGCTTCTCGTCCCTGTGGATTCAACCCGTTTAGCCTCTATGCTATAACAGAAGTATCGAGGAAGTCAAATCTCACACACTTTAACTCTTGATTTCAAAATGACACTTTTTGTGTACGATTTTTCCCCGATCACACCCTGAAGGGGGTAGCTTTTAATTGGTTCAGGAGTCTCCCCGCGGACTCCATCAATTCCTGGCTCAATTTGGAAACACGATTCTTCTCCCGATTCTATGAGGATGAATTCGAGGTGACCATGGACACACTCCTTTCGCCAGTCCAGAAAGGAGGAGAATCTGTACGTGATTACATAGAGAGGTTCTACAATCTTTCTCTCGTGTGCCCTGCAGCATGCCTTTGCCTATGTTGCTTTAGACATGTAGGCATAACTTTCTCGACAAAGTGGAAGTTCGTATGGGAGCCGTCAAAGCCCACACTTGGAAGGAGCTTATTGAACAAGCCGAGATAGTTGAGAAATCAGTTAAAAGTTTGAGACCCCCAAAAACAGGTAGGGAATCAACAGTAAAAGCTATGACACGGTTGAATCTTCTAATATATCAGCATTGGAAGTATATGGAGGAACTCGATCAAAGAAGGGTAACACTCCAAAAGAACTTCAGAGTATCAGAGACAATACTTCTTCAAAGATGAGCATGTGGTGACACTTTTCCACTTGCTCAACTAAGACAACAAGCTCAAGTTGCCAGAGGTTACACGCCCAGGCGAAGTGAGACTAACGAACGATCCCAACTATTGTCTTTTCCATATGATGGTTCATCATCCTACTTGCAGGTGCAATGTCCTTAAGGACAAAATCCAAGCGCTGATTGAAGCGGGTGTTTTGACTCAATAGTCGGAACATAAAAAGGCCACTGCCTAACTCCTATCCTGAAAGGGAGTATGGAGGTAGTCAACTCTACTTCCAAAAGCCATGGGTCTTATCCCATCAACGGCTAAAGCAATGGGACTCAGGACAATCCAAAGCTAATGACAAGTCTTGCAATGTCTCTCGCCGCAGATGACACCACACCAGCAACTCCTCTCAGCAACTCTGAAGAGGAGACAATCGTCTTAGCTGCTATTTGATAGCCGACAGGCACTAGGTCTGGCAAATAATTGTTGCGATAGTACAAGCAGACCCCTGACGAGAGACAACAACCAACAACGTCAGGAAACGCACAGGGGGTTGGAATATGTCATTATACCAACCAAATGGAGACAACCTTTCGTAGTAGAGGCAGTCTACTCGAGTGGAGCTTATCGCCTAACGAATCTAAACGGTGACAAGCTCCTGATGCTAATCAATGACAAGTGCTATCCATGATCATGTTAACACTATACCTCTGATCAAAGAAGTACTATACATTATCATGTTTACATTACATCTCTGATCATCAAGTCGGACTCGTCTGACTGTTTCATCTCCTCAAGGAGTCCCTTCCACAGGTGGAATCAATTTTAACCATCTCTACATTTTTTTCTTTCGGTAAATCAATTCAGCTTCACAATAATCTTGAATGATCTGAATTTATCAAAGAAGGTTCGTGATGCATCCTTGCAAGACCTTTCTAATGTTTTCACATTCATGTTCAGATTCAATGATTAGCTGTGACTAGAGTCGTGATCATGACGAACAAAAGTGAAACTCCACGAGGAATCTCAACTTACTCGATATATTTCCTGTGAAGTTTGTACTCCATATCTAGACACCAAGATCCGCTGAGAATCAGAGTCTTGATGAACAAAAGGTGACGCTCCACGAGGAATGTCGATCTACCTGACAAATTCTCCATAAAGTTTAGACTTAACTCTTTAATCCCCAGCGAGATTTTAGAGGTCACCAGTAGAATACAGAAATGTTCACTTCATGTGACACGATTTGAAGCCTTCGGTGAAAAAGGCTAAAGGAAAATATTGACTTCTAAGCCCAATATAAAATCCTCAATAACTCATCATGCTGAGGGAATAGCATGGCATCCCAACTCAAACGGTAGTTGGTAAAGGCATACCAAACTCGTTGATAGCTAAGTATTTGCTAAAAATCCTAAGTGACCTGATCCCACTTTTCCCACCAAAATCCCCTACCAATTTCTGTCCATGGAATGGTAGGACCACAAAAAGTTGTATTCATTTTCTCAATAAGATGAATCGTAGATCAGAATTGTCATACTTAAAGCTCATACCTCTGACAGTAAAACCTTTTGAGTATCCCATGGATCGTACTAATATCTCTAGCAGATCAAACTCCACTTGTCATTCTCTTCAATAAAATGACAGGTCCACTAAAATTGCTGTAATGTTCAAACACCTCTAACAGTAAATGGATTCTTGTCAAGTTAAAATCACACCTCTAACAGGTTACTTTACAAATCTCCAAGCGGAGAAGCTGTCAAGATCACTTCTGACAAAATCTCCTTCTAATTTCCCAGCAAGAAATTTGGTTGTTACGTTAATGAATATCTTTGACAACTTTTTAGGGAATAATTCTTTCCCTACTAAATCCCTACAGAGTTCTTTTTTGTCATGTTAATGATTACCGCTGACATATAATATCTTATGAGATTCATTTCTAACTCCCCAGGGAGTTTGTAGTAGACTTTCCTCAAAGTCTATTATTTTCCTTTTCAGTCCCCAATGAACTTTCTTGGTTATCACGTTAACAATATACTTCTGACAATTTCTTCCAAATGATTTCCCGAGGAAATGCTAATTTCGCCATGAAATTCGTAATCAAATCCTATTTTCCCCAGCAGAATTACTTCTTTTACCATCATATCCAGCTCGTCACCTCTGAACGGTAGAAATTCTGAGTTTGGTGGTTTCTCAATCGATTGTATCCATGTTGCCTCTGAACCGACAGATAGCCAAGCCTCATCTTAGTCCAGTAGGGACTACTCCCTTACTGTTATGTCTAGTTCGCCACCTCTGAACGGCAGGGCTCTGAGTCTAGCAACTTTCAATCAGTTATGTATATATTACATCTGAACCGAAGGATGCCTAGATCTCTCCCTTTTTATGGTACTCAAACTATCATGTCCAGTTTAATACCTCTAAACAGACGAGTCTATAACTTGTTCTCCTTCCCCTGTCAGAGCCGGGAGTTGTTGTTGTCATGTTAATACGACTACCTCTGAACAGCGAATTGCGAATCTTGTGTCTCTCAGTTGGTCATGTCCATATTACCTCTAAACCGACGGGTGCCCAAATCTAATTCACCTTTGCAGTCCCTAGTAGGCTAGCTGCTAAGTTAATGCGACTATCTATTGCAGCAGATTCAGAGTTTAGTGTGTCTTAGTCTGTCACGTCCAGTTTATCACTTCTGAATAAACGAGTTCCTAAAATCGGATTCACCTTTATTTTATCATCATGTCTAGTTCGTCACCTCTGAATGAGAAAATTTCGAGCTTGGTGGCTTCTCAATCGATCATGTCTAGTCAATCACCTCTGAACCGATAGATAGTCAAGTCTTCGCTTTTTGTTTACTGTTATGTCCAGTTCATCACCTCTGAACAGTAAACACTCCGAGTTTGGTAATTTCTAATCGGTTATGTCTAGTTCGTCACCTCTGAACTGATGAATATCCAATCTCACCCTTCTTTGTCGTTATGCCCAGTTCGTCACCTCTAAACGACAAGGCTTCGTGTCTGGTGATTCCTAATCAGTTATGTCCAGTTCGTCACCTCTGAACTAACAGATACCTAGATCTAACTTTCCAGTTCGGTAGGGACTCTTCTCGCTGTTATGTCCAGTTTATCACCTCTAAACAACGAATCCGCTTTCTAGTAATTCCTAACCTGTTATGTCCACATTACCTCTGAACAGACAGATTCCAAGATCTGCTCTCTTTTGTCCTTAGTCAACTCTCATACTCTGACTGATTTTATCATGTTCCTAACCTCTGAATAATTTTCAGTCACAGTTCTAATTCTTTCGGGGAATTCTATTTAGTGAATGCTCACCCTTTTGAACACCCAAGGCAATTCAAAGTATTTCGAAATCCGAACCATCCTATTGTGGATTTACGAAAATTTTGAAGGGGGTTTTGTTGACACTCTAAAAAGACAAACTCTCAGACAGCTCTTCAACCGATCTGAACGATGTCTAACTTGTCGACATTTACAAAAGACAAGTCGTAGACAAGCTGACGACCAGTTTCTGCCCATTCATGAGGGACAAATCAGCGACATGGACTCTACTGATCTAATGAAGCAGACAGTACGCCAAGATTGTCCTTGAAGAACCTAAGCAGGCCTAAGATGCTAAGTTTGCTCACTTAGTCTCGCATGAGCCCAAGGGGATAACCTCGCCTGAGAGGCTAAGTTTGTCTAGCTTCACTTCGAAGCTTTTCATAGCTCCATAGAGAGCTAATTTACAGCTTCGCCTGAAGCTAATTCTAACTTCGCCTGAAGCTTTCTTGATAGCTTCGCATGAAGCTCTTCATATCTTTATAGAGGGCTAATTCTAGCTTTGTCAGAGGCTAATTATAGCTTCGTCAGAGGCTAATTATAGCTTCTCTTGAATCTCTACACAGTCGCGCAAAAGCTAACTCCTAGCTTCTCCTGAAGCTTAGCACAGCTCTGCTGAGAGCTTGCATCTATCTTCGCCTGAAGCTTGGCACAACTTTGTTGAAGAGCAGCCTCGCCTTCAACTGGCTAGTCTTGCATAAAGAGGGTAGCCTTGTCTCAATTATCTAGCCTCGCATGAGGCTAGCATCACCTGAGTAGGCTAGTTTTACCTCAACTGGCTAGCCTCGCCTGAGGAGGTAAGCCTCGCCTCTAACTGGCTAGCCTCGCGTGAGGAAGCTAGCCTCGCCTCTACTGGTTAGCGTCGCCCGAGGAGGCTAGCTTCGCCTCAACTAGCTAGCCTCACCGGAGGAGGCTAGTCTTGCCTCCAACTGGCTACCTTGCATGAGGAGGCTAACCTCGCCTCCACTGGCTAGCTTCGCATGAGGAGAGTAACCGCCCCACTAAGTTAGTGGGGGGAGTTAATGGGTAGTTACACCTATAATCCCTTATTAAGAGGAGACAATCAAGGGAATTATAACTCCATATTGAGCCTATAAATAGCCCACTAGTAAGCTAGGCTCAGGGTCCAGAAGAGATTCAAGTCCAAAAAGCTTTTTGAAGAGCATAAGCTTCTTTGGTGGCTTCATAGCTTAAGCCAATAAGAGATCTACTCTCTTACTTTCAAGAATTTAGAGAATCACTTCTCTAATCTTACATGGATAAATTCAGAGTACTAGTACCCTAAGATTTTTCTCTCTCAAGGAATCTCTGGAACCATGTGAGAAAGAATTTCAAGGCAATAGCATTCGAAGATTGATCACTCGCATCATCAATGGGACAAAGTGGTCGCGCACTGATTAGACTCCCACCGACACACTTCCCTAGAAATCTTAGAAGAGATCTACTTGTAATTTCTTCTTTTTAATTACTAGTAATTTCCCTCCTCAATTCTTTTTGTAAGCTTTTCCTTTATTGAATTTTCAATGGAAAACACTAACTAGACACATTTGGGTAAAAAACCTGCAGAACTAATCACAACAAACACAAATTTTCACTTTAGGTGGCACACTAAGCACTTTTAGTTATAATCATCGAAGAGGTAAACTAATTTGCTAAATATCTTATTCAGGCTGACTAACTTTTTAATTTTGCTGAAAATGAAGCATTCACAAATTTTATTAGAGCTACTCATATCAGTTCTGTAAAGATTACTATTAGAACGGAAATGTTCAGAGTTGTTGAAGAAAGAAAATAAATTTTGCTTGCATTTTTTTCTATGCCACAAAGAGTTGACTTCTGATTACTAGAAAGCTCTTAACGACTTTTATTACATAATTATTATTGCACATTTATTAATTCTGATTAGTTTTTAAACAAAAGCATTATTGGTTTTAAAAAATTTACTTTTTCTCACAATCTTTATAATATTAGTCAGACTATTATGAAAGTTGTTACAGATTTTAGATATGAATCTAAATATTTTTCTATTTCAGTTGATAATGCTAGCTATAATTCTGCTGCAAATGAGCTTCTAAAAAGATTTAGACCGATTTGGAATGAAAAACTTTGTCATATTTGGTGTGTATGTCATATCATTAATTTGTGTATACATGATGATTTAAAATACATAGATACTTATATTCAAATGTTAAGAAATACTATTTTATTTATTAGAAGTAGTGGTCCAAGGAGGCAATACTTTAAACAAATTTTTTACGGTTTAGGCCTATAAATTAAAAGTTTACCTCAGGACATAAGAACTCGTTGGAACTCAACATATAATATGTTGAGGAAAGCTAATCTTTATTAGAAGCAATAAATATATTTATTTTCATGAAATTGTAGATCAAGATATTCCGAGGAGGAATGAAAAATCTGTGATGTAATTTTTGAATTTCTAAAAAAATTTGAAAGAGTAACAAAAAATTTTTCTAGCTTTTATTATCCCACGTCTAGTGTAATATTTTATGAGTTAACTTACTGAGCTGTTTTATACATATCGAAATGATTTTTGCTTCAAGATATTATTACTTTCATGGAAGAAAAATTCAATTACTATTTAAAAAAAATTTCCTACTATATTTTATTTTGCTACTATTATGGATTCTCGTTATTAAATTTGAAGGATGTAAATATTTACTTGAAATTATTTATGAAAAATAAAGTTGTGATTCTGCCCTAGTATGGATAAATATTGAGAATTCTATAAATATTTGTATGATTTTTATGAATCACAATTTGAAAATAAATAATCATCACCCCATCATGCATCTTCATCTAGGCCTTGAAGTTCTTTATTATATGATTTATTATCTGTATCGAAAAGATTAAGAAGTCTAGACATATTGAATGAGCTTCATTATTATTCGACTCGTGTCATAACTCTTGAGATTGATGCAGACTCAGGATTTAAAATTTAATATTTTGGCCTGATGAAAAACACAAGAATGAACATATCCTGTGTTTTTCATCATGTTGCGTGATTTACGAATCCCTCCTGTCTCTACTGTAGCTTTAAAATCTGCTTTTAATATAACTGAACGAGTGATGACTGATATAATTTTTTTTGAATCCTGATTTTTTATTTTTTTATTTTTTGGGATTTTAAACTTTTTTAAAAATATACTTTAAAATCCACTTTTAAAATTCTTTTAAAAAAATAAATTTGATCGGGTCGGCCCAGACCGAGTGGGTCAGCGGGCCAGGTCCGAGTCCCCAAGGGGGTCGCGCTGCCTGTTATTTGCGAGCGGGTTCGGGCTTGGCCCAGCCAGTCCTTGACCCGTCGGGACCGAGCCTGCCCAAACCTGACCCGTTTTACACCTCTACCCCAATAGGACTCTCATACCTAGAAAGATACAGATAGCAGAAAAGAATTGCCCCAAAAATATATGCTTAAGGAAATTGGGGATGGAAGCTCCACATTGCTCTAGATGGACCCACAGTTGAGTCTGGTAGATTGGTGGATCAGAAAGCACAACAAAATCATGAAGCCACTGCAAAAATTCCGATCAGTGTGTACTATGATAGTGTCAATGAAGCATTCCTACTTTTCAATGCACATATACATGTGTGCACACATATATACAAAATTTTGTTATCATAATTTAGATTATATGTAGGACCATTGTCACATTCCGCTTCCCAAAATACGCTAGAGCGGAAACGCAATGAGAGTCGGCGAGCATATACGCAAGGAATTACCCCACATATACGCGCTAAGCCTGATGTAACTGAAATATTACTGCAATATAAAATCGAACAATATCGAATCCAACCTATAGAGAATTAAGAAAATCAATGGGAATTAAAAGAGAGGCAAGATTAATACCCAAACTGGGCGATGAAATAGAGAGAAACTTCGGATTCCTTACAATACGCACAATCTCTCTCAAGCTCCTGATCACCAAAATAAATTGTTTGTAACACCCCGCTCCCAGAATACGTACTTAGTTGCGTATTCAGATTTCTCGATCATATTTTTTTGATTTACTTCCTATATTTGCTTTGTATTATGAATTGTTTATATGATCGTTTTACCTTGGACCCGGATTCATGGACTCGGATTCAGCCCTAGTCTTAACCGGGGACTCGATCTCAGGTTATTACTCGATTTAGTCTTTTTGATATTTAGATTTGACCGATTTCAGTTTCAAACATCATTTTCCAATATTTTAGATTTTTTCATGATTTTCTGAAAATTTTCAGAATTAAATTGAAAATCTTCAAAACCGGTGTCGACTAGTACCACTGACCGATTCTCGGATTTTTAATTTACAAACGGAGTTGAATTTTAAGAAACGACTTCTTCATAACTTCTTAAAATCACATTTTCTACCTAAATACTTTTTCTGGTATTTTTTTAAATTTATCGAAATTCTACTGGATTTGGTGTCGGCCAGTATCGCTGGTTGATTCCAGGAAGGATTTCCGGTTTTATGATTATTATACTATACCTGTTCATGTCCTGCTTTCCACTTATATTCTATTCCACCAGTCTCCTGCTCTTATCTTATCATGCCATGAGTAGTTCCTGCTTGATATTATTTGTTATATATCTACTTGTCCTTGCATGCCTGTGCTCACGACACGGTTTTCCTATGCATGTTTATGATTCGGATTTGTCAACACACTTGTGCTTATTTATGCACGCCACTTGGTATTCGCATCACCACTTGCCGGGGAGTACTGACTCCTCTGGACCTCATGTCCAGGTCTCGGAGTTTGGACTGAAGGGGATTCTTCTTGCTGAGGACCAAGTTTATTTCTGCGGAGCAGACAGACCAGCTGTAGCTCCAGTCCCATTCTTGCTCCCCCTAGTTGGCTCGCGGCATCTCCAGCTGTCTTGTGAGCGCCCTTTTGTACTATTCATACTTGTACATCTTTGTATTCTCGCATTTGCGCTTATCAGTGATGTAATATTCTTATAATATTTGTCACCTCGGTGATAACTTTGTAATTGTACTCGTATGATAGAATGTATAATGCACTACGCGTTTTCGTACTCTGATTCTTGCCTGTACTGATGCTTAGCGTATATACGTGAGGGTATTTCTGACCTGCGTATATACGTCGCAGTAACGTCTCCGTACCCGCGGGATCGGGGCGTTACATTGTCTCTAGATTTGGATGTGCAAATCTAAGGTCGTTAGAAAGCGACCTAATGAGTGATAAAGTGAAGGAAGGACGAACACGTATGAATGTTATATAATGAATAACAATCATTATTATAAAGGAGTGTGTTACAATGACAGTCAGTGTAGTAACGACCAGTACAATAACAATTAGTATAATAAAAAAATAACCCATCATTATAAAAGAAACAACTGATAGTCTGATCCTCTAAGAGGTGTAACCTAGCATATGTCTCTAATCTGTTGATTATTATTAACCTAATTAATGTCGCACTTTATTGTGTCCCATACCATAACTCTTTTCTTACATATCAAACAATTTTATCATTTGTTATACTTGCCTGATAATGAAGTACATGTGTTTTAGAAAGGTCCCATGCATGCCTGGGACCATGGTCGAACGTTAAAGCAGGACAGACCGCAAACCCTTAATAACTGAGATTACATCTTACTAAGAAATAACTGGTGTGGAGATGTAATCCGAGTAAAGCTCAATAACTGAATAATTGATAACTGATAACTAAGTAACCAGTACTACCTTGGTTTCCTATAGTATAACTCAACTTTGGTTAACTTTCCTAAATCCTTACAAATACGTGACATACATTATTAGAAAATTACCCTTTTTTCTCGAGTTATAGTGTCTTTTATGAACATGTCGACAATATGAATCATTCTTAAAAACACACACGCACACACACACACACATATATATTGTTTAACTAATCGCAAAGACTCATATTTCATTATACACAAGGCTAATGAATTAACAGTAGTTAAGTAAAATTATTAATACAATCTATAATAGATAAAAAGCAAACATGATACTATAAAGCGAAAATAAAAGAGAGAGTCACCATCAAAACCTAACTCATAGACTAGCAGTAATAAGAACTTTTAGTGCTAGAAAGAATTTAGCAATGTAGAGTATGAAGTAAATATATAATATAGTACAGTAAAGATATTATAATCTGAATATCATATTATGCTACTTGAGTTAATATAAAATAGAAAGTATACATAACTAATAAATGCATAAGATACTGAAGTTTTTTTCTAAAATATAGTAGTGACTATATATCTCTAACCGCTACTGGTGTCACTAATTACTGTAATCAACTCATAACTGTTGTGAAATTCTAGAGGTATGAGTCACTAATATCAATTGTATCACTATCACAATATTTCTATGTTTATTACTGAATAACTGGAATAATTAAGAACAAATCATGAGTGAAGTTCATTGAATATTCTCATGATCAAACCAATCTGTTAACATTTCAATTATCATAATAAACCATAATTTATCTAAAAAGAGTTAAATATATTTATTAATAACTTTGTTATGTATTTTTTCAATTTGCATAAGTTATTTGAAAGATAAAACACTTATTTTAAATATATAGATAAGATGATTTTATTAAACACAATAAAAATAATTTATGAAATAGACTTAACAAAAAAAACACTCACAACCTGCTAAACAATTCAAGCACCCAAAGTTACAAAATCAAATAAACTAAACACTCATTATTTATAGTTATGTTAAATATTTTTCTAAATAATAATTAATTAATCATAAAGATACTATTGAGCTCTAGATCAAGTAGTGATTTATAAATCTAAGTTATTGGATATCATATGTTCAAGTCTTGGTGAGTGCAACATTATTTTTTATATTTTCTCTCTTGTCATATTACATTTACGCCCACACTGAAATTCTAATTATATTATGCCCACACTGAAAAAACATTGTGTCCACTATCTCTTACCATTGCCATCATCATCCGACTCATGAAGAATCTCTAGAGCATCTAAATCATCAATCTCACTAACTCACTCATTTTTGGGGTCACACTCAAGTCCACATATATATATGTATACCATTTGGTTTCTTTCCAAACACTGAATCATCACTGTTAGAATTCTCATCAGATTCTTCATTAATACCCTCTCCATCTGTATCTTCTTCGAGGCCACCAATGTTGTCACCATCAGCTCATTCTCAGCCTCACCACCACCAATATTCTGGCCATCTTCCTAAGTATCAGCCTCACCACCACCACTGTTCTGGCCATCCTCTTCAGTACCCTTACCATCTGCATCAGCCCTATCTTACACAACACCTTCAGTTCCCTCTTCTTCATCTTTCTTCTTCAATTTGATCGTTCTCTTGATGATATGTATGATGAACATAAACGTCAATAATACTACCTCTGTTGTTTTGCATTAAGCTACACACTTGCTTATAATTCTCAACCTCCCAAATTCAGTGAAAGTTTCTTATCCGTTCCTTATTATATACAACATAATCATCTTCATATCCTAATTCTCTCATAATAACAGCTTGCAACTCCTCTCAATCTAATATCGATGAATTTTTATTTCACTTCTTGCCCACCAATGTATTTAAACTCTGGCTTCCTCACAGATGACCCCCATGATGGATTTTTAGAACAATCATTATCCTGCATATCAAAACATGATGAAGAAAGACCAATATTGCTATTAAAATGGATAAAGTAATAGGATATACAACATGTAACATAGACATGAATGTTAATAATATCTATGCACACCTAGCTAATTATATAAAATTTATAACTAATGTTGAAATATAACTATAAACATATTATTTAAATAATTTATTCATGATCCAAAATTAACCAGTAATAACTTGTGTGATCGTACATGTACATTGCATATTTAATATCACATGTGTCACATTTCTACATTTATTTTCTAATAAAACTTTACTATTTGATGTATTTTCATGTCTAGTGGCGTGCAGGATAATTAAGAAAGAAAAGAGAGAGATTGACAGATTTATCCAATTAAATCTAAATTTTCAAAAGAAAGAAAATCGATTCAAATCCAAAGGTTCTAAAAGCCATCTTATCTAAAAATTGGATATATTAGATAAGATAATATCATCAAATTTCAAGAAAAAACGGATTGTTTGAAGACCCTACTGGTGTCGCTGAGGATAAAGAGATAGATCGTCAAATTTAGAGCAGATATTCAAAATCTATGAAGATAAAAGGATAGAGATGAATCAATAGACGACCGGCTCCAAGATCCAAGACCTACGGCCAGGATAATGCGGCAGAAATGTGGCAAAAATGGTGTTTCCATGGTATTTGGTTTGAATCTGGGGGAGCTTCCCCTGTCTTCGTATGCTATCCTCGTCCTAATTCTCTTATAAATACCTGCATACTCTGAAGGCAGAGAGTGCGCGACTCCAGAGGAGAACTCTGGAGAGAGTTTTAGGGATAGAATTCTTCTTTTCTAAATGTTCATTATAGTTTTCAATTTGAGAGAAAGAATTGTAAAAAGAAGACGAAGTGCTTGTAATTGATGGTGGCAGCTCAACAAAGTTTCTTCTATTCTTTTCAAATAACCTCTTTTTATTTTTACTTGCTTTAAGTGCTTTATTTACTTTCATCAGTTTTTTATGCTTTCTTTTTAATCATGCCTTCTTTATAACTTGGATTAGGGAGAGTTTCATGACAATATTGTTGACACTTAAAAAAGACAAGATTCTTATTGGTCCGAACAATGTCTAAACTTGTTGACATTTACAAAAGACAAGTGACAGACGAGCTGAAGACCAATTTTCACCCATCTCCAGGGACAAGGAAGTAACTTGGACTCCACTGATCCAGCAAGCAGACAGTGAACCCGGATTGTTTCTGAACAGACCTCAGTAGGTCTAAGGTGCTAGCACTTAGCATCGCATAAGCCAAAAGGGATAGCCTCGCTTGAGAGGCTAATATCACTCGACTTCGCCTCGAAGCCATCCAAAGCCTCGCCAGGAAGCTAACTCGCAACTTCGCCACAGAGGACTTCCAGCTCCGCCAAAGGGTTTCTTTCGGACTTCGCCAGAATCTGCCTCTAGCTCCGCTACGAGCTCAATGCGGGCAGCTCCTCCATTGGTCTGCTATGGTCAACCTTTGACCAATCAAATCTCCGGATGAGATCAGATCCAATCAGGTCGAATCCAATTAAGAGCAAATCAGAGATCTAATTTGGCAGTTGATTGCCATAATCTCTTGACTCTCCTAAAACGAGTAAGAAGATCAGGGGAAATCCTCCAACGATATGGAAAGGATCAAGAAGATCAACCGACCTGCCAATCCTAGCTTCGCAGAAGCCGATCTTAGCCTCGCAGCAAGGCTACTTTCCGGATTCAAACAGATTCGATTCAATCTGTTTCTATATTTTCAAGGGACGATTATACCCTTGCTCTCCCTATAAATAGCCCATCAGAGGTACAAGGGAGAGGGCCGGATTTTCTGAGAAGACTCCACAAGCAGACACTTCTTCAAAAAGCACCGTGCGCTCTCGAATTCAGAGATCTTTTAGAGAATTACTTTCTCTATCCAGGGTGTTGATACCCTAACGTCGTCCTTTCTCTCAAGGAATCTCCGGAACCAGGTGAAAAGGAATTCCTAATTGAAGGCGATTTTGAGAAGCAGCAAGAGGGTTCTACCAACCTTCTATTCTCTGATTCTCAGAACCAGGCGAGAAGGGAATCTCATCGCTCGCATCGTCAAAGGGACAAAGTGGTCGCGCGCTGACCAGACTCCTATCGGCACACTTCTCCAGAATCTCTGAGGAGATCTACTTGTAATCTTTTTAAGAATACTTGTAATTTAGCTCCTCAAACTCTTTTTTGTAAGTTTTTCCCCTTTGCAAACATAATGGAAAACAAGATGGCGACTCCGCTGGGGAATCGGGAGCCTGAAGTCAGAAGTGACATGCTATGTCATTGACGCTGACACATCATATAACCTGCTGCTGGGACGGCCATGGATCCATGCCAACTGGATCGTTCCCTCTACTCTGCACCAATGCTTCAAATATGTTGAAGACGACGTGACAGTGCGAACTGTCTTTGCTGAAAAGCAACCATTCAAAGGGTAGAAAATTACTTCACTGACGCTCTCCTGTATCAAGAGGCCGGTGAAAAACCCAAAGAACCATTGCCGGACAATGATGAAAGTGGCAATGAGGCGAATTCAGAATCCGAAGCAGGCATGCCAGCCATTCTGATTGGTGAACCAATTATAGCATGTCTTAATAATCCCTAATGTAATACTCCTTCAGAAGATGAAGGTGAATGGGTAATTAATGATAATATTTCTTTTGACTATCTCGCGAGTATTGGGTCGGTTAAATCCATTACAGATGGCTCTCTGCATATGCCCTTACATAAGCCGAGTGCGGCCAGCACACCTATGGAAGCTATGGAAGGGGCCACGCTGGTGATCCCTCCGTCCAAACAAGAGCAGTTACCGATAATCTTCGGTAGGACCCAACCACGGGGACCTACAGTTGCAGATTCAAGTTCAGGTCCAGATACTCCACAGTTCTTCCATTACGCGCAACCGGCACATCACATTATGAAGAAAATGGGATATAACTTGAAGCATGGAATGGGCCTGAACTTTAGAAAAGGAAGGTACAGCTTGATGCGTAATTTTGTCCCAAAAGGGAAGTCTGCAAATTACTATGATAGTACACGCAGGGGGTTAGGGTATGTTACACCCACATCATCAAAAACAGTTCAAGCCAAGGACGATGGATCAGTTCCATCACATTCGGCCTCATCCTCTGAGTGGGACTCGGATATCAGTGTAGGAGGAATGTTCGAAGACCTCACTGTCAATATGACTTCAAGTAGTCAATTAGAGCCTACAGAAGCTATTGATGAGGAGCCATAGGCCCAGCAATTAAACCTCCAGTGGGAAAAGCGATTCGAACTACGCGAACCACCTACTAAAGACAAGGTGATGCAGGTCAACCTGGGAAGTCAAGATCATCCCAAACCTATCTTTATAAGTGAAAGCCTATCACTTATAGAAAAGCAAGAATTGATAATGCTCATAAAAGAGTATATAGACGTATTCGTATGGAGCTACGAAGACATGCCCGGACTTGATCCACAGGTCGCTATGCACAGTCTAAACATCAAGCCTGACGTCAAGCCAATCAAGCAGCAACAACGTCGGTTTCGCCCGAACATTATGGAAGCTATTGAAGCCGAAGTTCACAAGCTCATTGCATGTGGCTTCATCCGGGAGGAACAACATCCAGATTGGGTAGCCAACATCGTCCCCGTCCTCAAAAAGAACGGGAAAATACGGATCTGCATCGACTATCGTGATCTCAACACGGCCTGTCCTAAAGACGAATTCCCACTGCCATCACCGACGTCATGATTGACAACACATGCGGGTTCGAAAGGATGTCTTTCATGGACGGCTTTTCAGGGTACACCAGATTAAGATGTATCCCGACGACGAGAAGCATACTTCGTTCCTAACACCATTGGGGGTATACTGCTACACTGTAATGCCCTTCGGACTAAAGAACGCCGGAGCAACCTACCAGCGGCAATGAGTACGATCTTCCGCGATCATCTCCGAAAAACGGTGGAGTGCTATGTCGACGACATTGCCGTCAAAAGCCACAACAAGAATGAACATCTTCGCAACCTGAGAACGATGTTCGATATAATGCGGGCTCATCAACTGAAAATGAACCCGACAAAATCCTTCTTGGGAGTGTCAAGTGGCAAGTTCCTTGGGTTTATTGTCACATCAAAAGGGATTCATCTTGACCCAGACAAAGTCAAAGCCATCCAGAGCATGTATCCACCAAGGAACCTCAAAGAGCTCAGGGGCTTGCAAGGCAGGCTGGCTTATATCAGAAGATTCATTGCAAATCTCTCAGGCCGCTGTCAACCGTTCACCCGACTCATGAAAAAGGGTGCTTCCTTCGTATGGGATCAAGCTTGTCAGGAAGCTTATGAAGACATCAAGAGGTACCTCACAAAACCTCCAGTCTTAGTGGCCCCTACATCAGGGAAACCATTCTTACTTTATGTAAAAGCTATGGACTACTCCCTCGGTGCCCTCCTCGCTCAAAAGGACGACAATGGCCATGAGCAGGCCATTTATTATCTGAGCAGAACTCTCATAGAAGCGGAATCTCGCTACAACCCTATCGAGAAAGAGTGTTTAGCTTTCTTCTTCGCTGTTCAGAAGACACGACATTATTTAGTCAGCCAGACCATACATGTCATCTCCAGAGTAAACCCATTGCGTCTTCTTATGACGAAGCCAGGATCATTGAATTCAAGATTGGCTAAGTGGGCACTTTTATTATCTCAATACGACATGATCTTCACCCCTCAGAAGGTGGTTAAAGGCCAGGCCCTTGCAGAGTTCATGGCTGCTCATCCAATTCTGGAACATTCAAAACTTCACGAAGATATTCTTGATGAAGTCTTCGAGTCTTATGCAACCTCAGAAGAGGAAGTGTGGCAGATGTTCTTCGATGGAGCATCGCGAATGGGCCCTAAAGGCAAGATTATCGCCGGAGTGGGGGTTGTGTTTATCTCCCCGCAGAACCATGTTCTTCCCAGAGCATTTTCTTTGACAGAATCATGCTCCAACAACGTAGCAGAATATAATGCTCTGCTCATCGGTCTTCAACTCGCCCATGGAATGGGGGTACGGTACCTCGAAGCCTATGGCAATTCAAAACTGATCATCAATCAGGTTAAAGGCGAATACGATGTCCGCCACGAAGACTTGGTACCCTATTACCACACAGCCATTGAATTGGCTAACCTATTTGAAGGCTTCTACATCGGGCACGTGTCTCGATCTCAAAATATCAAGGCAGACGCTCTTGCTGCATTAGCTACGACACTAGTCTTGCCAGCCGACACCGAGTATCACCTCACAGTCGTAACTCGACATCTTGTATGCTCTAAGCATATGCTAAGAACTCGAGAAGTCTATAATGTCTCCACGGATCTTGAACCAAGAGACTGGCGCTTTCCTCTCATCGACTATGCTTTGCACGGTCTGCTTCCAGACGATCCTAAGGAAGCGGCGTCCATCAGACGAAGGTCTCTCCGGTTCTACTACGATCCGACTTTGAAGACACTTTACCGTCGTTCATATGACGGTGTCCTCCTCTGTTGCCTTTCTCATTCAGAGGCACAGGAAGCGCTTAAAGAAGCGCACGATGGCATTTGCGGCGCTCATTAGCCAGGTCCAAAACTTAAGGACAGGTTGCACAGACTTGGATACTATTGGCCAACTATGATAGCCGACGCCATCTAATATGCACGAAGGTGTAAAGCATGTCAAATCCATGTGGATTTCATACACCAGCCTTCAGAGTTGCTCCACCCGACTGTTACTTCATGGCCATTTGAAGCATAGGGAATAGATGTCGTAGGGCCAATCAGCCCCTCTTCGACAAAAGGTCATCGGTTCATCCTGGCAATAACCGATTACTTCTCAAAGTGGGCAGAGGCTATACCATTAGCCGAAGTAAAAACCTCTAATGTGGTTAACTTCATCAAACACCACGTCATCCATCGATTTGGTGTCCCTAGGCGGATCATCCACGACAATGGTCCCCAATTCATAAGCCAAGTGATCTATCGGCTCTGCGATAAATACCGAATTCAGAATGTGGCTTCAACCGCCTATAATCCTACCGCCAATGGCTTAGCGGAAGCATTCAATAAGACGATCATCAAGCTACTCAAGAAGTTCGTCTCCTCGAATAAGTGGGATTGGGATGAAAAGCTCGGTGAATGTCTCTGGGCCTACCGAACCACGGTTCGGACACCGACAGGCAATACGCCTTTTCCCTGGTATATGGGTGTGAAGCGGTCCTCCCATTGGAAATCCAGATGTCATCATTGCGGGTAGCTCTGATTACTAAAGTCACATCAGAAGACAATGATCGGTTGCGTCTTCAAGAGCTCGAAGCTCTAGATGAGAAGCGGCTACAAGCGTAGCAACATATTGAGCTATATCAAGCTCGAATCTCAAAAGCCTTCAATAAGAAGGTCAAACAGAGAGTCTTCCAAAAGGAGACCTGGTTCTAGCCGTCAGACGACCAATGATTTTGACGCACAAGACCAAGGGCAAATTTCAACCTAAATGGGAAGGACCGTTTGTAATAGAAACAGTCTATTCAAACGGATACCGCCTCATGACTGCAGTTGGCGACCTACTCATGATGCCGATCAATGGCAAGTTCTTAAAGAAGTATTATCCTTAATCAAGGATTCTTCTCATGATCAAGTTAACATTACACCTCTGATCAAGATCTTCGTGTCCAAAGTACACACAAAGAGAGCCTTTCTCTTCCTCCAAGCGAGATAATACAACCGTAAACCAGTAGGAACCTGGTCACGTACTGGCTGTCCCGAAGGAGAATCAAGGTTATGCATATATTAACCAGATAATCCGACATCCTTAACGATTAAGGATAGAGGAAAATGTTGGCATGTAAGCCCAACATAAATCCTTGACAACTCATCATGCTGAGGGGAATAGCATGGCTAGCCTAACTCAAACGGTAGTTGGTAAAGGCATATCAAACCCGTTGACAGCTGGGGGTTTGCTGAAAATCCTAAGGGACCTGTTCCCATTTGATCCCCCTCCAAAGTCACTTACCAATTCTCATCCATAGAATAGTAAGACCACATATACATTTCGCTGTTACGTTAACATTAAACCTATGACAGCAATTCTCTCGTTTCTCCCCGTGAGAACGAGACCTCTAAAGTCACTTACCCATTTCTCATCCATAGAATGGTAAGATCACATATACATTTCGCTGTTACGTTAACATTAAACCTATGACAGCAATTCCCTCGTTTCTCCCCGTGAGAACGAGACCTCTAAAGTCACTTACCAATTCTCATCCATAGAATGGTAAGGCCACAAATATATTCCGCTGTTACGTTAACATTAAACCTATGACAGTGATTCTCTCATGAAAACGAGACCTCTTCCCAAATTCCATTACAAATTTTTGAGCTTGGTGGCGTCTCAATCGGTTATGTCATTGCGACCTCTGAACCAGCAGGCAGCTAAGTCTTAATTCCAAGCCCTGTTGACATTTATAAAAGACAGGTCTCGATACTTGTTGACATTTACAAAAGCCAAGTATCACCAATTTTTGAGCTTGGTGGCGTCTCAATCGGTTATGTCATTGCGATCTCTGAACCAGCAGACAGCTAAGTCTCAATTCTGAGCCCTGTTGACATTTACAAAAGACAGGTCTCGATACTTGTTGACATTTACAAAAGACAAGTATCACCAAATTTTTGAGCTTGGTGGCGTCTCAATCGGTTATGTCATTGCGATCTCTGAACCAGCAGACAGCTAAGTCTCAATTCTGAGCCCTGTTGACATTTACAAAAGACAGGTCTCGATACTTGTTGACATTTACAAAAGACAAGTATCACCAAATTTTGAAGCTTGGTGGCGTCTCAATCGGTTATGTTATTGCGACCTCTGAACCAGCAGACAGCTAAGTCTCAATTCCGAGCCCTGTTTGAAAAACACCTAGAGGGGGGGTGAATAGGTGTTTATGCTAATCTAATGATCTTTTTAAACTTTAATTAAATGAGTGATGCAACGATCTCTCAAAACACGACTAAGAGCCGAATACCCCTTGCGAGGTTCTGAACTCCTTCCTCCCAATTCCCCTTAAAATGGGTTAGAGGTGCGCAATGCAACCGTGTTGTATTGAGGTGTGATCGATCAATGCCAAGTATGATGATGAGAAATAAAATGCACACAATGTAACACAACAAGTATAGCAAGTAAAGTAAACAAGATAAGATTGCACAAGTAGAGGGTTAGTTCTCAAGCAAATAATTCAAGACAATATAAAGCAAGAGAAATTGAAAGCAAGAATAACGCAAAGGCAATCGCAAACAAGATGATTTGTTTCGAGGTTCGAGCACACTTGCTCTAGTCCCCGCCTTCACCTCCGTGAAGGGTTTCCACTATCCACCGAGGATGCCTTTACAATTGGTCTACCGAAGACCGAGCACCGAGCTCCACCAAGTACAAAGGACCTCTACCGAAGAGGTTGCTCCACAAGAAGGAATTACAAGAACAAAGTGATCACAACTTGATCACTACACTTTTTCTCAATCTCTTTTACAAACACTCTCACTTCAATTACAACTTCACTATAGAATGATTATAGGATTTTTGGCTCTATGAAGTGTGGTGAGAAAACTTCAGTTGTAGAGTGATATAGAGAATCAAACACAACTGAAAAACAATCTTGAAAGAGTAGGAATTGAAAGCTTCAAACAATTTTTTTTTTCTCTTTTGAAAACAACAAAACTTGAGGATTTTTCTAAGTGAGAAGAGGGAGAGACTTCTCCTCTATTTATAGGGTTGAAAATAAGTTAAAAACATTTTCTTTTCACCTAATTCAACCTGCAAAAGCACCCCAACAACTCTCCAAAAGTCTGTTAAAACAGAAAAAGAAAACAGATTTTCAGAAAATCCCAAAGAGGAAAGAGCCGTTGCTAAGTTGCAGGCTTGGCGGTCGACCGGTCCGGTCGACCGCCAGCCTAGCTGGAAGTAGCCGTTGGCTCCCGGTCGACCGGTCCGGTCGACCGACCCAAAAGGAGGAAACACAGTTTCCTTCTTCCGGTCGACCGGTCCGGTCGACCGAAAATTCCCGAGAGCAGAATGCTCTCCGTCGGTCGACCGGTCCGGTCGACCGACGGACATGCACAAACAGTGCATGTCCAGACACAGCGCCGGTCGACCGGGCCGGTCGACCGATGTTGCCTGAAACAGAAAAACTGGGCTGTTTTGAGTTAGAAAAATTTTGATAAATATTTTAAAAATACATATAGCTAAGTATTATGCAGAAAATAGTTTATACACATGTTTTAAACAAGTTTTTCAGGATATAAAGCTTTGGTACATGTATATATAAACTAAGGCATAAAACTTAGAAATAACCATTTTCAATAACTATTTTCAAAACATAGGAAATACATGAAACAAGTGTGTGTGCAAATCCTAGAGCCAAATTTCCTATATTCAAACTTTAACATTCTAAACTTACAAACTTCTAAAGGACTTCAAAGCTATTCTTCAAGGTGGGCTATCTTCACTTGATCTTCAACATTGCAACTTGAGCCCAAATTGAATTGTCTTGAGTCCAAAAACCTTGTATTTGAGTGAGAGTACTTCTAGTATGATAATAAACCTGAAACACACTTAAACAACAATTGTTATTAGTACAAATAACTAATATGTTTTGTAATCATCAAAATACACTAAACAAGGGTGATTGTAACCTTGGGCCAACAATCTCCCCCTTTTTGATGATGACAAAACATATAAGTTATTGAAACAAATAAAGGAGGAAAAGCTTGGAAAGCTCCCCCTCAACCAAATGCTATGTATTTATCATGAATATGAAAAGCTATGTAAGCATACATAAAGCATTTAACAAACACAATAGTTTTTGTCCAAAAACTCAAGGAAACACAACCTTTCTTTTTCTTCATGAAATGAAACTCAAATAGTATCAAACTTAGAAAGTTTAAACTTAAATACTTATTTTTTCAAATATCAACAAACTTACTTATTATTATTATTCTCCCCCTTTTTGTCATACATCAAAAAGGGTTAAAACAATATTTTAATTTTAGGAATCTATAATACAAACATTCAACTCACCACAAATAAATGAAAATCTAGCATAATCTAGAGGTTTAGTAAAAATATCGGCAAGTTGAAAATCGGTAGAAACATAATCAATATCAATATCACCTTTCTCATAATGATCTCTAAGAAAGTGATACCTAATGTCAATGTGTTTGGTTTTACTATGTTGATTTGCATTCTTTGTCATGTGAATAGTACTAGTATTATCACAAAATATTTTAACATGATCAAAGTGTAAATCATAGTCAAGGAGAGTATGTTTCATCCAAAGAACTTGTGCACAACAAGCTCCGGCCGCAACATACTCCGCCTCGGCGGTTGATAGGGCTACCGAATTTTGCTTTTTGGAAGACCAAGATATAAGACAATTACCTAAGAATTGACATGTTCCACTTGTGCTCTTCCTATCTACCCTACAACCCGCATAGTCGGCATCCGAAAAACTCTTCATTTCAAATAATCCGGTTTTAGGATACCACAAACCCATTTCAATAGTGCCCTTAAGGTATCTCATTATGCGTTTAACCGCTATTATGTGAGATTCTTTAGGACAAGATTGAAAACGTGCACAAAGACAAACGGAAAACATAATATCCGGCCTACTAGCTGTCAAATAAAGCAAGCTACCAATCATGCTACGGTATAATTTAATGTCTACACTTTTACCTTGTTCATCCTTGTCAAGCTTTGTAGTTGTTGCCATGGGAGTTTTGCTTACTCTTGATCCTTCAAGCCCAAACCTTTTGATTAGTTCCTTTGTGTACTTGGCTTGATTGATGAAGATCCCATCCTTCCTTTGCTTGATTTGGAGTCCAAAGAAATAGTTGAGCTCCCCCATCATAGACATTTCAAATTCATCCTTCATGCATGACTGAAAAGCTTTGCAAAGAGATTCATTAGTAGAACCAAAAATAATATCATCTACATAAATTTGCACAATAAGAATGTCATTTTCTACATGTTTTGTAAACAAAGTTGTATCAATTTTACCTTTCTTAAAACCATTTGAAATCAAAAAGGAGGAAAGTCTTTCATACCAAGCCCTAGGAGCTTGTTTTAAACCATAAAGAGCTTTATCTAATTTAAAAACAAAATCCGGATGTGTAGGATCAACAAACCCGGGGGGTTGTTCAACATACACCTCCTCTTCAATAAATCCATTTAGAAAAGCACTTTTAACATCCATTTGAAATAATTTGAAATCTTTATATGAGGCAAATGCTAATGTCATCCGTATGGCTTCAAGCCGTGCTACGGGTGCAAAGGTTTCTTCAAAATCGATCCCTTCGATTTGAGTGTAACCTTGGGCAACTAACCTAGCCTTGTTTCTAACTACATGACCCGATTCATCCAACTTATTCTTAAAGATCCACTTAGTACCAATTGTTGGTCTATCGTGGGGCCTAGGAACAAGGTGCCAAACTTGGTTGCGCTCAAATTGATTGAGTTCCTCTTGCATGGCTAGCAACCAATATGAATCGGCCTCGGCTTCGAGCACATTTTTGGGTTCTATGTGTGAAATAAATACAAAGTGGCCACAATAATCTTGAATTTTAGAGCGAGTAGTTACCCCTTTTGATACTTCACCTATGACGAGGTCCTTGGGATGATGAGGATTGAATCTCCAATCCTTAGGTAGTGGTTGAGTAGGCTCAACCTCATTTGTTTGATGTTCATTTCCTTGGGCCTCTTCCACTTTGGCTTCACTTCCATCATCATCCTTTGGCTTGTCTCCCATGGTAGAAGCATCCTCCAAGGTGACTTTCTCCAAGCCTTCATCCAATGCATCTATTTCTATAACATTCTTAACAAACTTGTTAGATTCCTCAAACTTAACATGAATAGACTCTTCAATAGTCAAAGATGATCTAATGAAAACTCTATAAGCCTTACTAGTATTTGAGTAACCTACAAAAATAGCCTCATAAGATTTAGGATCAAATTTTCCCAAATTATCTTTTGTATTTAAAACAAAACATTTGCATCCAAAACTTTGAAATAAGAAACATTTGGTTTTCTAGAAAAGTACATTTCAAAAGAAGTTTTTGTAGTATTTTTACATAAGAAAACACGATTAGATATGTAGCATGATGTTTTAACGGCCTCGGCCCACAAATAATGTGGTAGACCGTATTCACTTAGCATTGTCCTAGCCATCTCTTGTAATGTTCTATTTTTCCGCTCAACTACTCCATTTTGTTGTGGAGTTCTAGGACAAGAAAGTTCATGCTTTATTCCATGTTCATCACAAAAAGTGGTAAAGGGTTGGTTAATGAATTCACCTCCTCTATCACTTTTTATTCTCAAAATCAAAGAATCCTTTTCTTTTTCAACTCTTTTCTTAAAAGTTTGGAAATACGAAAATGCTTGATTTTTGTGTTCAAGAAAGAAAACCCATGTAAATCTTGAAAAATCATCAACCAAAACATAAGCAAATCTATTCCCACTTAGACTTTTGGTTTGTGTTGGGCCAAATAGATCCATATGGATTAACTCCAAAGGACGTGATGTCATGATATCCTTAATTGACTTGAAAGAAGACTTAGTTTGTTTCCCAAATTGACATGCGTCACAAACTCGGTCCTTTTCAAAATTCAAATAAGGAATACCTTTCACCATTTCCTTTGTGTTTAACCTAGAAATGTGATCAAAAGAAATATGCCCTAATCTCCTATGCCACAACCAAGAGTCATCATCGAGGGCTTTCAAACAAGTAATATTACAAGACATATTCAACATATCAATCATATAAACATTACTTTCACGAAAACCGGAAAATACACAAACATTAGAAATTCTATCAATAACTTTACAAGCAACATTATCAAAAACTACATCAAAACCTTTATCACAAAGTTGACTAACACTCATGAGATTATGCTTGAGGCCATCAACTAAAACTACATTTTCAATTAAAGGAGAGGTGCCAAGTTTTACATTACCAATACCGATGATTTTACCCTTGGCGTCATCTCCGAAGGTGACGGTGCCACCTTCATGATATCTTGATAGGGTTGCAAAGTTGTTAATGTCCCAAGTCATGTGCCTTGAGCAACCGCTATCAAGATACCACAAACCTCTACGTCGTTGGGCTTTGGAAAGTACCTACATCATTTAAAACAATAGTTGACTTTGGTACCCAAACTTTCTTGGGTCCTTGAAAGTTAGTGTTACGAACCCAAACATTATGATGTGATGCACTTAGTCTATCATAACAAAAATTAGCTAAGTGTCCTTTCCGCCCACAATGTGAACATGAGTACACTTTTCTATACATGAAAGCATGATGTGTAGTGTGAGCATGTTTTGGGGTTTTGCCATGTTGTTTAGGTTGTGTAGCATGAACATGAACATGAGCATTTTTCTTTGGGGCTTACTTCTTAGGAAACATAACCTCAATTTTCTTCTTGTTAAATTCACAATTTTTCAAAACAACACTGAATGAATCTAATCTTTCCTTAAGCATAGAAACTTCATTAGAATCAATTAGTGGGGCCTTACCTTTGCAAGAAATCTTATATTTTTCAAAATCATTTTTAGTAGTGGTCAAGGTGGAAACCAAATCATCCTTTTCTTTTGTAAGAGTAAAAACTTGATGACTTAAAGATTCATTTTCCTTTTTCATTTTTAAATACTTTTTCTTCAAGAAATCATAATTTTGTGATAACTCAACAAAAGCTTCTCCTAGTTCATCCATGGAGAGTTCATCATCAAAAGGGGTGGAAGGGGTTACCTTGCTTGTGCTTTCATTGGCCATGAAGCACATGTTGGCGGTGTCAATCTCTTCTTCAGATTCGGTCTCCGAATCCCAAGTTGCCTTCATAGCCTTCTTCTTGTAAGGCTTCTTTGAAGTGGAAGGCTTTGCTTTTTCCGGACACTCCGCCACAATGTGTCCCGGTTTTTGGCAATTGAAGCATATGATCTTTCTTTCTTCTTTGCCTCCTTGCCATCTCCTTCTACCTTGGTACTTCGCCTTGTTGTACATCCTCCGGACATTCTTAACAAGGAGTGAGAGCTCCTCATCATCTTCTTCTTCATCATCTTCATCGGAGTGTGTAGCTTGACTCTTGAAGGCGATGGTCTTCTTCTTGGTAGGAGCCATGTCCTCCCTTGCTTTCCTTTCCATCTCATGGGTTTTGAGGTTCCCAATGAGACCTATGAGCTCCATCTCTTCATTGTCGTTGAGTTCCTTCAAGGTTGTAGCTTTAACTTCCCATGAAGGAGGAAGAGCCCGGATGATCTTCCTTACTCTTTGATCATTGTTGATATCTTCACCTAAAGAAGAGAGTCCATTAGTAATCTTGGTAAATCTTGTAACCATATCATCTATGGTTTCATTTTCTTGCATGCAAAATGTTTCATATTGAGATCGAAGAAGGTCAATCTTAGCCTTCTTTACTTGTGAGGTCCCCTCATGTGTGACTATCAAGTGTGACCAAATCTCATATGCGGATTTGCAATGTATAACCCTAGATATGTCATCATCATTAAGGGCTTGTAGAAGTGCATAGTGAGCTTTGGCATTGGCATCGAATTCCTTAGTCTCTATTTCGGACCAAGTGGATTCGTCACCGGGGGGTACACTAAAGGACTTAGTCACGGCCTTTGCAACTCGGCTACCTAGAGATTGCAAAAACACGGTCATCTTAACTTTCCATATGGGAAAGTTAAGTCCATCAAATTTAGGAGGGGTCTTAATTCCATCGGCCATTTTTACTTATATGAATATGAATGAAATGATTAGCAAATTAGGATCTTCTCTAAGGTGGTTAAACCAAATCCTAGAGTCCAAGCTCTGATACCAATTGAAAAACACCTAGAGGGGGGGTGAATAGGTGTTTATGCTAATCTAATGATCTTTTTAAACTTTAATTAAATGAGTGATGCAACGATCTCTCAAAACACGACTAAGAGCCGAATACCCCTTGCGAGGTTCTGAACTCCTTCCTCCCAATTCCCCTTAAAATGGGTTAGAGGTGCGCAATGCAACCGTGTTGTATTGAGGTGTGATCGATCAATGCCAAGTATGATGATGAGAAATAAAATGCACACAATGTAACACAACAAGTATAGCAAGTAAAGTAAACAAGATAAGATTGCACAAGTAGAGGGTTAGTTCTCAAGCAAATAATTCAAGACAATATAAAGCAAGAGAAATTGAAAGCAAGAATAACGCAAAGGCAATCGCAAACAAGATGATTTGTTTCGAGGTTCGAGCACACTTGCTCTAGTCCCCGCCTTCACCTCCGTGAAGGGTTTCCACTATCCACCGAGGATGCCTTTACAATTGGTCTACCGAAGACCGAGCACCGAGCTCCACCAAGTACAAAGGACCTCTACCGAAGAGATTGCTCCACAAGAAGGAATTACAAGAACAAAGTGATCACAACTTGATCACTACACTTTTTCTCAATCTCTTTTACAAACACTCTCACTTCAATTACAACTTCACTATAGAATGATTATAGGATTTTTGGCTCTATGAAGTGTGGTGAGAAAACTTCAGTTGTAGAGTGATATAGAGAATCAAACACAACTGAAAAACAATCTTGAAAGAGTAGGAATTGAAAGCTTCAAACAATTTTTTTTTCTCTTTTGAAAACAACAAAACTTGAGGATTTTTCTAAGTGAGAAGAGGGAGAGACTTCTCCTCTATTTATAGGGTTGAAAATAAGTTAAAAACATTTTCTTTTCACCTAATTCAACCTGCAAAAGCACCCCAACAACTCTCCAAAAGTCTGTTAAAACAGAAAAAGAAAACAGATTTTCAGAAAATCCCAAAGAGGAAAGAGCCGTTGCTAAGTTGCAGGCTTGGCGGTCGACCGGTCCGGTCGACCGCCAGCCTAGCTGGAAGTAGCCGTTGGCTCCCGGTCGACCGGTCCGGTCGACCGACCCAAAAGGAGGAAACACAGTTTCCTTCTTCCGGTCGACCGGTCCGGTCGACCGAAAATTCCCGAGAGCAGAATGCTCTCCGTCGGTCGACCGGTCCGGTCGACCGACGGACATGCACAAACAGTGCATGTCCAGACACAGCGCCGGTCGACCGGGCCGGTCGACCGATGTTGCCTGAAACAGAAAAACTGGGCTGTTTTGAGTTAGAAAAATTTTGATAAATATTTTAAAAATACATATAGCTAAGTATTATGCAGAAAATAGTTTATACACATGTTTTAAACAAGTTTTTCAGGATATAAAGCTTTGGTACATGTATATATAAACTAAGGCATAAAACTTAGAAATAACCATTTTCAATAACTATTTTCAAAACATAGGAAATACATGAAACAAGTGTGTGTGCAAATCCTAGAGCCAAATTTCCTATATTCAAACTTTAACATTCTAAACTTACAAACTTCTAAAGGACTTCAAAGCTATTCTTCAAGGTGGGCTATCTTCACTTGATCTTCAACATTGCAACTTGAGCCCAAATTGAATTGTCTTGAGTCCAAAAACCTTGTATTTGAGTGAGAGTACTTCTAGTATGATAATAAACCTGAAACACACTTAAACAACAATTGTTATTAGTACAAATAACTAATATGTTTTGTAATCATCAAAATACACTAAACAAGGGTGATTGTAACCTTGGGCCAACACTATTGACATTTACAAAAGACAGGTCTCGATACTTGTTGACATTTACAAAAGACAAGTATCACCAATTTTTGAGCTTGGTGGCGTCTCAATCGGTTATGTCATTGCGACCTCTGAACCAGCAGACAGCTAAGTCTCAATTCTGAGCCCTGTTGACATTTACAAAAGACAGGTCTCGATACTTGTTGACATTTACAAAAGACAAGTATCACCAAATTTTGAAGCTTGGTGGCGTCTCAATCGGTTATGTCATTGCGACCTCTGAACCAGCAGACAGCTAAGTCTCAATTCTGAGCCCTGTTGACATTTACAAAAGACAGGTCTCGATACTTGTTGACATTTACAAAAGACAAGTATCACCAATTTTTGAAGCTTGGTGGCGTCTTAATCGGTTATGTCATTGCGACCTCTGAACCAGCAGACAGCTAAGTCTCAACCCCGAGCCCTGTTGACATTTACAAAAGACAGGTCTCATCTTTCGATCCGACAAGGACCGGTTTCGGGCTTGGTGGCGTCTCAATCGGTTATGTCATCGCGACCTCTGAACTGACAGATAGCCAAGTCTCATTATCCAACCCAACAAGAACTATGTTCTCAAGAAATTGCAATACAATTTGGAATCGCAATTCAGAAAGAAGAACAAGATTGGAGATTCGATAAAAAAAAAAAATTTCATTCATTCCAAGAGGATAAAGTACATGGAGCTACAGGCGCACACTGTAAGATCTGAGCCGCTCTCCAAGGGAGTCCAGCCTCGTCCTCCTGTCATCAGCAGCCTGGGCAAGCGCTTGCGACCTCAGCTCGGCCTCATTGAAATCCATTGCCTGGGTCAGACGAGCTTCAACCTCCGCCAAAGTTGCCTTCTGTGACAATCCCTGCTGTGAGAGCTCTTCATTTTGAGCCTTGAGCTGCTCAAGTCGCGCAGTTTCTTCAAGACGCACCGGTTTAGCCTTGGATAAAAGAAGATTTGCTTTCCTAATCATTTCCTCAGCCTTCCCAATCTAGTCTTCAGCGTCAAGAAGAGCACTGGTGGAGGCGTCAATCGCATTTTTGACCTCTGCCTGCCTTGTTTCTAAGGATTTCAAGTCAGAAGAGATAGCCTTAGCAGCCTCTTGAGCGGCAAGCCGGGCCTCGTGCTTTTGAGCGACAAGACGCGCGAACCGCTCATCAACTAAAGACTCCAGGTCCGAACAGCGGAGACGGCGCCATTCCTCTACATCCTTCTCAAATTCATCAACCAGGAGTTCCAAAGCAGTAGCCTGGTGATACCCTCAAAATCCCGAATACTTTCGATGCCACGGGAGAGGACCACCTTTAACTTTGAGAACGGCATAGTCGAGCCCTTGAAAACCAGGTCGATAGTTCGCCCTAAGCCTTTATAAAAGCTATCGACGAGGTCACCTATATAATCGTTCTCAACCTCAGCCATTTCTGGTAGAGAGGTAACCTCAGAGAAATCCACCAGCCTGGTCGACACTATCGTGGAAGGAGCAATGGAAACATCAACAGCAGGACAGATTGTCAGTGATCTCTGCGGAGTCTTCATGGAAATCAGTGCGCTAGCCACCGCTGAGGTAGGGCTGGCAACCATCTCCTGAACAGCAGGCTCAACCACCAGAGTTGGGAAAGTAGGGCTTGTAATCACCCTCAGCTCCGCACTTGACAAAATTGTCGGCGCCTCACCGTTGATATAGTTGGGAGTGAGGACACCTCCGGAACTGCTGCCCCTTCAACCTCTGGTCCTTCGGCTGACTTGGGCCGATAAGAGGGCAGGTCGCCATATAGCGCATCCAACACAGCAGCATCCGCCGCGGTCAAAGTCCTCATATCATCCCTGGACTCCCCAGGAAGATCAGTCGGTTCCCTTGAAGCTAATGCACCTTGAGGCCGAACACCTGTAACAAGACTGTGTTTAGACAGGAAACAACATGCAATAGAAGCCAAGAGGTCAGGACAGTACCATAAGATGATGTCGCCTCAAACATCTCGGCAGCCGCATCAGTCTCCATGGGCTCCATCGGAAAATTCTTGGCAGAATCAGCACGAATAGCCGGCCCGCTTTCGTTTGCCGAGTATCCTGTGGACCACCCAATAGAGCTCGATGCCACAGGACTTCCTTTAGAAGTCCCAGCGCTCGAGGGACCAATGTCGGCCACATCACCTCCGGACTCCTCCGGACGGGCAAAAGAACCAGCTTCAGTTCCATAAGTAAATAGGGGATCATAATGTTCCCTTGCTCTCCAGCCGCATCAGCTCCTGCGTCAGAAAGTAGATAGTAAGTCAATGGGAACACACAAAAAGGCGTATTATATGGACGGGGTTAATCTTACCCAGACCCGGAGCAAATTCACCGCTAGTCGGTTCAGCAACCGACGGTTCAGCCGCTAATGGGGCAGCAGGAGGAATCGCTGTAGAGGGATAACCCTCTACGACAATCGTAGGAGCTTGGCGGCGGGGCTTCTTCGCCAACGATTTCCTACAAGAGCTACATTCCCGCTTTCTTTTGAAGTGGACTTCAGAATCCTCTTCCTCCACTTCTTCTACACAACGAGGGGGAGCCGTCCCCATCACACCAGAGCCAGTTGCAGGAGTCTCAGCCCCCGCTCCCACCTCGAAGCGAGGACTCTCGGCATCTGAGGCCTCGCTGTCTTCCACAGCAACAAACTCCTCAATACCTGGGGTGCGAACCCTTTTGCCTTCCCTTTTCTCAGAAGCCTTCCGTCTCAGCCGCTGAGAAATTAACTTCACACCAGAACTGTTGACCTTGAATTCGAGAGGTGTGGAGTTGGAAGTGGCATACCATTGACAGAAGCACAGGGTCATTAGAAGATTGGGACTTTTCAACGGCGTACGCAGCCACGCCCTAGTACCGCCTGCAGTAAATAATCGCCAGGCACGGGCCCTGTCAATAAGACTCCCCATGAAGGCCAAATCAGGATTGGGGTTGCTCACATACAGTTGGTCATATCCAAACTGCCGAGCAAACCGACTTGGAACATAGGGCTCCAAATAGCAGGTGTCCCCACTTCTATACAATAAATGTGAGGGCCGGATGCTGACCAGCCACTCAAAAACTCCCCGGCTCAAGGAAGACCGCCCTTCCCCCGCATCTCAGAACTCCTCGTCATATCCTGCACCCCGAATACGGGGGAAACAGCGGAAGAGACCGTAAACGTCACATCGACGCATTAATTTACGGGCCTCAGCCACATATTTCTTCAGCCACGAACGTCCTTCGAATCGGCGGAGGAGCACCGTTCGAACACCTTGCGGAGGGTCCTCTCCAGCTCCAATCAGCGAAGGACAATGTAAGGCGAACCATGCCATCAGATAGGTGTAGGGCAGACCTATCCTAGGATTGGGTCCGTTACAAGGCAAAATGGCCCCCTTTCCACGCTTCGTTGCTGGCTGCCTGCAAAAAGCCTCCGTTAATGCACGGAGGCCTCTTTGAATGCAGCACACCATGGCCGGGAGAAGACCCAGACGGCGACCATGGACCAAACGAACAGCGGGCAGCAAAACATTCGGATGAACGATGTCACCCGAAGAAGATGGTACTACGCATTTCTTCAGCCAGACGGTTAAGAAACCGGCCAGCAGTGCCTCCCGAGACATAGGCTGACGAGCCTGATGATGGAAGCTCCGAAGGACATCACCCTACTCATAGGGACCATCGTCTTCAGTTATGACAAGATCCCTTTGAAGGTGCATCTGCATCCGCTCAAAAATATCCCCATCAGCAACTCCGCAATGTGCTGCTTCAGGAGCATTCTTCATATCCGGGAACAAGTAATTCCCCCAGCTCTTCAAGCTACAGGAAGTGCCCTTGCTGCCACCATGGATGCCGGAACAAATGTGCAAGTGGCACATTAACTCCCGATAAGTCTCGAATAAGGCAGGCTCCTGCTTCTCCAGAAGAGCCAACTCTGCCTCGCACGGAAAGTATTCTTCATAAGGGAGAGACCCGAAAGGCAAAGCAGAGATTTCCCACATCTCATACAAGGCCATACCCAACTCGCCGACAGGGGTAAAGAAAGTCCCTGAAGCTGGGCAATATAATTCAAAGATGGTGTAAAAGCACGCCACATTCATCTCAATGCCGTGGCAGGTCGCCCTGACGGCCTCATAGAGGTTCAGCCTCTCCAAATCCTCCTCGAAATGAGCAAGGATGTAGGTAGTCAAATCCACCCACCACGTCTTCGGAGGGTGAATCCAGCCTGGAGTCCTGAAGTCAGTGGCTGGATAGTTCCCATTGACCTTGGAGAATTGGTTGCCAAAGGTCAACGCCACTGCAGGATTTTCTCCCACTGGGATGTCTCGCGACACATTCCCAGGATGTAGACCCATTATGCAACGAGGAGGCCCCGCTCTTGCATAACCAGGGGACTGAAGCATCAATCTCCCTATGTGGACAGAGTCGGTATTTCGGCTCATATCCCATGCCATCTTCCGAGCCTGTGTCACACACTGGAAGGAAGACAGAAAGAAATGCCGCTTGTTGGATGGAAGGTAAAACTTCTCATTGTCCAACTGGAAGATCCATTGCCCTTCTCCTGCATGTAGTTGGTGATCAGGATCTGGCGCGGTGTCCCCAAACATGAAGTCAGGCTTCCTATAAGTCTGACGGTCAATGTCTTCAAGAGGAGCTGTGGTCAGGATACTCCTCGTGGTATATTGATCACCACTATGAATGAGCGTGTCTCGAACGATGGAGCTTCGCTCTCTAAATAGAGAAGCTTGCCCTTGAAATTGCAAGCTGATATTGCCATCAACTCCGCTGGTCATCCCAAACAGATTGTTCAAGGGACCGGGAATGTAGTGCACTGCAAGAACAAAACGAACTATGATTAGTTCACCAGCCAAGCGAACATGAAGACATAAATTTCACCAAGGCATAGTCTCGTCTAGTGAGCAAAGCCGGCAAGGCGATAGCTTCAACAAAGCTTAATCTCGCGGACAAGTCTGCATTTTGCAGAAAATGCTCAAGTATTAACTTCGCTTAAGCAGAAAGTGGTATAGCCCTAAGGGCTGACGTCATCAAAAGGGCATTATGGTCAAAAATCATTCTTGACGGCCGTGATCGAAGGGACAGACTTGTATCCTGTTCCTCAACAGGACGAAGACAGCCCAAGCAATAGCTTCGTACGGAAGCTTAGACAAGAACTGTTCAGTTCTTAGTTCTCCGTCCAAGAAAATGAGGGAAATTCAGGGAAATGGATTCCCTAATAAAAACAGATCATGTTCGATCGTTCTGATAGCCAAATATCGGCTTTAAAAGAGAGACCGCAGTCTCTGATCAGAAGGGAAAGTCCCTTACCGGCGTCTGGTCGCTCGATGACCGGAGGAGGAGAAGGACCCTCCGCTGCAGAAGTTGCCACTTCTTTCCCCGCTCGTCTCTTAGGCGCTATTGAAGAGTTGCGGAAGCTTTCAAACCTTTAAATGGAGAGGAAAGAGGAAGAAGGAGAGTCAAAGGTCTCTAAAAATTTCAAGTAAAGAGATCTGCTCTTTCTCAGCCCGATCGAGCTTTTATAGGCCAATCAGCGCCTGAAACGACGCCTCATAAACAATACATGCTGTCGTTTCAAATTAATTTAAAACGCCGCCTAAAGCGCCTTCTCGAGAAGCGCTGATTTAGTCACTAAGGCTTAACCTCGCCAATGAGCCAAAGTGCGGACTTCGCACGAGTTCATCAAGAACTTCGCCAAAAAGATTGCCTTAGCCCACTAAAGGCACAGCTCGCCAATATGCCAGCATCGTGCGAAGCTCATTCAAAAAGGACCCTGTCCTTAACTCTGCACAAAGTTTAGCCCCGCTATGGCCAAATTCTCAATGAAGGCAGGCTAAAATCAGATGAGCAGAAAATGAACTTTCATTAATTTAAAAGGAAAGGTACATTGATACTACATCAAAGTTGTATTTCATACAACAGATTCAGTTGATCAATAGGATCATTTGCGCAAAAGGCATACAAGTGGTTTTATCTGCTTCCAAATCAGACCAACTGGACACGAAAAGGCCTTCCTCCTGCACAAAGGCCGTAACCAGTTGTGCCACAAGGACAGGGCAATAATTTTCCACATAATGGCAGATTTTGCCACCAGGAAGCTGGATCACCTTTAATGAAAATCGGCAATGAACTTATCGCCGCCAACACGATAGATCACCTATAATGGGAATTGGCAGTGATGTCAGTGATCTCACAGGTGTTACGTCCACTTTCCCGAAGTGGATCATTTCCGAAAAAAGCGGCTACCAGCCTCACCTCAGAACGAATCATATCGGATGAGCGACTGCCAACAGTCTCTGGGACATACACCCGTCACCCCAAGTTGTTCCTCCTGCTTAAAAGTAAAGTTTAAACCGGGGAAGCATAAGGTAATTTCATGACTTCTTCCATCAAGTTACCAGACTGGCAAACATGGCTCACTGCAATGCAAATCGGAGCAAGTTAGCAGTTAAGCACAGAAGAAGCTGCAAAAATACTAAGTCAGATTCTTTGGGGACGAAGTAATCCGATTTCAGTTAAAGCAGAGGATAAGCCTCGCTTGCATAAGCAACGATGGGCTAGCTCAGCAAACGTCAAGTCCTAGCCTCGCCTATATGGCTAAGCCAGACTGATCCTATGAGACACAATCTTAGCCTTACCTATATGGCAAGACTGGCTCAACCTTGAAGATACCAGGTCCCAAGTTCTGCCTATGTAGCGGACTTAACATACAGTGATCTTTCTCTGATCAAGTCAAAATGATAGCTTCGCTGGAAAGCTTTAATTAAATCCTTCTCTGCAGATCAGCTAATTGCAAGATGAAAAATAAGGGAAACTAATCCCTGAAGCAGCTGTCAAAGCTAAATTAAGGGAGATGAATTCCCTAAAATCGGTGAAGTCGTTGAATGATCAAGACTTACCGGTCCTTGGCCGGATAATAACCAGAGTGGGCATTCCCACTAATCCAGAGACCTGAGTATCTCTCTCAACCAAGAGAAGAGAAGAAGAAGAGCAGATCGCTTCTCTTCAGAGGACCTCAAGCGTCCTATTTATAGGCCTCATGGCCTGAGCGCTGCCACCTTAAGCGTGGAAGCACGAGCGCATTTAAGGCATTTACTGCGCCTTGAGAAAAGGGACGGTTTCCCTTGGAACCGTGCAAAGGGAGAAACGTCTCCCTCATAAAGGCACTTATGGCACCTTGAAGAAAGGGAATATCCTCCCTTAGAAACGTGCAAATCGGAGAATATCTCCCTCGATCAGCATGAAGAAAGGAGTAATCCTCCTCGTAACTGGCCCACGGCAGTTGGCCTCGGGAAAAGAGACAAACGCTCCAGGGCGAACGTATCTCCAAAAGCCTAGATGCGAAGCTACCTAGCCGCGAAGCTACCCAGACGCGAATCTACATGATTCCTCGGCGAATCTACATCCCAAAGCAGGATTCAAAGCGAAGCTGAACTCAACCATCATGGCGATGTTCATACTCCACACTCCACCGATCAAAGCAGTTCAAAGTATTTCGAAGTCTGAGCTATTGTAGACTTTCGAAAACTTTGAAAGGGGTCTTGTTGACACTTAAAAAAGACAAGATTCTTATTGGTCCGAACAATGTCTAAACTTGTTGACATTTACAAAAGACAAGTGACAGACGAGCTGAAGACCAGTTTTCACCCATCTCCGAGGGACAAGGAAGCAACTTGGACTCCACTGATCCAGCAAGCAGACAGTGAACCCGGATTATTTCTGAACAGACCTCAGCAGGTCTAAGGTGCTAGCACTTAGCATCGCATGAGCCCAAAGGGATAGCCTCGCTTGAGAGGCTAATATCACTCGACTTTGCCTCGAAGCCATCCAAAGCCTCGCCAGGAAGCTAACTCACAACTTCGCCACAGAGGACTTCCGGCTCCGCCAAAGGGTTTCTTTCGGACTTCGCCAGAAGCTACCTCTAGCTCCGCTACGAGCTCAATGCGGGCAGCTCCGCCATTGGTCTGCTATGGTCAACTTTGACCAATCAAATCTCTGGATGAGATCAGATCCAATCAGGTCGAATCCAATTAAGATCAAATCAGAGATCTAATTTGGCAGTTGATTGCCACAATCTCTTGACTCTCCTAAAACGAGTAAGAAGATCAGGGGAAATCCTCTAACGATATGGAAAGGATCAAGAAGATCAACCGACCTGCCAATCCTAGCTTCGCAGAAGCCGATCTTAGCCTCGCAGCAAGGCTACTTTCCGGATTCAAACAGATTCGATTCAATCTGTTTCTATATTTTCAAGGGACGATTATACCCTTGCTCTCCCTATAAATAGCCCATCAGAGGTACAAGGGAGAGGGCCGGATTTTCTGAGAAGACTCCACAAGCAGAGACTTCTTCAAAAAGCACTGTGTGCTCTCGAATTCAGAGATCTTTTAGAGAATTGCTTTCTCTATCCAGGGTGTTGATACCCTAACGTTGTCCTTCCTCTCAAGGAATCTCCGGAACCAGGCGAGAAGGAATTCCTAATTGAAGGCGATTTTAAGAAGCAGCAAGAGGGTTCTACCAACCTTCTATTCTCTGATTCCCGGAACCAGGCGAGAAGGGAATCTCATCGCTCGCATCGTCAAAGGGACAAAGTGGTCGCGCGCTGACCAGACTCCTATCGGCACACTTCTCTAGAATCTCTGAGGAGATCTACTTGTAATCTTTTTAAGAATACTCGTAATTTAGCTCCTCAAACTCTTTTTTGTAAGTTTTCCCCTTTGCAAACATAATGGAAAACAAATATAGAGAGGAAGAATTATATTTAGAGTGACAATAAATATAATCTTCTTTAGAAATAGATATATTGAGAGTGACAGCCAATGGAATTATCACACTTCTCTTCATCGTTACTTAACTTAATTGATCGCTTGCTTTCCTTTAATTATTCCAAAGTATTTTCTTTCTTCTCTTGTTTGTTTTCTTTCTATTTAACTTAGTTCCCTTTGTAATCAAAACATCACACCATCTTCTTCTTTTACCTTCCACTTTTCTTCTAAACTAGCTTAATCTTTTCTTTTCTTTTGTTTAAAATAAAGAAGATCTTTAACCAGTGTAGTAACTTAGGAAGAAGACTTACACAACGCTTCCATCATTGTCCCTTCCTGTGGATTACGACTCGTTAACCCTAGGTTACATGGTAGCATTGAGGACCAAGCATTGTTCTTAAACTTCTGTATTTTTCTGTGTGCAGGTTTGGCTCGATCAATATTTTGCATCATCGTCGGGAAGGGACGGTAAGTTTTTATTCTTTTTTTATTTACTTTAAATGGTTTAACTTTTCTTCTCTGTTTTTTTTGCAGGGGCTAATACTTGAAAATTAGAGTTGCAGTGGACATATTCCTACTTTGTGCCTCTATACAAGAAGGCAGAGCATCAGAACCCACAATTGTGGTGAACTACTAACTGTAGTTTCTTGCAGGTTACTAGAAATTTCAGGATTTAGCTACTTCAGTTTATAGCTTTCCTGTTTAACATATTCTACACATTGTTCTAATCTCAATAGTAATATGGTTATTTGTTAATGCTAAAAAATATTTAGACATTGCATTTTAGGCATTTGTTTAATTCTTTACATTTAAATTAATGTTGAAGAGTGCTGGAGTCAAGGTATGTCTGCATTGCATATAGCTTAGGAAACACACCTGTATGTTATTGCTTGGGTGTTATTTTTACTATATACTTGCACAAGCAAGCTAAACCGATTTGAGGGCTTGTCTTATAAACAAGATAAGATAGGGAAGTCATTACCCTTTCTTATCCCAAAAATCATCTCCTCACTCACTAATCCAGCCTAACTTAAAATTGAGTAGACATTGGCCTTAGGGACATGTCAGACTCAATAGGAGACTGACCTAAGGGGAAAGTTAATTAGAATTTGATTAGAATTTGACTCTTATCAAATCAGTGTCAAAGGTTAGGGCTTGAGAGGCAAAACCTCGAAAAACAGTGGTTTGACATAATTAGGCCCGTTGCTTAGGCACGAATGCCTCCCACTGATCTTGCCCCTACCTGACCGATTAACTTGTGGTTAGATTCTGCAATATATTCCCCGCGGACATTCTAACCAGTTAGGAGTCATCTAGGTATAAGGTCTACCCTAACTTAGGCTAGATTTTTTCTTTGTTCATTGTTTGTTTTTTGTTTTTGTTTTTGACATTTTTATGATATGAATTACAATTACAATTATTTCAATGCATATAGTGATCCATACTTCACACTGATCTCTTTTGATTCGGATATTACTAACCCGGCATTTCATAACTTTAACCAACCAAGTATGCCGAATTGGTCTTATCCAAATCAATATATGCCCCAACCCCAGTATTTGAACAAGATTGAGATGATCATCACTACTCTTCAAGAGTCAGCAGGGATACAACTCCCCCGAGTCCTATTATCAACAATGACTAACATTCAGCTTCGTATACTCAATATCAAGATCAACTTATATAAGAGAAATCTTCTTTAGAAAAGAGTTTTGAAACCTTTCTTGAGTCCACACAACAACTCCAAATATCAATGGACTCAAATTCTCAAGTCCAAGATCCATACTCCATTTTTCAAGTCCCATCACAACTAGAAGAACATACCAACTTAGAAAAGAGTATAGAATCCATGATTCAATTCCAAAGCGATCCTAATATGATAAAAGTAAGATTTAGTCGATTAGAAAAACATATGTAGAAATGAGAAAACTCTCCCTACCCAATCTTTAACTATTCCCGCCACTTCTAACTATATTGATGAAGATCAATTTCAAAGTGATCCTTTTGATATGATAGAAGCAAGACTTTGTCGATTAGAAACATGCACAGGATTGAGGAAACTCTTCCTACCCAATCTTTGACTATTCTCAACACTTCTAGACATATTGATGAAAATCAAGAATTATGGTATCTTGAAAACTTTGACCAAGATTTAATTTCACCACAAAATTTTGAACTTAACCAATATCAACTCATTGACAAATTGGCAACTTATCATTTCAATGAAATTGAATTTGAATTTGAGTGTGACCCCAATCCACAACTTCGTGATTCAATTTCAATTTTTGAATCTATGTTAACTTCGGTATCCTTACCCAAGTCGGACCCATTTCTTGAGCCAACATTGATTCATGTATTTATAGATTTTGAAATTAAACCACCTCTTTTGGATAGTCACATTTCATTGATGGGAAAAGAATGTGAAATTAAGTTCTTTGATTTAGACTTAACTCTTGAACAAGATCGACTCTCGAACTCAAAGTTAATTTTTCCGAGTTAGTAATGGTTCCCAAATCTATCACTCTTGAACTCAAGTCAACCATTCCATCAAATCAAATTCTTTTATTGGATATAGGTATTGACCATAATGACTCGGTGATGATTTTTCAAGATTGGTCATGTAAATAGAATAATTTTCATGATATGATTTTGCATAATCCTATTCATATTGGGAATTGTAAATATGTAAATAAAAAAGAGATCAACCTGACCACATTATCTTGATTGGGTAGCAACGCTTTGCCCAATCTGACCACCACCGGAACCACCACATTGAGGTAGCATTTTCCTTCTCTTTCTTCTTTTTCATGCATTTATGCATTCATTTATACATTAATGACAATGCATGAGATAAGTGTGGGGGAGGGTTCTAACATAGCATAAGTTTTCTTTTTATTTTAAAAAATTTAATATTTTCTTTGCTATTAAAAACTTTTTGAAAAGAGAAACAATATTTTGACATATTTTTTTGTAAGAAATTAAGTTAATTTTAAGGAATAGGAGAATTATAATTAGGATTTCTTATACTTAGGCAAAATAAGATTATTTGTTTGATTTCTAGGGTTAGGAAGAAATTTTGAAAAAGTAATTTAGTCTTGATTCTTACCTTGATGAAATATGCACACTTTATACACTTACACACTTAGGGTTCATAAGCAAAGATTCTTATGCCTTATAAAAAAAGAGAAAAAATATATATCAAAAATCCTCTGATTAAGTTGGATATTTGTGCCTCATAAAGCATTAGTATTCACGCCTAAAAGCGGTCCATCTTATAAATAAAACTCTTAGTTTTGTGACCTTATTTACTTGAGTCCTTGAGTCTTTAGGTGTTTCCTAACCCAGTGCCCTAAGACCATTCAGTTTAGGAGTCACCGACTGAAGACTTGTTACATGGGCGATTAGAAAGTCTAATAGAACTAAGGGATAATACCACCAAAAATAAGAAAATAAAATAAGATAAGGCATAAGAGTTAGAGTTAAAGAATCTCCGAGTCAAAATTTCATTATCAGAAAGGGCATATGACTTGAGGTAAAATAAGAGACTAGATGAGTATACAGTTTGACTCCTTAATTGGTAATAAGTTTTTAAATAGAGATTAAGTTTAGGAATGAATAGTTTGGTATTCCTATGATTTATAGATTGCTTAATTCTTCCAAATATACTTCAAATATTTTCTCTCTTTCAAAATTTCATTTTCGAAAATACTAACACCTTATTTTTCTTTCTTTATGGATTTTGTGGGTGTAATCCACTTAAAACCCTCACGAGACAAAACTCGTCCTCTAGGGGTAACCTAAAGGTTTAACAGCTTGTTGCACATGCTAAGTACAACAGTGATTCCTACGAAAGTGAGTTAGGATAGGTTGGCTTCATTTTTTTTATTTTGCTCGAAGACGAATAAAAGATAAGTATAGAGGTGTGATCGTACACATACATTGCATATTTAATATCACATGTGTCACATTTTGTATTTATTTTATAATAAAACTTTACTATTTGATGTATTTTCATGTCTAGTGGCGTGCAGGGTAATTAAGAAAGAAAAGAGAGAGATAGATTTATCTAATTAAATCTAAAAGTTTAAAAGAAAGGGGATCGATTCAAATCAAAAGGTTCTAGGAGATCTCTTATCTGAAAACTGGATACATTAGATAAGATATTATCATCAAATTTAAGGGGAAAACGGAGTGTTTGAAGACCCTATCGGTGTCGCTGAGAATAAGGAGATAGATTGTCAAATCAAAAGTAGATATTTAAAATCTAAGAAGATAAAAGGATAGAGAATGAATCAACAGACGACTGACTCCCAGATCCTGGCCTTACAGTCAGGATAATGCAGCAGAAACGTGACAAAAGCGACATTTTTGTGGCATTTTGTTTAAATCTGGGGAGCGCCAACTCTCCCTATCTTCGTACGTCTATCCTCGTCCTAATTCTCTTATAAATACTCGCATACCTCGAAGGCAGAGAGTGCACGACTCCAGGAGAGAACTCCGGAGAGAATTTTAGGGTTAGAATTCTTTTTTTTCTAAATGTTCATTATAGTTTTCAATTTGAGAAAAAAAATTGTAAAGAGAAAACTGAGTGCTTGTAATTGATGGTGACAACTCAATAAAGATTTTTCTTTTTTTTTCAATTTACTTCTTTTTATTTCTTATTTTAATTGCTTTGTTTACTTTCATATGCTTTCATGCCTGCCTTTTTTTAATCATGCCTTCTTTATAACTTGAATTAGGGAGAGTTTCATGACAGAAAAAAGAGGAATAATTATATTTAGAGTGACAATAGATATAATCTTCTTTAAAGATAGTTATATTGAGAGTGAAAACCAATGAAACTATCCTACTTCTCTTCATCGTTACTCAACTTAATTGATCGCTTGCTTTCTTTTAATTACTCCAAGATATGTTCTTTCTTCTCTTATTTGTTTTCTTTCTATTTAACTTAGTTCCCCTTGTAATCAAAATACTAACACCATCTTCTTTTTCTACCTTTCACTTTCCTTCTAATCTAGCTTAATCTTTTCCTTTTTTTCCTTTTAAAACAAAGAAGATCTTTAAACCGGTGTAATAGCTTAAGAAGAAGACTTACACAACGCTTCCAGCATTGTCCCTCCCTGTGGATTACGATCTGTTAGCCCTACGCTACACGGTAGCATTGAGGACCTAACATTGTTCTTAAACTTCTATTTTTATGTGCACAGGTTGAGCTCGATCATTGTGCAATTCACAAACCCCGAATCCTTAACAATTTACAATTTACTACCCAACACACATATAATCAATGAAGGGGCTGCTTGGATTTAAGGAAGTGGGCAAAAGGGAGGAAGTGGGAAGTAGGGTTTTTTTCTTTTTGGAAAATGTGAATTTGTGTATATTTTTTTCGGTGTTTGGTTGGTAGTTGAAAAGTTGAAGTGAAAAAGTATATTGTGTTTTCGGTGTTTGGTTAGTAATGTGGAAGTGAAAGTGAAAAAGTTGACCATAAAGTTGATCGTAAAATAATATTAAAATAAAAATTAATTATGAAAAAATTAGACTGTACCACAAAATTAACTGTTTTTAACTACAACTTAATACAAATGAGAGTTACATGGCCACAAAATTAACTGTAGCACCCGGAAAGTGAGGAAATGGTTGTATAAGAGGGAAAAAAGAAAATGAAAAGGGTTTTCTCATTTTTCTTTCCCAGTGTTTGGATGGATAGCGAAAGTGAGAAATAACACTTCCCCACTTCCTCACTTCCGCCCACTTCCTTGAGTCCAAACACCCCGAAGTTAAAGAAAAGGAATAAACTATATACATAAGGAATCAAAGGTGGGAAAAAAGGCAAAAGTGAGGAATCAAGTAAAGGTTGTTGGCCCAAAAGGTTACACTCTCCATTTGTTTAGAGTTTTGATGATAACAAAAAAATAAGAGCTATTTGGTACTAATTAGTTTGTTTAAGATAAGTTTCAGGTTAGTACCATATTTGGAGGCTATTGCAAGAACTTCTAGGTTCATGAAGCAAAGAAGGCGTTTTTGCACATCAAGGAAGGAACATAAAAGAGAAGGCTCTAGCAAGGCATTGCATGGCTCAAGACTTCAAAATTGCTCAAGATAATTTATTAGATGTGTTTTTAGTTTAGAGTTTTGTTAAAAAATAGTGAATAGGTTTGAAGCTCTGATACCAATTGAAAATCACCTAGAGGGGGGGTGAATAGGTGATAATGTTAATCAATGCATAATTTAAAATTTATGATGCAACAATCTCACAAAGTAAGTGAATATAGCAATGAATGTAGAGAGCAAGTAATAAGAGCAATGAAAATAGAGCAAGAAATAAGAGCAAGTAAACCAAACACAAACACCGAGAATTGTTATCGAGGTTCGAGCACCCAGCTCTACTTCCCGCCTTCCCCAGAAGGATTCCAACCGCTTCCTAAAGCTTGGAGATATGTCACAAATCATCCCAAGGAGCTCATCTTAGGTGATGCATCTAAAGGGGTAACAACTCGCTCCAAACTCCATGACCTATGTGGTAACTTTGCTTTCATTTCTCATTTTGAACCCAAAAGCATCCTCGAAGCCGAGGCGGACTCATATTGGTTGCTAGCCATGCAAGAGGAACTCAATCAATTTGAGCGCAACCAAGTTTGGCACCTTGTTCCTAGGCCCCACGATAGACCAATAATTGGTACTAAGTGGATCTTTAGAAACAAGATGGATGAGTCCGAAAATGTGATTAGGAATAAGGCTAGGTTAGTGGCCCAAGGTTACACTCAAGTTGAGGGAATTGACTTTGAGGAGACCTTTGCACCCGTAGCACGGCTTGAAGCCATACGGATGACATTAGCTTTTGCATCTTTCAAAAATTTTAAACTTTTTCAAATGGATGTGAAAAGTGCATTTTTGAATGGTTTTATAAATGAAGAAGTTTATGTTGCTCAACCTCCCGGTTTTGTTGATCATGTTCATCCCGATTTTGTTTTTAAACTTGATAAAGCTTTATACGGATTGAAACAAGCTCCAAGAGCTTGGTATGAAAGGCTTTCTAGTTTTCTCATTTCAAATGATTTTATTAAAGGCAAAGTAGATACAGCACTATTCACTAAGCATGTTGATAATGACATTTTAATTGTACAAATTTATGTTGATGATATAATTTTTGGCTTTTGACCTGAGCCGGTCGACCGCCAGGGTCGACTGACCCAATGTCAGGTCAAGTCGGTCGGCCGACCCAGTCGACCGGAGTTCTGGCAGTTGTGCGTATCAGTGTGCACGTTTCACGGTCGACCCGGACGGTCGACCGCGACATGCCTGACTGCAAGACTTCTGCTCTCTGTATTTTTGGGTCGACCGGGCGGTCGACCGTCAGCCTGCAACGGCTATTTTTTTGAAGTAGCGGTCGACCGGGCCGGTCGACCGAGGTAGCCGTTTGAACAGTAACGGCTATTTTCTAAGCTGGTTTATTTTTGTCCTTTTCTCACTTAAGTGTGTTTAAATGACATGTTTTGGTTTTAATACTTTCTGATTAGCCTTAAATATGTTTTATCTCCTAACCTTAGCCCTCTCCTATAAATAGGGGTGTTTAGGGAGAGGTTGGTTACTAGAAAAATTATCAAAATTTTCACAAGTTTAAGGCATTCAAAAAGACTTGGTTTCTTGGTTTTTGTGCTGAAATTCTCTCTCATTTTCTGAAGTGTTTTCAAGAACTCTCTGATTTCTTTTTCTTTTCTCCTTAAACACAAGAGCTTCATTCCTACTCATTGTTCTCTAAGGACCTTTGTAAGGGAAGAGAATTTTGCAAGAGAGAGTTTGTGGTCTTTTGACTACTCAGAGATTACTTGTACTTGAGATTGTGGAGTTGGGTACTCGGTGTATTTGTGACATCTTTGTGTGATAATGGAAGTGGTTGGATTACTTCTGGGGAAGGCGGGGAAGTAGAGCTGGGTGCTCGAACCTCGATAACAATTCTCGGTGTTTGCGTTTGGTTTACTTGCTCTTATTTCTTGCTCTATTTTCATTACTCTTATTACTTGCTCTCTACATTCATTGCTATATTCACTTACTTTGTGAGATTGTTGCATCATAAATTTTAAATTGTGCATTGATTAGCATTATTATCACCTATTCACCCCCCCTCTAGGTGATTTTCAAAGGTGAGGATTGAAAAAACAAAATCAACATAATTACATATTAGGATAAGGATAAACTAACATAACTATTATTTTATGACAATCTATATAATTATAGCCCTCTTCAAACCTCTATATAAGGAGTCTTTTACCACTTACGTCATTCACAACCAAAAGGAAAATAGATATATTCAAGCATTTTAACTCCCCCCATGGTAGAGAGAAGATAGATGAGAGAATAGTTGAAAGAAAGTTGTATGAGCTAAAGGGTTCAAAGAAAAATCTCTACTCTCAACATTGTGTAATTGGCATGGGTGGACTAGGGGTCTGTTTGGTTGGCGTAATTGGCCGTAATTCGTAGTTGTAATTGGTAAAGTCTTTTGCAATTGTAATTGAGTTGCATCAATGATAGTTTTACGGTGTTTGGTTGGTAAAATAAAGTTGTATGTAAGAAAGTGTATTGTATTTTACGGTGTTTGGTTGGTAAAGTAAAATTGTAATTGAGATACAATATTGTGTTTTACAGTGTTTGGTTATCGGTGCGTAAGTCATAAGTGGCTCAGTTGACCCAAAAAATAACTGTTTGCTGATATTTTGAATTTTTAATAATAAGTCAATAAATACAATAAATAATGAACAAATCCATAATAGTTATTAACAAACGGATTAATTAGGTAAAATACTATTTTATTTATAATATAAAATTGTATAAAAGACAGAAAACAGTAAACCAAAAAAAAAATTGAGATATTGCGAAATGCAATATATTAATTAATATAATAATTCATTAACGATTATTTAGAAATCTAATGTTCCACTGAAAAATATTAAATATTAATTGTAGTAAAGTTCAAACGATCTAGGGATCTATATTTTAAAATAAAGGTTAATTTTTAATAAATAAAATATAAAAAAAGATTAGTTGAATAAATTAATTACATCAATTATTAAAAAAATGAATCTAGCGTCAAATAATTCTCTGCAAAACATCAAAAAATTCAAAAAAAAATTTTCTTAAAATGGGCCAATTGTAACTCAAATATGTTAGAACGTATATGCAATATGAGTAGGCAGCTAGATATCTGAATTGAAATTTACAATAGAATACATACATAACACAATTCAGAACATCCGATCTATTAATTTCAGAAACTTAGCAGACAAACAATAAGCTCATATTCAAATGTGCTAACATGAGTAGAAAGTACACTCTCTGTTTCTTAAAAAAATCCATAAAAAACTCCTATTGCTACATGTACAATATCTGCTGGGACATGCAGAAAGTGCAAGCCGGTGCGACCTCCATCCACATATCTGACCCTAGCCTACGACCATGTTAGGCCCAGTAACGCCCGTCTCTCTTCCCCCGATGATCCCAACTCGTTCATCCTCGGAACCTAGCTATCAAAATTAAGAATCGTCTCAATTAGGTATATATATATATATATATATATATATATATATATATATATATATATATATATATGATAAAGAGGATGAGATGCTTAAAAAAAGTGGAGTGAATATATCTTAAAGTGCAAATTAAAGTGTATGGACCAAACCATTCATGAATCTCCAATCAAAAACCTTCATTTTACAGTATCACCTCACTTGTCATCTGAGAGTAATGTACACCCAATATATAAATAATGAGACATAATAATGCATATGAAAGTAATAATTGAAAATTGGTCAGTTTCAATACCTATAACTGGATGGATAGCTGCGATGTGTTAGGCATCTCCTGTCCACCAAAATGGCATATATCTCAGCCGCCTAAAAAGACCTGAAATTGGAGAAATTAATTGACATATAAAAGATCATATATTTGATTAAAATTCATACAGCAGAGACATAAACTCAACCGATTAAAACACATGGCTGGAAAAAACACAAAGATCCTTGAAAAGCCCTAAAGAGGACTGATATGGGCATACTTATTGATACCAAATTCGAATTATTCCCACATACTTACTGATGGATCAGCATACAAGTTAATACAGATGAAATACAATTTCCAATAGCACACATTGTTGTTCAAGGGCTCTCCTACTTAACAATTACCTCAGATTGAACACAAGCCTTAGAGCTGCTGCCATGGCAAAACTGATGGCTGGTACTGAATTTTGTATGGCAGATGCATAGGTTAGGGAGAGGTAATACAAACCCAACAGGTAGAATCCTTGGTTTGCAGTGATCATGAAATTTGGTTGGGGTTTATTTTTGATAATTTCTGGCAGGAAGAAAACTATAGACAAAAGACGGTCTTACCCACACAACTCGAGAAGAAAAAACTGAACCAGCAAAGAGAATGTGAGAGGTGGCCTGTCCTTCCTGAAAACAAATGAACCAAGAAAACAAATTTAGAGAAAGAAACTACTTCATACATAAATTTTGAATTCAAAAGGAGAATACAGAGTTTAGCAGCTTGCTTGCTTGCTTACCAATCAAGGAAGTAGGCAGAAGGGGCCAACAATGCACGAGCAATGACATACCTGTATGGTCTGTCCACAATCTTGCTGACCCTCATGTTGAGTGCAGCCAGTAAGAGGAAAAACCCAAACTCGGCCCATTACAATTCAATGAAAGAAAAAAAGAAAGAGCTCAGGATTCATCACAGCTCTTAACCCAAACCCGAACCGGTGAGTTGTCTGTTCTTCAGGCCTGCTTCCAGATGAGTTGTCTGTTCTTCAGGCCTGCTTCCAGGTGAGTTGTCTGTTCTTCAGGCCTGCTTCCAGGTGAGTTGTCTGTTCTTTCTTCTTTGTGACACTGTGGGCTGGATTGGGATCAATATTGAGCCATGATAGTGTGTAACGAACTGCTGCCCAATTACAGAAACCAAACAGGAACTGTAAAGAGACGTAAGATATTGAAGGCTAATGTCAAAAAATGAAAGAGCTCAGGATTCATCACAGCTCTTAACCCAAACCCGATCCGTTACAATCCAAGCAAATAAGAAGAAGATGGCTCAGAGTTTCATCACAGCCATTACAAACCCAGCAAAGGGGAAGGAGTGAGCTCAGTTTATCATCATGGCTCAAGCTTGAAGGAGAGCTGCGATTTGATCGCCACCTCATCCCGTAGTATGATAACTGTAACCCAAATTCTCATATTTATATATACTTTCAGTAGACCAAAAGGCCCGGGAATTGGAGAAAAAAAGTGACAACTAACAGAACAGTTTTTCAGTAAAGGTCAAAAAACAGGTGACAAAATCTCCAACACTGAAAACAGGCGAGAGAAACTCCACCAAATTAAACTCCACCACTGAAAACTCATAGTCAAACTCCACCACATAAACAGGAAACAGAAATTCCTGTGAAGTAGACTGGTTGGCTCAATTCCATCCCTTCTCATATATATATATATATATATATATATATATATATATATATATATATATATATATATATATATATATATATATATAACTTAAGGGTCAGCAAACATGTCCAGTAATCATACCTGTAAACATACAAAACTTTAAGGAGAGCTGCGATTTGTTCGCCACCTCATCCCCAAGTTAAAAAACTTGTTACTCAAAATTCTTTTTTGCATGACACTTTGTATTATCCCTTGCAGCTATTACCTGCAGTCACAGTAAGAGGAAAAAAAATAATGGCTCAATACTGATCCCAATCCAGCCCACAGTGTCACAAAGAAGAAAGAACAGACAACTCAACTGGAAGCAGGCCTGAAGAACAGACAACTCACCTGGAAGCAGGCCTGAAGAACAGACAAGTCACCTGGGAGCAGGCCTGAAGAACAGACAACTGAACTGGAAGCAAACCAATAGAACAGACAACTCACCTGGAAGCAGCAGGAGCTCAAAAGACAACAGGGAGCTCAGGAGGGTGTCAGTGTGTAACGAACTGCTGCCCAATTACAGAAACCAAACAGGAACTGTAAAGAGACGTAGGACATTGAAGGCTAATGTCAAAAAATGAAAGAGCTCAGGATTCATCACAGCTCTTAACCCAAACCCGATCCGTTACAATCCAAGGAAATAAGAAGAAGCTGGCTCAGAGTTTCATCACAGCCATTACAAACCCAGCAAAGGGGAAGGAGTGAGCTCAGTTTATCATCATGGCTCAAGCTTGAAGGAGAGCTGCGATTTGATCGCCACCTCATCCCCAATTTAAAAAACTTGTTACTCAAAATTGTTTTTGCATGACACTTTGTATTATCCCTTGCAGCTGTTACCTGCAGTCACAGTAAGAGGAAAAAAATCATGGCTGAATATTGAATGATTGATACAAAAAATAATGAAATTAGATTAGTGTGACAAAAGTGTACCTAGTAATGCTTCAACCTTAACCACTTACCTGAATCAAACGTCATCACAAATCGATTAGAACAAAACAAGTTACAACTAAGAATAGGTTAGTTCATACAACTATAAAGCAACAACAAACCTAACAGTCCGGTTTCTACTCACCATTGTACTCTGATTGCATGCAGCAATCTTAATATTACATACCATAAATGTATCAATCGATAAATAAAAGCGATAAAAATAATGCAATGTTCTTATTCTGGACGAGAAAGATAGCTACCACTCAAACTTTTCAGCCCATCTGTTGACTCTGCACAAATTGGAACAACCAGCAGGCCCTCATCTCGTTCTTCCTCTTCAGAAACCCTCTTGCTATATTTGGGTGCTCCACAAGGAAATCATAGGCGGCGTTTACCATCTTGGTAGTAAATATGACACCCTCATATTCAGTGTCAATCATTCCTTGTAGAGCTTCCAAGCAATTGTCAAGAAGCTTTTCTTCGTCCGCCTTAACCTCCCTAAGGTGACTGGCGATACTACCTAATGAGCCGGCGAAGTTCTCCATTATCTGCAATTGAGGGTTTGTCCTTTTCCCTTTCCCCCTTGATCCTTGGGAGATGGACATGCTTTGGGCCTGGTCTCCGGACCTCCTCCCTTGGCCAACTGAATCCACATCATTACCATCACCTTCATCAAACTCCTCCACATCTGCCTCATTTCCCAAACCTCCAGGGCCACGTCCATCCTTTGCACGCTTCCCAGTAGCCACCTCATCTCCAAACACAATAGCCATCTCATCATACATATGTATGGGCTTGTTCAAATACGGCTTATCAAGCCTATTAGCCTACATACAAGGGGTAAGCATTACACATGAAATAAACAGCAGACATGGGATATAAAGAATTGATTATTCTATGGAAAAGATGTTACCTTGATATAGACTTTATACTCCTCTTCTGGCATCCTTAATGTTCGGGTCTCTGCCTCCCAAACAACACATCCTGACAATTTCCGAACATTTAAAATCCTGTTCCACTTGGCCCTCCATGTTCGCAAATGATTGTAAACTTGGGATTCAGAGACGTGCTCTTCAAACTTTTCGTTCACCGCTTTCGCTGCGGCCGCATAATTATGGCCCCTTAGACCCGAGGTGATTTGGTCTGCCATAAACTGAATCAGGAAGTCTCCCATCTCCTCTGACCACCTGAAAGTATGGGAGACCTGTTTCCTCCTCTTCCTTCCCTCTTCAGAGGGCCCAATATCAGTGTCGCTGGGACGAGTCTCTCCCGACATCCCCTACAGCAAAAGCGTTATATATTGTTGCGAACAATATTTTAGATGTTTGCCAATAATAATTAGTACAAAGAGATTCCTTTACAAACCAATAGAGTCTAGTCAAATTCTAAAGGCATAATAAAACAGTAAATTTAAAGATAAATAATACAAAGTACATGGTATGTAGTGGTAGTTTCAAAATATTACATATGAAATCAAAACACGCCTACTACATCAATTCTCGTTATCGTGCCACATTCTTAGTGCAATTTCTTCCCTAAGTTGAATCCAATAATTGGACTCCTCTCTAATCTCTCTACGAGATAGTCCAGATTGGGAGACATCTTGCAAATTGAAATCCTCCTCACTTATGACAAACTCATCTGGCCCATGGTCAATGATATAATTGTGAAGAATGCAGCATGCTATTACAATGTCCACTTGAGTGCTAAAAGGAAAGAAAGGTCTTGATGCTAGAATCTTAAACCTTCCTTTCAAGGCTCCAAATGCCCTCTCCACAGTTGTCCGGAGGGAAGAATGACGGTAATTGTAAAGCTCCTTGTAGTTTGACGGCTGTATCACACGATAATCACTTAAATGGTACCGAGTGCCACGATACGGTGCTAAGAATCCCGGCCTGGTATTGTAACCGGCATCACACAAATAATATTTCCCTAAAAGATGTTAAGTCATTAGATACGGTGGAGACTTAGAAACGAACATAACAAATTTGCAATACGGTAAATGTTGCAATTGTTAATGAACTACCTTCTGGGACTCTAAGACCATTTGGACGTGTGAGTGCATCACGTAGTACAGTGGCGTCATGAGCTGATCCTTCCCATCCCGCTAAGACATAAGTGAACTTCAAATCGAAGTCCACAGCTGCCAAGACATTTTGAGTGGGATATGGTTTCCTTCCATAGAAAGGTCCAACCTCATTAGCTGGTAGGGTAGCATGGATGTGTGTCCCATCGATTGCTCCGATACAATCCTATACACAATAAAATTAAGTTGATTTCAAATCAACACTTAAAACACAGTACTCATCTAAGTTTGCAATGTTTTAGGAATTGGTACCTGAAAATAATTACAGAACCTAGGGTCTCCAGAGATCTTCTCATGAGTATGGTTGCTAGGTCCACATAAATACTCCCATCTTAGTTCACCAATTGCTCGTAGGGTACGTTGAAAATATCGACTCACAGTTTCACCAGAACGTAAGAAGTTCATACCCACGACTCTGTTACGAACGTTGTGACCTATGGTGTACAAGAATATACCTAGTTGCTCTTCAACGGTCACCTGATCAGAATCTTGTAAGAGTCCCCTATTCCTAAGCATTCCAGACAGATTGAAAAATAATTCTCTATCCATCCTAAACATATTGATGCAATTGGTGTCACTGTACTCCATCACCCTTCTCAAATAAAGCCCTCTTTCCATATTCCTTATCTCTCTCGGGATTGGTTCTGTGATGTCATTGCGGCCAGTCATCCACATCATTATGACATACGCGCAAGCACAAAGTATAATGATGCCCATCTCCTGGTCGGCACCATCCAATCCCAAATCCAAAAACCTATCCATTCACTACATAACGGGGAAGAAATGGTTGTAATTAAATTAACATGAATATAACAGTCTATAGTCATAACCTAGGAGTATAGTTGTCATAACATAGGAGTATAGTCGAGTAGAAATTTGATAAGATTAATATTCATTACTAACAGGGAAAGTAATAAATATTGCAGTGATTATTTCAAGAATTATGAATATGTGCATAATTATTCTAAGCATGCTGATTTTTTTCCTTCTTACATTAAACTTTAGGATCAACATACAAGGCCATTAATGATAAATGTTAGCAAACATAACCAACATATCACGCAATGTACAACTTGCATCGTTTACAGGAAGATATGGCAAAACATGTAAAGCACCTGAAAATGCATGTATCATATTTATTACCTTAGATTGTCCTAGTGAATACTCCACAAATTATGAATAAGGGCATAATTATTCTAAGCGTCAAATAATTTTGCCCTTCATATATTCAACTGTAGGCTCAACATAAAAGGGTATGATATGAATCATAGATATAAATCTCATTTCCTACTATTTGTATATAGGGAGCAATAAAAATCTAAACCTGACAGTCTGATTTAAAAAAAAAAATTTAAACTCGCATATAGCTTACTTTAAGGGATCTTCTTTGTTCTAAACATAACCTACACAGGATTAGCAGCATATGTTAAAATTCTATCAAATTAGTGCAATTCCTAGAACTATCAGTGGGCCAATTTGGTCTTTGAGAACAGTCAAAATATCTCGTCAAATTCAGCAGTCATTATTAAAAAAAAAATTTAATCAAAAGCCAACTTCTTTAATAACAAACATTTGGTGATTAAAAGGGTGTTTGTGAGCATGTGGGTTGGTGATATGTCTTTCATTAATCATCTACAAGATTCTTCCTCAAATAGTCTCTGTTGCTACCAAAAGGCTCCTTGATGGCTTCCACAAATTCATGTCCATGCTCTCAACTAGAGCACAAATTAATTTAATGGGAGCTTGTCAGCCAAATTCTACTTAAAATTAATGGCACCTTAAACACAACAAAATCCCTGCACTGTGAGAGGCACAACATTAATGGGTGAAGTACTTGCACAAGAACATAACAATGCAGCAAAGTTTCTAGCCAATAAGTTAGAATTTTTTCAGTCAAAAAAAATTATTTTTTCAAGAACTATTTCAATTTATATGTGAATCTTAAAAAATTCTACTTAAAATTAATGGCACCTTAAACACAACAAAATCCCTGCACTGTGAGAGGCACAATATTAATGGGTGAAGTACTTGCAGAAGAACATAACAATGCAGCAAAGTTTCTATCCAAAAAGTTAGAATTTTTTCAGTCAAAATAAATTATTTATTCAAGAACTATTTCAATTTATATGTGAATCTTAAAAAAAAATGTAGCTATAAATCTAAAATCTTAAATATTCTTGGAGGCTAAAAAAAATTTAGTTGAGAAGCCGAGTGGCCTACCTGAAAATGAAAGATAAATCAGATATGTTTATATGTGAAGTACAAACTATTTTGTACATAATATGATACGTTTAAATTTAAACACACGTATAAAAAACATGAGTATGCTTGAACATAAAAACTAATGAGCCTACTCTATCTATAAAGTTTACTTGGACAATGTACCAAATTTTAACAAAGGATCAATAATAAAGACTGTACTTTGGGTTTGAAACCGACACCTGAGCTAGGTTAGGTCCTAGTGGCAGCTCTCATAACTCGAGAACGCAACACAATTGATCCAAGCAAATACGAACTAGAATTGCAAAATAGAAGTACTATAGTCATTCACATTTGCTGTTTTTCCTTGTACAGTTTATCTTCACGATGAATTTTAGAATTGGAAATTGTTTGGGGGTTGTTTCCTCACTTATGTTTCTCCTTGCTCTGACATTTGACATGGAACCAAAAAGAAATGGGATACTCCTGTTGAGCTTTGTAGGATAGAATTGAAAGAATGCCTGTGACTGATCTGAAATGTGAGTTTTAACAGTCCACATCATTCTGTGAAGTAAAATTAGCAACCCATCAGTTTGTGGTCTAAAATTTAATGATAATATCTTTGAAATTGTTTGTTTCCTCATGAATCACCAAAAGGAATATCACAAAAGAACTATCACCTTCTGCAGCATAAACACCCGTTGCCATATTTGAAAAAGGCACAAGTATATGTTATCAAAAATTAGAAGATCATGCAATTTGGTTCTTCTACTTGAACAAAATAAAAAAAATGCATGGAGAAGGATGGAACTTTTATTATAATTACACCTTAGGATACTTCACAACAAACTTTTAATTGTCACTCTTATTTAGCTAGTAAGTTACTCATTAGCATCTTAGCATGCAAAAGAGAATGTATTTTTCCTTTTTTCAATTGTAATTCTAGACAACAATTGTGATAGTTAATTAGAGCACAATATCGTTGGCGAAAATCACATTCACAACTAATAATGAAAGTAGATTGATAATGTTTCACAAAGAGAAGACTATCTGAAAATGGAAGTAGAGCAGACTACCTTAAAATTCAGATTATCGGAACAGGATTCCTGATCGGAGAGGACAGATAGCCTACGTTTCTTCCCTTTCCCACAGAAGCAGCACGAAGGAGAAGATGTGCTCGCCATTGAAGGCTTGAGGGGGGATTTAAGCTTCCTCTGTTGCCTCATCTTCAAGGAGTCAACAGGGAATCTTACCTGTAGACTCGTGACAGAGAAAGCGATTCTCGGGAATCCTAGCCTTAGCCCCAAATCGAGAAGAAGCGACAGAACACAGTCCCTTTTTGACCGTGAGAAACGGCGATGCAGGCCAATTTGGGGAAAAGCTCGAGGGCACAAAGGGACAGATTCGAGAAGGGAGGGAAATATCCGGTCAATCTAGGGCTAGATCTCAAGCCGATCTGGGTGGAGGAGGCGGCGGCGGCCTCGGCTGGTTGAGAGAGAGAGAGAGAGAGAGAGAGAGAGAGAGAGAGAGAGAGGGCGAGAGAGAGATCGAGAGAGATCGAGAGAGGAGTGGAGTGATCGAGGCGTTGGAGATGCAAAAGCAGAAGTGAGAGGGTGTCAGGCGTCGGAGCTGTAAAAGCATTTGCAGAAATCCCATCCCCGCACGAGATTCCTTTCTCCGCACACGCAAGCCAAAGCAATGGGACGCACTGCAGCGAAGTGAACCCCAAAAAAATTTAGATGGACCAAACAATTGGGTGTAATTGGGCTGCAGTTTGCTTACGAAATGCAGCCCAAATACATAAACCAAACAGGCCCTTACGGGTCTGTTTGGTTGTCGTAATTGGTCGTAATTCGTAAGTCGTAATTGGTAAAGTCTTTTACAGTTGTAAATGAGTTACATGCATGTAAGTTTTACGGTGTTTGGTTGGTAATACTGCAAATAAATATTAAAAACACTAAATATTAAAAAAATTAATATTAACATAAAAAATAATACAAATTTGTATCACCACAAAATTAACTGTAACTGGACGGTAAGTGAGTGATAACTGAGTTGAAAGTGAGTGGTAGTTAAGTTGCGTAAGTCTTTTATGAATTACGGTCCAAACAAATGCCGGAGTTGTAATTAGGTTGTAAGTCATTTATGAATTACGAACTTTTATGACGTTTACGATGAAACAAACGGCCCCTACATCCAATTCATGTAAATTTTTCCAGTTGCGTATTTTTTATGGGGTTGTGATGTAAATTTTACAAATTAAAATTTAATTACTTCTTCGACTAGTATACAGATTACTTTGCTTTCCAACTGCAAACTATATTCTCTGGTAAAATTCCTAAAATACTATATATAGGTCTGTTTGGTTGTCGTAATTGATCGTAATTCATAAGTCGTAATTGGTAAAGTCTTTTACAGTTGTAAATGAGTTACATGCATGCATGTTTTATAACGTTTGGCTAGTAATATAAAGTTGTAAGTGGGAAAGTGTATTGTATTTTACGGTTTTTGGTTGTCGTTATTTGTAAGTCGTTAGTGAAAAAATTGACCACAAAATTAACTGTTTGGTGATTTAAAAAGTTTTAATATTGTAAATAAATATTAAAAATGCTAAATATTAAAAAAATTTAATATTAACATCAAAAAATAATACAAATTTGTATGACCACAAAATTAACTGTAACTGGGCTGTAAGTGAGTGGTAATTGAGTTGCATGTGAGTGATAGTTTAATTGTATAAGTCTTTTATGAATTACGATCCAAACAAACGTCGTAGTTGTAATCGAGTTATAAGTCATTTACGAATTATGAACTTTTACGTCTTTTACGATGAAACACGCAGCCCTACAAGCTGATGAAAAGCTTAGATCAAACCTCTCCCTGCTCACTGGCTCGCTGTCATTTTTTTTGTCTCAGTATCTATCACTGAAGCTTTGAAAAAAAAACCAAAAAATTCATTGTGAAAATGTGGCTAAATTGAAAGACCAAAGAAAAATTAAACTGCAGATAAAAATTGCTATTTGGCACCCAATATCTCTACCTCTCTAATTCACAGTCGAAGGAAACCCAACTCTCTATCTTTCCAATTTTTTGCTGAGGTGACTGTTTCACAAACAAAATAAATCCAAATTCCCTTCTTAAAACCTTAAAATTCAACAAGTGTTGTCAAATTGCCAAAATTGGGAGTAAGATTCAAATTTCACCTGGAAATAGCGAAGAAACCCAATTTTCCTTGCCACTAACACAATCACTCAGCCTTTCTCGTCGCCGTCCATCGCCCAATGTTCGCATTGGGATCGATCAACGCCTTCGCATGGTCATCGAATTTTTAGGGATTCAGCATTTTGTCCAATTCTCACTCTTTCCTCTCCCACTGCTCTCAACTTCTTCCCTTTTCTCTCTCGTAGTAATTAGGTTGGTAACTTTTCAACTAACATTTCTTTGAGGATCAAGTATTAAAGAGGAGCCTATTAAGAACGTTAAAAAGAAGTCAATAAAGACAAACACTGGTCAAAAGAGGTCAACATTGACATGGGAAGGGTATTTTGATCATTTTATAAATTTTCATTCTAATCAATCAGAGAAATCCTGTTAAAAAAATCATTATATCAATTGAAGAGATTTTTTTTTTTTAATAAATGGGTTTTTCTCATGTGTACTTTTAAATCTTTCATATTTTCAAATTACTTCTTAAATTTTTATAATATCAAAATTACACCACAAATTCTTTCATATTTTTAAAATTATTCCCCAACTTCAATATATCAAAATTACTCCCCAAATTCTTTCATATTTTCAGATTATTCCTCAATTATCTATTATGAAAATTTGAAAACCCAAAAATATCCTTACAATAGTACCAACGGTCAATTTCTCCTCTCTTTAAAACCAACCCGTTTACAGTGCAGCTAACGATCGATTTCTCCTCGTTTGCAGCCAACCCATCTCCTTTTCTGCCTAAAGCATTGCTCTGCCTCTTCCGTCGGCGTCCCCTATCTGCCAACACCTCCTTCACAACCTAAATTTCTCCTTTTTTGCCTCGATTTCTCCCCTCCGCCAGCAACCCCCTCTGTAACTCCTCCTCCGCATCTGTCGGTGAACCCCTCCACCACCACCCACTCCTCCATCTCCACCGTAAATCTATAATTGAGATCGAGAGTTGGGTACAATGTGAAAAGAGAGAAATATAAAAACGAGAGAGAGTGAGTGGCGATAGGGACTTAACTCAGAGAAACGAGAGAGATGAGAGATAGTATGGGGTAGTGGAGTAATTTTGGTCGGGGTGAGTAACTGTGAAAATCTGATAAAATTTGGTGAGTGCTTCTGATATTATGAAGATCTGGAGAATAAATTAGAAAATATGAAAGATTTGAAGAGTACACATGAGAAAAACCCTTTATAAATTTATATTCAATCAGGGTTCTTGACAATTTTAATCAAAAGGATAGTACCAACCCAACAAAGTACCGGCGACCGGCTGGTCCTTGTGAGGCAAACCACATCCATAATAACCACATCAAGGGTCTGTTTGGTTGTCGTAACTGACCGTAATTCGTAGTTGTAATTGGTAAAATCTTTTACAATTGTAAATGAGTTACATGTATGTAAATTTACGGTGTTTGGTTGGTAATATAAAATTGTAAAGTGAGAAAGTGTATTGTACTTTACGGTATTTGGTTGTCGTAATGTATAAGTCGTAAGTGAAAAAGTTGACCACAAAATTAACTATTTGGTGATTTTAAAAGTTTTAATACTGCAAATAAATATTAAAAAAGTTAAATATTAAATTTTTTAAATATAATATAAAAAATATTACAAATTTGTATGACCACAAAATTAACTGTAACTGGGCTGTAAGTGAGTGATAACTGGGTTGCAAGTGAGTGTTAGTTGAGCTACGTAAGTCTTTTACGAATTACGATCCAAACAAACGCCGTAGTTGTAACTGGGTAGTAAGTCATTTACGAATTACGGAGTTTTACGCGAAACAAACGGCCCCCAAGTCATCAACTCACATTGCAACGCCATGTAGCATTTTTATCCATAAGTCTTCCAATCATTGTGATATTTTTTGCCCCAGTAAGACGCTCAAGAGCTAGGTGATGAATTAAAAATTGCAATAGATTTCGAAAGATGTTCTCCGAAAAAAGAATTACAAAATTTAGGAAAGTTATTTCTCATCAGTACATTCTTTGAGTTACAATGGATCTACATATGATCTTAATCCCAATACATTTTTAAAGAAAATCAGCCAATATTTTGTTTAACAACGTAAATAATTATTTGCAGAAAAATTGAAATAATAATTATCATAATGAAAGTTTTCCAAATATACAAAATGTTATGATCAAAAGAGAAATTTAATAAGATTATTAGTGTTCTAGTTCTATAACTAAAGATTCATATCCCACGGGCGTGATATTCATTTTTCCAAGTATGATGTATATTCAATTTGTAATTTTATGACTCACCACTTGGGATGCAAAGGATTGAACAATTCGCTCTTATTTTGATTTCAAACTTGTTTCGTGGATATAGATATCTAATATTCGATATCCATTTAAAACATGAATACATGAATACATATGTAGTAATTGTAAAACTTAACAATTATCTAAAAATATTGAATATATCCAAATTAATGCATATATATTTAATACATAGACCAGTGGTAAAACTTTTGAGGTATTCTAACAAATGTATCCGAGTATATTGAGTACATCCAAATGCATAGAAATTAAATATTATCTCAACTATCATGCGGTACTATATATTTAAATAAAGTGAAGACCCAACTTATTTCTCTTTTCAATGTTTCCTTTTTTTGTTAATATTGTTAGTTCTGACAACTAATCAAGATCACCGATATAATTAATATTAGTTTTGACATCTAATCAAGATCACCGATCTAATTGGCCAGGTCAGTGAATATTAGGTGGAGGTCTTTGTTCAATAGAAAGTTTCTTAATTACAGAACTACATTTCAATTTTCTTCCTTAGTTAAAAACCAATTAGACTGAAATTGGTCAGTTTCACTATATAATTAAATATATTCACAGTAATATTTATAAAATAAATATTCTAGCATAACCCATATAAAAAGAATGTTAGTTCAATTATACAGTATATAGAGTGAGGTATACATATATTAAATCTCCTTAAGACAATTATGTCCCCCGCTACGGTGCTAACGGGTTACTGACGCTGGTTTCTAAGATACAATATTCCTTCACAGTTTTTGGATAGCAGTACCAAATCACCTTACAGTCGAAGCTTAGTTAATCAGTATCTTCACTAGTTGGAATTCAAAGCTTGGACTAAGACAAATTTCAGAGAGAATATTTGCCTTAATATGGAGGAATATTCACTGTAAAAGAAGGAAGAGAGAAAGAACTTAGATTTTAAGAGACATAGATTATATAAAAATTTTGAACTTCTGACCTTCTTCAGATTTATCTGTCTCTGTTCTTCTGCTTGTGTTGGAAATGATCGAGAGACAACCCATTGGAGGGGAACGCTGTGACAGTTCTAGCAGAACCGTCACAAACCGTTTCAGACAGGTGGAACTGCCAGAATGGTTCAGAACCGTTCTTTCTGTTAGAATAAACCGTCCGCTTCTAGAAGCTGGTGTGAATCAGGTCAGATTCTGACCCGCATTCGCAAGACCCAGGTCCAATTCGCATTTTTTCACGACCCGCACCCGTGTGGCCCGGTCCAAAAAGAACCAAGCCCAACCCGAACCCGCACACCGGCGCCAGGACGGTGCGGGCGGTGGCCCGCACGTGGGCATGGTTCCCCCCAAACATACGCGAAAACTCTAAGTACCCAAACGGCACTCCTTTTGTTCCCATATTTTCATATTTAAATCCCTCAACTTTTCACATCACATACAATGTAGGACTAAAGTATTTTGACTTCTTTTAGTCCGCTTTAGCTATTGAATAAGGCCAACTTCTGACTTGAATATCTCATTCATTTGAAAACGGAATTGAACATGTGAATATACCACGTTCATCCCAAATGGAAGGAGAACACACTCCAATCATCATCCATGTGATTCTATCAACGAATCACGCCTCAATTCAGCTCAAAAATTCACTTAAAATTCTTCATTTCCCAACAATCCCGTACAATGAAAGGAGATTCAAGAAATTAACACACAATAAGACTGACTCTATAGTGAAAGATACTTTAAGAAAGAAACTGTATGATGATAGGTAAACTAGGTCTTGAACCTTCCATAGCGAAAGTCTTATCAGACTTACTGACCATTCAGTGAACTAAGTCTTGAACTATCAGCCGTTTGTGTAAACCAAGTCAACTGGCCTCACACAGTAACTTTCTAAAATCAACTCTGGTTTTCGATTGTGTCCATTTGGCCCTGAATATTCTTAGTTTTAGAGAATATCTTTAGAGAATAATAGCCTCCATAAAGACTCCCAAAGAGCCGACTAAGCTCTATACTCACATAGGTGATCATCTATTAAGAGTAGTCTACTCTACCCCACTCATTTTAATAATAATATATAAGTATCATTAAAAGCGATTAGCTTATCATAAATTCACTTGTAGGAAGTACTTGGGTGCATCTTAAGAATGGGGTAGAGTCAAGCTCCTAAGTGCTTACTCGCAGAGTCAATCGTAACTAGTTTTTTTCTCTTGAACTTAGTCCGTGGGATCTCTAATCGCTAAGTGAGGTTTCCATTAAGCTAACTCGGTAAGGTTAAGCTTTTAGCCCCATTCCCTTCGATGCGCAGTTTATATGCTCTCCACTTAAATCTTTAATAAACGGATCCACTAGATTATCTTTTGACGATATAAAGTCAAGAGAGATAATTGCATTTGAGAGCAATTGCTTAACAATGTTATGTTTATGACGAATGTGTCTATGTTATGTCTACGACGAATGTGTCTAAACTTACCATTAAATATAGAGTTTTATGCCTAGATATCATTGCTTGATTATCATAGAAAATACAGATGGCGGGCACTGGCTTAGGCCACAATGGTATATCCTTCAAAAATTTATCGAATCCATTCTGCTTCTTCTCCTGTCTTATCCAAAGCTATAAATTTCGATTCCATTGTTAACGGGCAATACATGTTTGTTTGAAAGATTTTCAAGATACCGCTGCGCCTTCAAGAGTAAATATGTATCCACTGGTTGATTTTGATTTCTCAGAATCTAATTTGTATCGATGTACCCTTCAACTAAAGGTGGATACTTTCATATTTTAATACATATTTCTTGGTATTAGATACATAGCCTACTACTCACAGTAGAGCAGTCCAATGATCACCACTAGGGTTACCAGTGTATCTGCTTAATTTGCTTACATCGTAAGCAATATCTAGTCTAGTATAATTTATTAAATACATTAGACTTTCGATGATTTGAGAATACTCTAACTATCGTGTTCCAGTTCCTGTATTCTTGCGAAGGTGGATATGTTAGAGAAAAGGGTTTGTATTCTCTTTTATCCCATATTCCTTGAATTTTTCTATCATCTTATCCACGTAATGAGATTGAGATAGACTAATTCCATCAGGTGTTCTTGTGATTTTAATTCCTAAAATTACATAAGGAACCCCAGATCTTTCATGTCGAAATTATTGGATAGCATATGGTTTGTAGACTTAATAACTTCAATATCAGTCTCAAGTATCAACATGTCGTCTACATAAAGATAAATAATGATACATGTATTTTCAACTGTCTTAGTATAAACACACTTATCGCATTCATTGGCAGTGAATCTATCTTTGATCAAGACACTGTCGAATTTCTCATGCCATTATTTTGGAGCATGTTTTAAACCGTATAAGGATTTGATCAATTTACACACTTTGCGTTCTTGGCTCTTGACGATAAATCCTTCAGGTTGCTCCATATATATTTCTTCATTTAATTTCACATTTCAGAATGCAGTCTTGACATCCATTTGATGAATATCTAAGTTGTGCAATATTGCAATCTCAATTAACATCCGAATGGACGTTATTCTTGTTACTCGAGAATAAGTATCTGATTTATCGATGGTTGTTCTTCTTGTAAGAGAATGATAGGGGTCGCATTTGTTGCCCAATCCACTGTGGATTCGATGATCTGATCAAGGTTGAAGTCATCTGACTCTAAATCGAATTCATTGTCAGACTCATATTCCATCTCTTCTTCGTGTTCACTTGTCAATCCTTCAATTAAGTTCACTTCGAAAGACTGGTCATCCAAGTCTCGAGGTTTTTCCCAAATGGAAAATATTTACCTCTTTCGTCATATCTCCGAAAGTCAGATGCATAGACCCATTCTTACAGTTTATGATGGCATTTGCAGTGGCTAGGAAGGGTCGTCCTAGAATGACTGGGGTTTGAGCTTTCAGATTTTGTACCGGTTATGTCTCCAGAACGATGAAATCCATGGGGTAAATGAATTCTCCGACCTGTATGAGGACATCTGTAATCTCCCCTTGGGAATCTTTACTGATCGGTCAGCCAATTATATAGTAACTCTGGTTGGGCGGAGGTCTCCTAGCCCGAGTTGCTGATACACAGAAAAGAGAGGCAAATTAATGCTGGCTCCTAGATCAAGTGTGCCTGGTTTATTGTGGTCTGTCCGATGATACATGAAATGGTTGGACTCCTGGGGTCTTTGTATTTCATAGGAATGGGCCCAGTTAATAACTCACTTATGTTAGATGTAAGGAAGACCTTCTTGGAGACATTTGTTTTTCTTTTCTTGGTGCACATATCTTTTAAAAATTTGCATATGAAGGGATTTGTTGTATGGCATCAAGAAGGGGCACATTGATCTGAACTTGATTGAACATTTTTCTAATCTTCTCCATTTGAGCATTAGTCTTATTGTTTGCTAGCCTATTAGGAAATGACATAATAGGCTTGTAGGTTACTCATCTATTTCGTTTTTATCATTGGACTTGGAGGTTGATGATTCTGAACTTGAAGATGGATCATTTGGAGTTTGTTGTGCAGTCACAGGAGAATTTGACACTGATTTGTTGGAAATGGGATGATTAGAAACCTGATTGTCAACTTATTTTTCGGATCTCAAGATATGAACAGTGTTGCATTGTTTTGGAATTATGTCTTCAGCTCATTAATAGAAAAGGGGTTCTTAGGATTAGGCAATGTCTGACTAGACAGTGTTTCCTTTTGTCTTTCATTTAGTGAGTTAGCCAATTGACCTATTTGAACCTCTAACCTATTAATAGCTTGGTTGTTCATCATCAGGCCTGGGTTTTGGACAAGATTTCAATCATTCTTTCCAAATTTGACATTTTTTATCTGGATGATTCTGTGGTTGTTGTTGCTGGTACGTGAGTTGGAAGTTATGTTGCTAATTCGATTGAAAATTCGGTTGACTCTGGTGGAAATTGGGTTGATGAGACTGAGCATGGTATTGGTGTGAAAGTTGTTGCCTTGGTTGCTCAGGACCAGACTGACTCCATGAAAAATTTGAATGGTTCCTCCATCCCGGACTGTATGTCTTGGAGTAGGGATTGTACTTGGGTCTGGCATATGCTGCATTCATGTTTACAGGGAATATTTGTTGAGCTTGGTAAACTTGACACTCCTCAAACAGGTGGGTGAGAGTAGGCAATAGGTGCAAACCGAATTGATCACTTGTGTTGGGCTGACCTGGTTCACTGAGTTGGGTTCCCTAACCTCGAGCAGTTCTAACCTCCTCATTAGTTGTGTTATTTTTTCCTCGGCAGCTATAAAGGACTCAATTGAATGCGTACCAGTTCTGAAAGTCGTGGGGTTAGTTTTCTCAGGGCAAGACTCCCACTGAATGATTTTTTCTGCTAAAGCTTCATATAGGCCCCACCCTGGTCCTTATCTTTCTTCAAAAGTTCTCTTTGACATATAGTCTCAAGGAGTGTCTTAGTTTGGTAATCTAATCCGTCATAGAGAATTGGCACTGCCGCCACTTCTCTATTCCATGGTGAGGACATTGGGCTAATAAATCCTTAAACTATTAAAAATACTTTCAGAATAGTTCATTTGTTTCCTGCCTATACTGCATTATGTTCTTCCTCATGAGGGCAGTTTTGTAGATGAGATAGAACTTCTTAAGAAAGACCATGAAAAATCATCCCATGATGAAATGGAACTAACAGGCAGATTATATATCCACTTCTTGGCTATGTCCTTAAGCGCAATGGGAATGAGCCTCAATCTAACAGCGTCTTCCTCCAGTTGGGGAATTCTCATCATCAAACATACTTCTTCAAACTCTCAAATGAAGAAATACGCGTCCTCAGATTCTAGGCCATGGAACCTAGAGAGTGTGTTTATGAATTAAGGCTTCAGCTCAAAATTATTTCCATTAGCCTCAGGTAGAAGAATACAGGAGGGAAGTGAAGTCCGAATTGGGTAGAACTTGTCTTGAAGAGAAATGTGATTCACCATGATTGGATTTATAGCAGGAGGTGGAGTGTGTGCAAGTGTAGTATTCCTAACAAGTCTTGATGAAATAGGATCCCAATACCGTTCTTGCATGCACAACACAGACAATGTTTAAAACAATCAAAAAAGGAAAATAATAAACAAAAATAAAGAAAAACAATCACCAAGATATCTAGGATCCCTGACCTAGACGACTCTTAACTGGTCGATTACCCGAGGAAGCTTGTTGCTCAAATCAGACCACAGCTAATCAGTCAGGTAGAGACAAAATACGGTGGGAGGTAACCGTGCGTAAGCAACGGGCCTTAATTACGCCAAACCATGGTATCTTCGAGGTTTAACCTCTTAATCCCCAATCTTAGACACTGATTTGACTGGAGTATGAATCAAAACAAGTTCCAACCACAGCTAATCTCTTTTCGAGTCCGGATGTCCCTGGGGCAACCATCTATCAATTTATTTAAAGCGTGGGATTGTGAGTGCTTGGAATATTATTTTTGGGCTAAGGAAGGGTGATGAAATCCCCACCTTATCTTGTTATTGGATGGTGCCCTTAAAATCAATTTGTGCAAGTGTACAGAATATGCAAACAAGATTCACTCAAAGCGATTTAAATCAACCTAGAGATGAGTCCTATTCTATATGCTATGCGTACGTACCTTACTCCAGCACTCTTCAACAGTAAAGTAAATGAATTGAAAAGACACCTACCTAGAATGCAAACTTCTAATCAATTTTTGAAATTTTCAACAAACTTTTAATGTTGGTTTATTAGCAGGATCCTGGTGATGGCATGCAAGAAATAAATTTTTACAGCAAGCTATATTTTTGCAAAGCAAGCAGCCATGCAATAAAAACTGTGAGTAGTGAACTCTTCCTTGCCGCAGATCCGCGGTCAGAGCCGAGAAAACGCGACAATTCAGAGGGTACTTGGTCTCTATTTTCGAGAGCAGAGGCCCAAGAACTTATATATTACTGCAATGCCTGTTTTCCTATTTCCACAACCTGTCACCTACAACAGAGAAGAAAAAATTCATTTTAGTTTCAAAAACTGTCGCTCTCCCCGGCAACGGCGCCAAAAATTTGTTCAAAAGGAGGAAATAGATTGAGCAAGAGTTCAGAGTAAACCGTTTAAGTCCTTATGCTGATGTTCAATCTCTGAATATATGTGAATAATTACTTTGCTCCTTCGAATTACCGTTTGTAGCAAAATCTATAACGGGTCGTATCCGCAGGGAGGGCTAGCGATGGAAGCATGCACAGTTCTTTATGTTTTAGTTTTTGGTAAGAAACGAAAATTCTTTTTGTTTAAAAATCGAAAAACAAAACAAAGTAAAAAGAAAATGGAGAATCTTTGTAGTGTTTTTAAAAAAAGAAAAATGGAAGTGAGGAAAACTGAATGAAAATGACGAAGTTGGAAAAAGAGATAGTTTTAGAAAAGAGTTTTAAATTTGATGGAGAGAAAATCATGATTAACTAACATTCTACATTACTAACTTACTATTCTCGTTAGGTGACTTGTGCCTCATGTAAATTCATTGGCAATTGTCCATCTTACTTTGGCAAGTCAATAAGTTGCCCTAAATTGTGGATATGTTCTCATCTTAGCTTGGCTAGGTGGCCTCCTTGGATTATCTGTTCCCAATAGGTTCACAATAATGGAACATAGGTATTCACACTTTAGATATGCTTAACAAGGATGTAAGATTAGTTAAATCATTAAAGCCATAACAAGCTAGCATGAAATAAGAAGCTAGTACAATAAGTGTTAGCATACTAAAGTGATCCATCTTCATGTTCCATCAAGGCACTTGTTGGAGAACAAGACTCTAAATGAGGTACACATAAATCATATGGAGGAGATAACAAAGCTTTCACTAAGATTAGAATCAATACTCATCTTCATTGGGAATAAAAAGAATTGTTAGATACAAGACTAGAAATGTAAACATTCAATGAGTCATATGAGTTAGCATCACCCAGGAGTTAGTAGTAAGTAGTGTTAGAAGTCAGTTAGTCATGTTAGTGGATTAGTTAGCCATAGAAAGGAAAAACAAGAAAGAATACATGATAAAATAAGTGCAAGAAAGTAAAGAACTTTGAAAGTAAATGACAAATGGAGCAAGAAAAGTAGAGGAAGGAAAGCTTGAGCCTTTGTATTAGAATTGTCACTTCTTCACTTATAGAGATCTCATTCACCCTTTCTCTCTTTTCTGGATCTAAAAGGAGAAATGAAAAGTTACAGAAGGAAACTAAGAGAAAAACTAAAGAACTCCTAAATATTCTCCTAAACAAAATGCTATTCTCTCCTCTCTTTTATAGAGGCCCTGGGGGTCCTTTTATAGGCCTCAAGAGCTAATTGCTTACCATCGTAGTCGTAGGATCAACAACTTGGTCAAAGCCAGAGATTTGCCTCGAAAACGCGGCCAAAGCCGCGTTTTCGTGGCAGCATCTAGGCCGTTGCGCCAGCGATTGCTCTGACATTTTGTTATGGTGCAGCTGGAGCTTCTAGAAGCCTGGGAATATCCCTTGGTTCGTTATAGAATTGGACTTCTTAATTTGGGCTCCTTAAAACACTTTTAATTCCTTGAAAGATCTAAGATTTGGGCCTTTTTCACCATTAAAGAATGGACCAGAAAAATAAGAGAGAGAAACATTGAAAATCATATTTTTATTAATACAAAGCATGGCAATGTGATATAAAATAATGCAAAATGAAACTCAAATCAGTATCGAAGCAGTCAAGTCCTTCTATTTGTCGATAACCCTTGGCTACTAATCTAACCTTGTACTTATCGATAGATCCATTAGGTTTTAATTTTCTTATGAAAATTCACTTACTTCCGAGTTCCGATTGGTTTACTGCCTGGAGGCAAATTTTCCAATTTCTAAGTATGATTGCTTAGGATGGATTCTAATTCGCTGTTTATAGTTTTTTTTTTCACATTTGTGCTTCTGAAGTAGACATAGCCTCTTTAAATGTCTGAAGCTCGCTTTCAAGCACATATGCTACGAAGTCTGGATCGAAAATTTTTGAGATTCTTGATCTCTGACTTCTTCTTGGTTCAACTTCTGTATTTACTATTAGTTCGTTGGGTCCTTTGTCCCTGAACACTGTTTCATATGTTCTTTTCAGAAGTCTTGTCTTCTTCTTGTTTGTACGGAAAGATGTTTTCAAAAAACACAACATCTCTGAATTTGATAATCATGTTTATATGAATATCGGATATTTCTGATTTGTGAACCAGAAATCTATAGGCATTGCTACTCAAGACATAGCCTATGAAAATGAAATCCATTGTCTTTGCTCCCAACTTAGTCTTTTTGGGTGGTGATACCAGTACCTTTACAAGACACCCTCCACATTTTGAGGTAACAGTAGAAAGTTGCCCTACCATGCCTGAGCTCAAAAGGTCTAAGAGCAAGTTTCTATAAATCACCTAGACATGGGAGTGAATTGGTGATGGCTATAATGGCAACTAATGCGGAATAAAATTAACTTGCTAGCAACCTAGTAAATACCAATCACAACACAAGAAATACTTACAAATAAGTAAACAATATAAGTGTGCAAGTAAATAAAGAGAGAGTAGAGTGAAGAGAGAGAGAGTAAGTAATCGCAAACACGTTGATATGTTTCGAGGTTCAAGCCACTGCTCTACGTTCCCTCCTTCAACACTATGAAGGATTTTCACTATGACCGATTTCACTAGATCATCAACCGTTACAAGTTCTCATTAGAGCTCAATGGACTCAGAAGCCCTCTCTCGCGGTCCCGCAACACCAACATGGAGCTCACCAGCTCACTTGAGGTCGCAACCTCTACAATTTCACAATAGAAAGAAATCGATGATCTTTACTTGATCACAAATAGCTCATAAGCACAATCTTATAAACAAAATGAGGAGGTGAAACTCTTTGAAATTGTGTAGTGAAAATAGCTTGTAAAGATGTAAAGGGAGGCTCAAGCTAAAAATAGAGAATATGAAATTTGGGCTCAAAAGAAAATCTTTTAAAAAAAAAGCTAAATCTTGATGTAAACTTGTAAAAACTTGATCTAAACTTTAGAAATCTTGTTATTGAATTTTTCTACAGTCTCACTATTTATAGGGGATGAAAACATGAGGAGAAAAATCAAAAGAGTCATTGGGAAAAGACCCAGAAAAACGCAAAACAGAATATAGCCGTTGGGAAAAAATCAGAAGGAAATCCTTTGTCGGTCGACCGGTCGGTCGACCGTTTTTTCCTACCAAAGAGTAAGGCTCTCAGTCGATCGACCAGGATGGTCGACCGAATTCAACTGAGAGCAAAGCTCTTGCAGTCAGTGGACCGCCCGGTCGAGCGAAGTGCACACAATGCATTTTAGTGCATGTCGGTTGACCACCCGGTCGACCGACAGAGTAAAGCTGCTCTGCCTACGGTTGACTGGCTGGTCGAATGACTTTAGGCCAAAAGCTTATTATTGAAATCTTTTTAAAACCAATCTTTTTCCGACAAAATAAACTTTGATCTTTAAACACAAAATAGAGTTCTAGGGACTTGATAGAACTAGTGTGTGATCATGGATCAACACAAAACAAAATTAGAACTATATTTTGTAAAAACACTTTTCTAAATCGAAAACTGATTTTTTCAAAACTTGATTTTCCCAAACTTGATCTCGAAAAACGAAAAAGAGAAATGTTTTGAACTTTTTATAAAACACTATAGGAATATGAAAGATGTGTGTGTGTCAATCCCAAAAGCTATCAACCTATATCATCTTGGTTTTAACAAACGACTATAAATCGTATCTAAAAATTAAAAAGCAAAAATACAAATCTTGATATAGTCTTCTATTGCAATCTTAATCCTTGAACTCGTCTATGTGATTAGGTTCTGGGATCTACATCTTTTTGGCTTCCAAACGTGTGAGTCTTATGACGGAGCTGAAATGCAACAAAAAGTTAACCTGAATCTTTATTAAACAAAATTGTTAAAAACATAACTACATATGTTTTGTTATCATCAAAACTAGGGTTAATGGCCTTTGGGCCAGCCGTTTCTTATTGGGTATTCTGTTTAGAATATAATTTACGGTTAACAAAGCTTTCCCGCACAAGTTTTGTGGTGCTCCAGAACTTGTAGTCACCTAGATATAATTAACCATCTTCTTCAAAGTTCTGTTCTTTCATTCAACAATCCCATTCTGTTGAGGAGTAGTATTGTAGTTTGATGGATTATACCAACTTTAGCATATAACAAGTGATTTTTCTATCACAATTATATTACATCAAGGATCTACATTGAGTCCATTCTTATTTGCCATAGTGATGGATGAGCTTACTAGAGCTATTCAGGATGAGATACCTAGTGTATGCTATTTGTTGATGATATTATCCTAGTCGATGAGACGAGAGCTGGGATAAATGTCAAATTGGAACTGTAGAGGAAAAATCTAAAATCTCGAGGTTTTAGATTAAGTAGGGCCAAAACAGAGTATATGGAGTGTAAATTTAGTAAAAAGGGAATCTGAGATTATAGTATTTGTTGGCCCAATGTTACAATCACCTGGTTTTATGGTTTTGATGATAACAAAACATGTGTGGTTATTTGTACTAATTAAGTTCAAGTTTTTAAGTTTGTCTCAGGGTTCTAAGAATTCAAGGAGTTTTCTTCCTCTAAAGGAAGGTGTTGGAGACTCAAGAAGACTCAAATACGGGATCAAAACTCAAAGCACTCAACGTCGCTAATGGAGAAGCTTGGTTGAAGATCTTGTAGTCACCTAGAGCACTGTAAGATATTAGTTTGTTAAAGTGTAAAATATAGTAGTAATGTTCAAGAAGTTACACACACAAAATACACGATTTTGAAAAATACAAATTTTGGTAGTATCGGCATTTTGCATGTTCACCTTTGATACATGTCTCATAATTTTTTCAAAATTTTATAACAAGTTTAGAACATATATTTCATCACTTATACATTGCTACATTACCCTTAAACCAATACAAAATATTTTAAAAATTGTTTGAAATTTAAAATCCATATAGAAAACTATTTTAGGCCAGAACAGTCGACCGGATGGCCGACTGGTGACCAATCAGGCCAAAACGGTCGACCGGGCTTTTGGCCAAGGGCGTGCACATTGTCGGTCGACCGACCGGTCGATCGCTAACCCTTGCGGTGGACCAATCGGTCGAGTCGACCGATCGGTTGACCGACTGAAAGACCTAACTCTCGGTTAGGTCGGTCGACCGACTTTTTAATTTTTCATATTAAACTGTGGAGCGGTCGACCGCCCGGTCGACCGGAGCCAACGACTCTTTTCTTGATGACCTGTCGTCGACCGGCCGGTCCACCGATAAGTTGCCAGATGGCCTAACGACTAGTTTTTGAATCTGTTTTGTTTTTAGTGGATTCCAATGGGCATTTTTGGTTTCCAAGTTTCTAAACACACCCCAAATGACCTGGTATGTTTTATAAATGATATTTATTCATTGCCTATATACATGGGTCATTCGTTTTGGTTTTAGAAAAGAAATATATACAAGTTTAAAAGTTTTCAAGTTTATTTCAAAAGAGAAAAGTTTTTCTAGCTTTCAATCTTCAAGTTCTTTCTTTCCAAAGCTATTTTCAGTTGGTTTTAAAACTCCTTTATTCTTTCTAACTAAATTTCATCTCTCACTTAATTTCTTGCACAACACTTCATATTCTACTCTATATGAGTAGTAAGAGAGAGTGTTTGTGATATTGTCAGATCACCAAGTGCTTTATAACCTCAATTGACTTTGTGCTACCTCTTGTATAGAGGGTTGAGTTGGTGGAGTTGTGTACTCCGGTCTTGTGTAGACCAAGTTATAATTTTTGTGTGTAAGGTCCCTTTGTGAAAGATCCCTTAGAGGACAGTGAAATCCTTCGTAGTGGTGAAAGCGGGGACGTAGAGCGATGGCTCGAACCTCGGAGCAAATTCCTTTGTGTTTTTCTCTCTATTGCTTTTCATTTTTCATACTTGAATAATTATTCATCTTGTATTATGTAACGCCCCGATCCCAAGGATACTGAGACGTTATGGCGACGTACATACGCGAGGTGAAAACACCCTCACGCGTACGTTAAGCCTCAGTACAGGACATAATCTCCATATACACAAGGGTTCCAGCAGAAAAGAAGTACAAGAATACCTGCAGAAAGAGATTAGTGATCATAACAGGTATCAAAACAGGGATAAAGAAGATAACAGAAATAAATCATAAAGATACCTATGAATAATCTCGATGAGGAATCTCCTATGTGACTCCAAGACACTATCTGATAATACGATAACTCGGATCTCCAACCAGGGCACGCAAACCCAGGGTCGTCAGAAAGCGACCTAGTGAGTGGTAAATGAAGAAGGCAGTAATATATATACAATAGTAATACAAGCACGATAATAATATATAATACATAATGTGGGACTAGTGATACCATATAATAAGGATATAAAAAGCAGTAGAAATAGATAAACATGTCATCTTTTCTTATCATCACTACCTAGCCGGTTATCTTCGGGTCATGTCTATAGTCGTGTCCAGTTTATAGAATAAATGGTGACGTGATAGAAATGAACATGCGAGTGGTGACGTGGTAGAAGTAAACATGTAGTTGGGCATATGCATTATAACCATAATACTGTGTTGTGTCTAGACAGTGATGATGTCTGCAAGGTATACAGAAAACAGAATATATGCAATGCAGAGTATACATATACATGAGTAGGATGCCACCACAGAAAGTGTAACATGTACCAGGTAAAGTAACAAAGTATACATGTAACATGATAGCGGATAAATGATCAGGTACAGTAACAAGTACAACTAAACAATAGGATACATGTATAAGGCAAGTCATGTTATTTACCCAATAGTAGCAATCAGTACCGCCTGCTATTTTAATCAATCTCTTCCAGTGTCCCATACCACTGGCAGTTCATACTGGAGCCCGCACTCCAGTCTAACCCATCCGGACATGGCATACGGGTACCATTATCCAAACGAGAGAATGCCCAAATAACAAGTGTTCCCGACGTCACTATGGTTTATATCATTTTATTATGTTCATTGGAACCCATGGTCGAGGAGCTCTTATCGGGTAGGTGTATCCCGTACATACCCGAGATCACGACCTTAAACAGATCCCTGGCTGCTGAGACCAGGGCCAGCCCGCTAAGGCTGTAACATGTAACGGGAACTCAATGAGCTAAAACAATAACGGGAAACAGGAGCTCATGAGTAACAGATGGTAGCCAGCACTACCCCGCCCCCTACAGTGGGACAAACAATGGATCCAGACATTCACCCGATAAGATCTAATCAACCGTCAAGTCTCCCCCATGCCCAAGTTCTCTTTATTATCGTTCACTCTACAGTATATTAGGAACAAGTACAGGATATGGTACATGTAACACGATAACATAACATGAGCTCTGTTGATAGCACAAAACACGATAACGGGGAACGGGAACAATAGACGTGGGATTCCACATATCGCATATTAACAGCTCATGTATCCAGTAACGGGAATAACAGTATCAGTAACGGGAAACAAGCATATAACAGGAATACAGGGATAACATGGAACAATAATACATGTAATATGCACGGGGATCCATAGGACAAGAAGATAGAAACAATACATGCATGTACACTCGTGCGGTGAGCATATGTAACATTGATGTGTGAACATGAGATAACTGTGTATCGAGCATCCATGTAACGATGATAACAATAATATGAAATGCGATACTCCATGAATTGGTATATCCGTGTATCAGTGGAACATATATGTGTAGCAATAATCCGTGTAATATCTCTGTGCTAGTGCATGTCATAACAGTGATCAGTGCATCCATGTAACGAGGATATCAATATAAAATGACGGTATCCGTGTACTAGAGAGTATCCGTATAGCAGTAGGTCACAAACATGCAGTACTAGTGTTGTGAATCTCAGTATCTATGTAATGGTGAGATGTGTACATGAAACTACATGAAAGCTACATGAAATACCGATATCCAGTGTAACCGTATATACATGCACTACGATGCTTAGTATAGCAGTGGGTCGGTAAGGGTGACCATGGAACAGTGACAAGATCCCGTATAATGAAGTACGCGTGTCTTGGTGTACATGTAGCAGTAGTGTGTAACTATAATAGTTATCCATGCAGTGACAATGTCTAGTGATTCTTTAATTGATCATCTAGCTTAGTGTCTATGTTTACTCACATTGTATACAGATTCTTATTACAAAACATGACGTTTCTCGAGTTAAGTTATTACTTTAACAGTGCTAGTGCTTAACACATAATTACGGTTTCATAACGAAAGCTAAACATGAATAAATAAATAAATATAATTTAGAAAAAGAAAAAACTCACAAACTAGCTATGGGAAGGTAGCTCTCTTTCCCACGATCGCAACGGATCCAGAATCCTCCAAATCGGAGTCCGGATGCTCCCGATATCGCCCGAATACTATAAAGCAACAAAATAGGTTAAATAAAAATATGAAATGCAAATACTAAAAAGTAGCGGGGGGTTTTATGCAAAATTACTTTTATTGGGTTTGGATGCGGGTTGATGGGTTAACGGGTCGGGTTTAGATCCAAACCCAAACCCAATTAACTTAAGTTAAATGGGTAGTGGGTTTATAGGGTTTATAACTTAACCTAATAGTGGGTTAATGGGTTTGGGTTATACCCAAACCCATTCAAAGGAAACAACAACAACAGCAGCAACAGCTTGCTGCTGCTGTGTCTCAGCGCGGGCCGGCCGGCCAGCTCAGCTGGCCGGCGGCGGTCCTGGCTCCGGCCGAGGGTGAGAGAGAGAGGGTGAGGGAGAGAGAAGGTGAGAGGGGGAGAGAGAGAAAGAGGAGAGGGGAAGAAACAGAGAAAAGAAAAGGAAAGAGAAGAAGAAGGAGGAGGAGGAGGGTGGCGCCGGCTTGGGCGCGGTGGCGGCCGGCCAGGACGCGCCTGCGGCGCGTGGCCAGGGGGGCACGGCGGTGGCGCGCCGGCCACCGGCTGTGGGCGTGGGTTGGGTTCGTCTGGACGAGAGAGAGAGAGAGAGAGAGAGAGAGATGAGAGAGAGAGGTCTGCCTCTGAGTGTGAGAGAGAGAGAGAGAGAAGAAAGAGAGAGATAGATAGAGGAGAGAGAATTGAGAGAGAGGAGGAGGTTTTAGAGAGAGTTGAGAGAGAGGGAGAGGATTTAATGGAGAGAGAGAAAGGCGGTGATGAAAGGCGGTGGGAGGAAGTCGCTGGAAAAAGCCAGAGAAGAGAAGAAGTGGAAAGAAAAAGAAAGAAAAAGAAAAGGTTTTAAAATAATTAAATTAATATTATTTCATTTGGTCCAAAATTTGACTAGTCCCGAACGGTGTCCAAAAATTACAGAAAATAGAGAATATTATTCTGAGATGGAATATGAAAACGGTTTGAAGGAATTCTGTATGGTTTGCAAATTAAAAATCCTGGAAGATGTCACCGGTACTGGGCGACACCGGTTTGACCGGATTTTCGATAAATTCGGAAAAATCCCCAAAAATACCTTAACGTAGATAAGACGATTCTAAGACACATGGTAAAAGCGGATTCGCAAAATACAACTCTGTTTGTGAAATAAAAATGGTAAAGCCGATTATCAGTGTCGGTCGACACCGACTACGGAGATTTTCCAAAATAATCCAGAAAAATTTCCAGAAAATCCTAAAAATTCTAAAATATTAGAAAATGATTTTTGAAACTGAAAGTGGCTCAAACTGACTATTAGAAAGGTCAAATCAACATTATGCGTCGTATCGCGTACTGATACTGTGATACGTATACCAGGGATCAGGGGGTTACATTTCTCCCCACCTTACAAAAAATTTCGTCCTCGAAATTTCAATTCAGGTGTGAGACCAAAATTTTCAGCCCCAAAGCCTAAATGTGACGGGCCCACGAAACTTTCACTGCGCACTCTGATATCTATAAGGAACTCGGGATGGAGAAGTAGGGTAATGAACTAACACTAACGGATTGGAAGCCAGAAGATGAAACGAAAGCAAGAAGGAAATCAGATAGTCTGGTTGATAACTGTTATTCAGGAATAGAAAAGAGTCAAGGAATGAATCGTCAATGACATGGTATTCTTGTACTCGTCGCTGGAATCCCAAATGCAGATACAGACAAATTTGAATCTGAATCTGCTTGTACTGTTGGTAAGAGCCAGAGTATGGACCCAGGTGGTTACCCACACCAGGTGTGAACTTAAGCTCTGATACCACTATGTAACGCCCCGATCCCAAGGATACGGAGACGTTATGGCGACGTACATACGCGAGGTGAAAAACACCCTCACGCGTACGTTAAGCCTCAGTACAGGACATAATTTCCATATACACAAGGGTTCCAGCAGGAAAGAAGTACAAGAATACCTGCAGAAAGAAGTTAGTGATCATAACAGGTATCAAAACAGGGATAAAGAAGATAACAGAAATAAATCATAAAGATACCTATGAATAGTCTCGATGAGGAATCTCCTATGTGACTCCAAAGCACTATCTGATAATACGGTAACTCGGTCTCCAACCTGGGCACGCAAACCCAGGGTCATCAGAAAGCGACCTAGTGAGTGGTAAAATGAAGAAGGCAGTAATATATATACAATAGTAATACAAGCACGATAATAATATAATACATAATGTGGGACTAGTGATACCATATAATAGGGATATAAAAAGCAGTAAAAATAGATAAACATGTCATCTTTTCTATCATCACTACCTAGCCGGTTATCATCGGGTCATGTCTATAGTCGTGTCCAGTTTATAGAATAAATGGTGACGTGATAGAAATGAACATGCGAGTGGTGACGTGGTAGAAGTGAACATGTAGTTGGGCATATGCATTATAACCATAATACTGTGTTGTGTCTAGACAGTGATGATATCTGCAAGTATACAGAAAACAGAATATATGCAATGTAGAGTATACATATACATGAGTAGGATGCCACCACAGAAAGTGTAACATGTACCAGGTAAAGTAACAAAGTATACATGTAACATGATAGCGGATAAATGATCAGGTACAGTAACAAGTACAAACTAAACAATAGGATACATGTATAAGGCAAGTCATGTTATTTACCCAATAGTAGCAATCAGTACCGCCTGCTATTTTAATCAATCTCTTCCAGTGTCCCATACCACTGGCAGTTCATACTGGAGCCCGCACTCCAGTCTAACCCATCCGGACATGGCATACGGGTACCATTATCCAAACGAGAGAATGACCAAATAACAAGTGTTCCCGACGTCACTATGGTTTATATCATTTTATTATGTTCATTGGAAACCCATGGTCGAGGAGCTCTTATCGGGTAGGTGTATCCCGTGCATACCCGGGATCACGGCCTTAAACAGATCCCTGGATGCTGAGACCAGGGCCAGCCCGCTAAGGCTGTAACATGTAACGGGAACTCAATGAGCTAAAACAATAACGGAAAACGGGAGCTCATGAGTAACAGATGGTAGCCAGCACTACCCTGTCCCCTGCAGTGGGACAAACAATGGATCCAGACATCCACCCGATAAGATCTAATCAACCGTCAAGTCTCCCCCATGCCCAAGTTCTCTTTATTATCGTTCACTCTACAGTATATCAGGAACAAGTACAGGATATGGTACATGTAACACGATAACATAACATGAGCTCTGTTGATAGCACAAAACACGATAACCGAGAACGGGAACAATAGATGTGGGAATCCACATATCGCATATCAACAGCTCATGTATCCAGTAACGGGAATAACAGAATCAGTAACGGGAAACAAGCATATAACAGGAATACGGGGATAACATGGAACAATGATACATGTAATATGCACGGGAATCCATAGGACAAGAAGATAGAAACAATACATGCATGTACACTCGTGCGGTGAGCATATGTAACATTGATGTGTGAACATGAGATAACTGTGTATCGAGCATCCATGTAACGATGATAACAATAATATGAATTGCGATACTCTATGAATTGGTATATCCGTGTATCAGTGGAACATATATGTGTAGCAATAATCTGTGTAATATCTTTGTGCTAGTGCATGTCATAACAGTGATCAGTGCATCCATGTAACGAGAATATCAATATAAAATGACGGTATCCAGTGTACTAGAGAGTATCCGTATAGCAGTAGGTCACAAACATGCAGTACTAGTGTTGTGAATCTCAGTATCTATGTAATGGTGAGATGTGTACATGAAACTACATGAAAGCTACATTAAATACCGATATCCAGTGTAACCATATATACATGCACTACGATGCTTAGTATAGCAGTGGGTCGGTAAGGGTGACCATGGAACAGTGACAAGATCTCGTATAATGAAGTACGCGTGTCTTGGTGTACATGTAGCAGTAGTGTGTAACTATAATAGTTATCCATGCAGTGACAATGTCTAGTGATTCTTTAATTAATCATCTAGCTTAGTGTCTATGTTTACTCACATTGTATATAGATTCTTATTACAAAACATGACGTTTCTCGAGTTAAGTTATTACTTTAACAGTGCTAGTGCTTAACCCATAATTACGGTTTCATAACGAAAGCTAAACATGAATAAATAAATAAATATAATTTAGAAAAAGAAAACACTCACAAACTAGCCATGGGAAGGTAGCTCTCTTTCCCACGATCGCAACTGATCCAGAATCGTCCAAATCGGAGTCCGGATGCTCCCGATATCGCCCGAATACTATAAAGCAACAAAATGGGTTAAATAAAAATATGAAATGCAAATACTAAAAAGTAGCGGGGGGTTTTATGCAAAATTACTTTTATTGGGTTTCTAATGCGGGTTGATGGGTTAAACGGGTCTGGTTTAGATCCAAACCCAAACCCAATTAACTTAAGTTAAATGGGTAGTGGGTTTATAAGGTTTATAACTTAACCCAATAGTGGGTTAATGGGTTTGGGTTATACCCAAACCCACTCAAAGGAAACAACAACAATAGCAGCAGCAGCTTGCTGCTGCTGTGTCTCAGCGCTGGCCGGCGGCGCCTGCCGGCGACGGTCCCGGCTCCGGCCGAGGGTGAGAGAGAGAGGGTGAGGGAGAGAGAAGGTGAGAGGGGGAGAGAGAGAAAGAGGAGAGGGGAAGAAACAGAGAAAAGAAAAGGAAAGAAGAAGAAGAAGAAGAAGAAGAAGAAGGGGGGTGGCGCCGGCTTGGGCGCGGTGGCGGCCGGCCAGGGACGCGCCTGCGACGCGTGGCCAGGGGGCACGGCGGTGGCGCGCCGGCCACCGGCCGTGGGCGTGGGTTTGGTTCGTCTGGACGAGAGAGAGAGAGGTCTGCCTCTGAGTGTGAGAGAGAGAGAGAAGAGAGAGAGAGATAGAGGAGAGAGAATTGAGAGAGAGAGGGAGAGGAGGTTTTAGAGAGAGAGTTGAGAGAGAGGGAGAGGATTTAAAGGAGAGAGAAAGGCGGTGATGAAAGGCGGTGGGAGGAAGTCGCTGGAAAAAGCCAGAGAAGTGAAGAAGTGGAAAGAAAAAGAAAGAAAAAGAAAAGGTTTTAAAATAATTAAATTAATATTATTTCATTTGGTCCAAAATTTGACAAGTCCCGAACGGTATCCAAAAATTACAGAAAATAGAGAATATTATTCTGAGATGGAATATGAAAACGGTTTGAAGAAAACGGTTTGAAGAAATTCTGTATGGTTTGTAAATTAAAAATCCTGGAAGATGTCGCCGGTACTGGGCGACACCGGTTTGGCCGGATTTTCGATAAATTCGGAAAAATCTCCAAAAATACCCTAACATAGATAAGACGATTCTAAGACACATAGTGAAAGCGGATTCACAAAATATAACTCTATTTGTGAAATAAAAATTGTAAAACCGATTATCGGTGTCGGTCGACACCGACTACGGAGATTTTCCAAAATAATCCAGAAAAATTTCCAGAAAATCCTGAAAATTTTAAAATATTAGAAAATAATTTTTGAAACTAAAAGTGGCTCAAACTGACTACTAGAAAGGTCAAATCAACATTATGCGTCGTATCGCGTACTGATACTGTGATACGTATACCAGGGATCAGGGGGTTACATATTCTATAATTACTTTCATTCCATCACTTTCATTACTGGTCTATACTCATCTCAATAAGGAGGCAATTGAGCACCTTAACTCATTATCTAGAGGAATCAAAGAGGAGAAGTTTTAGAGCCCTTCTCGAGAAATTCAGCTTCAATTCGTTTTGAGTAGCCGTTTGCATAATTCATCATAAGTGGGTTTAAAATTGCATTTGATTAGCAAAACACCTATTCACCCTCCCTCTAGATGTACTCAGTATCGTGAGACTAGATGGATAAGAAATACTGATGAGCAGTCATTTTAAGTACTTGGGTTCTGTTATTCAAAAGGATGGGCAGATCAATAGTGATGTCAACCATAGGATTCAAGCCGGCTGGTTGAAATAGAGGAGCACGATAGAAGTTTTATGTGATCATAACATTCCATTATGACTGAAGGAAAAGTTTTATCAGACTATTATTAGGCCAACTTTGTTATATGGCACAGAATGTTGGGTTATAAATAGATATCATGCTCAGAAGATGAGTGTAGCAGAGATATGCATGCTTCGTTGGATGTGTGGTAATACGAGGAGTGATAAGGTGAGAAATAAAGATATTCATACTAATATAGGCGTAGCCTCTATAGAATAGAAGATGAGAGAAAATAGCCTACGATGGTTTGATCATGTGCGACGTAGACCTACAGATGCGCCAGTATGGCGAGTAGAGCGTATTAAATTAGGGCAAGTAAAAAGAGCGCAGGGGAGACCGAAGAAACATGAATGGAGATAATACGACAAGATATAGAGGCTAAAGGTCTTAGTGAAGGCATATTGCTCGATAGGAATGAGTGGAGAAAGCTGCGATGTGCCCGTTCCGACGTAATTCTCTTTTGGTTCATGTAGTCTACCCCCAAATACTTGGGAAAAATGGCTTAGTTATTGTTGTTGTTGTGTAACTCAATGAATTCATTTGATTCATATTCTCCGCCTCGATCGGATTTTAGAATCTTTATATTTTTGTTGAGTTGATTCTCAATATTGGTTTATATGTTATAAACATACTCATTGCCTCATCCTTACTGTTTAGAAGATACACATAACAGTATCTTGTACAGTCATTAATAAAAGTAATAAAATACTTTTCTCCGTCACTTGTTGGCGAAAACTTCAAGTCATACAAATCTCTATGCATTAATCCTATAAGTTCTGTATTTTTATCAATTGAGTGAAATGTGTTTTTCGCGGACTTGGCTTCAACACATATCTCACACTTGCGAATTTTTTTCAAGTTGAATTTAGAAATATATGCTAGATTATAAGTTCTATAAAAACTTGTAATTTACATACTCTAATCTAACATGCTATAAAATAAGAGACTCAAGCAAATAAATAGAATATTTTTCTTCATTTATGAGTTTCGGGTATAGATATACAGACTTTTTGTCCACAACAACAACATTGGCCTTTAAAAGGCCATCAACAAGATAACTGTTAGCCCAGAGGCCCATTACTCTAGTTTTGATGATGATTAACTCATGTAGTTATAGTTTACTAATAATCTTGTGTTTAAATAGTTTCAGTGATTGACCAAGATATTAGTAGGTGTTTAGCTTCAACAAAGAATTTTTGGAGCTCTCACATGTTGATATAAGAGCTCGCGCGTCAAGGTTGCATCTAGCACTCAGTTAGAGTCAAGCTCGTTGGATCGTGTTTGGATCGAGTCGACTTGGAGACAAGAAGACTTCAGTTCGTGTTCAGTTTAGTATGTTTAGATCTTGTGTGAAGGTAGATAGTGTTGATATGCTCAAGTTCACATACACACAAGTTTGAAGTTTATTTGTTTTGGTTTCGGTTTAACCAGTTTTTGGATTTCCTGTCAAAAATATATATATTATTTTCATGTGTATTGGATTCTATTCATATACAATAAGCTTCAAATTTGTTTCAATATCATATTTTTGTATTTACATGAGTTTTAGAGAAAACGGTTTTTCATTTCAAAAATCTAAGTTTTTGAAAAATACCGATTTTGTGTTTAAGCCGAATTTCAATATTACAAAAATAGTTCAAATAGTTTGTAATATGTGTTGATTTACGGTCACACATGTTTGGTATTCAAAGATCTTATAAGAACTTATTTTGTGGAATATATGTGATTTTATGGGATTTAATTGAAGTTAAAAAGACCAAGTTTTTAATCCCTAAAATTTGTGACCTGGCCTTCTGCCAGTCGACCGGACGGTCGACCGAGACAGAAGTCGGTCCACCGGTCCGGTCGATCGATATGCACAAACGTGCACAGCCAAATGGCTTGAGGGCCGGTCGACTAGGACGGTCGACCGTCCAGAGAGCTTTGTTTTCTGGATCTGGCCTCGGTCGACCGGCCAGAGAGCTCTGCTCTCTGGATCTAGCCTCGTCGACCGGTGGCACAATGGTCGAAAATTCAACCGTTGGCCGGTCGACCGGGCAGTCGAATGACAGCAGAATTTTCCTGCTAATTTGGCCTAACGGTCAGTTTTTGAAATGGGTTATAAATACCCATTCCTTTGGGCTGTTTTAATTAAGATTTTTAAGAGCAAAATTTCATATATTTCCTAGTATTGTAGCAACAAGTTTTCAAAGAGTTTTTGGGTTAAAAGATTTTATCTTTATTTATTTTAAAGGGTTAGAAAAATTAAAGAAAAAGAGAGCCTTTGGGAATTGATTTTGATCTTTATTTATATTTCTATCTAGAGTTTTTCTTTGTGATTTTGATTTCCAAACTCTTTATTTTTCTCACACTTGAGCTATCTATCTATCCTATCTATTGGATCTTTGTTTTGTGAGAAAATTGGTTTGTAGTTTAGTGAGACCACCAAGAGTTGTAAACCTTCTTTTTTTTGGGTTTGTTGTTATCCCTCTTGTGTATAGGTGATTGTGGAGGTTGTGTTGGTATCCTTCTAAGTGTAGAGGTGATTGTGGTTGGAGTTTTGGCTTAGTGCCTTATCCCTCTAGTGTGAGGTTATTGTTATTTGGCTAAGTGCTCATCCCTCTAAGTGTAGAGGTGATTATTGTTGTGTCTTACTTCTTGTGTAGAGGTTGTTGCGTACTCTAAGTTTGTATTACCCAAATCCTCAGTAGAGGTTCCCTGTGTGGGAAGTCCTGTGTGGAAGCATTAGTGAAAATCCTTCTGTGTGAAGGCAAGGACGCAGAGCAGTGACTCGAACCTCGAAACATATCTTTATGTTTGCGATTGATCCACTATCTCTAAACTCTCTCTCGCTCTCTTATACCTTGCATCATTTCATATTATTCATATCATACTTATATGCTTGGTATTGTTTGTGTGTGCCCATATTTGTGTTGAACCAAGTGAGCTTCAAATAGCGCCACAACTCTTATTTAGAGGAATTTAGAGGAATTAGTCCAGAGCCCTTCACCGGGAATTCGGTTACACTCTTTGGTTACACTAAGTGTGTTGCAATTGTTGGCCCAAAGGCCCATCACTCTAAGTTTTGATGATGATCAACTCATATAGTTATGGTACTAATGATCTTGTGTTTATTTAGTCTCAGATTTATGATCAAGATCTTAGTAGGTGTGTAGCTTCAACAAAGGATTTAAAGTCTAGTTTTGGAGCTAACACAGTTTGATTCAAGAGCCTATGCATCAAGACCATATCAAGTATTCAAGAGGAGTCTAGCTCTTTAGATCGAGTTTGGACCAAGTCAAGAAGATGAGAAGACTTCAAGTGAAGACCTTCAAGATCAAGACTTGTGTCTAGGTTTGTTTTATTAAGATTTTGTTTTAGATTAAAATATAAAGGATAGAATAGTTGGTGGATTGCTCAAGTATACCATATACACACACACACTCTTGATTTAGATGTGTTTTCATAAAAGAATTTTTATTTTGGAAAAATATAAAAGAGTTTTCATTTTGAAAATACCGGTTTGGTTTTTGGAATTTAAAGTATATATGTTTTAACCAAAAATCAAATTTAGTGATTATTGTCAAAAACATAGATATTTCACCATGTATGTGTAGTGGATCATATCCATACACTCTATGCTTTAAAAGAGTTTAAAATATCTTGTTTTTGTATTTGGAGAAGTTTTGAAAAAATCTATTTTGGAAAAATACAGATTTTGTTTTTAGCCAAAATTTCTAAGTTACAAAAATAGTTCAAATTGTTTGTAACATGTCTTAATTTTACTCAAATATGTTTGTTTATCAAATTATAATACTGAACCTATTTTTGTAGATTTTTTATAGATTTTATGGGATTTAATTAAAAATAAAAAACTCAAGTTTTATTTCCTGTAAATGGCCTGCCAAGCTCTGGCGTCGATCGACCGGTCGACCGGAACGGTCGACCGACGTGCACAGAAGTGCACAGGATGGGCCGGTCGACCGCACGGTCGACCGCCAGAGAGTATCTGCTATCTGGAAATGGCCCCGGTCGACCGGGCGGTCGACCGGCAGAGAGCTCAACTCTCTGTATCCTTGCCACGGTCGACCGGTCGGTCGACCGCTGGCTCAACGGTCAGAAATCTGACCGTTGGCCGGTCGACCGGGCGGTCGACCGACAGGTCATCCTGACTCCCAACGGCTAGTTTTTGGGAGCCCTATAAATTGGGTCTCTCTTGGGCTGTTTTAGTTAAGATTTTTGGAGAGTTTTAAAGATAGTTTTTCCTACTCTATTAAGAGGTTTTCTCCACTTATTTGAGAGCAAATATTTCCAATTAAAAGGGAAGTTTATCAAGAGTGTTTTCTAAGTGATTTCTTGTGTTTTCCTCCACACATTCAATCCTTATTTTTCTCACAAACACTTGAGCTATCCATTGATATATTCATCCTATAGGAGTGTTATTGTGAGATTATTTTTAGGTGATCAAAGTGTTGTGATCACCAAAGACTTCATCTTTGCTTTGAGGAGGCGGACGTGTGTGTTCGCATTGTTTCGGGTTCTAGTGGAAACTCGGTGTTTGAGGTGCGGCCTCGGCGAGCTAGTGAGCTTGCGGTGTTTTGTTCTTGCGGGAACGAGTGAAGGGACTAGAGAGTCCAAGAGTTCTAGTGGGAACTCCTTGTAGGTGTTGCGGCGCCGAGTGATCCGGTGGGATCGGTTTATAGTAAAAATCCTTCATAGTGTTGAAGGCGGGGACGTAGAGCAAGTATGCTCGAACCTCAAAACAAATCTCCCGTATTTGCGATTGCTCTCTCTCTATCTCTTACTTGTTTATATCTTGCATGCTTATATTGATTTCATCTTTAATTGCTAGATATATTCTTGTGCTTATATTGTTATATACTTGGGGTTTGTTTGCTAACACTAGTATTCAACCAAGAGAGCCAACGCGGCACCTCAACTCTTATTTTGAGGAATCTTAAGGAGTTAGTCCAGAGCCCTTCACGGAAAATCCGGCTGCACTCTTGTGTTATACGTGGTGTTTAGTTCAAGAAGTTTTAGTTTGCATTAATAAGCTTTAATTCCGCATTAATTGACCATTAGATTAGCTAGTCACCTATTCACCCCCCAAGGTGATTACAGTTGGTATCAGAGCCAAGTGCTCTTAATTTGGGTCTTACAACCTAGAGTTAAAGATCCTCTTTTATAGCTAATCACAATATTTGTACACACATCATGGATTTCATGTCACCTCCCACCTTTGACATTCTTAACATCCAAACTTGAAAGTTAAGATGTCTTTGTACCTCAAAGCCCTAGGCATTCATGTTTATTTTGCCACTACTAGAGATTCTTATTGTTCAAATGGCAAAAATATTGAGGCTAATGCAAAGGTCATTCATGCTTTGAAAAGTACCCTAAATGATGAATATTTATCTAGGGTTTCTAACATTGATTCGGCTTTTATAGTTTGGAACACCATCATCTCCCTTGGTGAAAAAGAATATTATTATGCGGGGAGCGACTCAGATGTTGGAAGTGCCGCTTCCAACGTGTGCTACGTGGTCCAAGGGGATAACCCCCTTGAGGTAACTATCGAATCCGAGTTAGAAGAGGATGTTGATATGTCCTATAATGAACTTGAATCATTTTGTCAACAACTTCTAGAAAAATATGAAATGCTTAAAAAGGATAATAAGAAAATGAAAAATAAATTTGATTGTTTGTTAAAAGAAGATACTTTTCAAACTAAATTTGAAAATGTTTCTAAAGAAAATGAAAGTTTGAAAAATGAAAATGTTTCCTTACTTTCTAAATTGAATGATCTTTGTGAAGGAAACACTACTTTGAAAAATAAAATTGTTTTGGTAGAAAAACAAAAGGAGATTGCTTTAAATGAAAACACTTCTTTAAAAGAAAAATTGTTGAAAAAGAAAAAGAAAAAGTTTCTAAAAGGAATAAGAAAAATGATTCTCATTCTCACCATGCTTTACATGCCACTATTAATCAAAATGAGATTAAATTTTTGAAAAATAAAATTGATTGTTTAAGCTCAACTTTGAGCAAATGTGCTTTTAACCATTCTAGATTGAAGTCCTTATTTTCAAAGAAACAAACTCCACATATTCATGCACATCACCCACATCATGCATATGCACACTTAGCACGCCATGACCACACTCATACACATATGCATCTTAGAGTGTACAAGTGTACACATTGTGGCCTTAAAGGCCATTTAGCAAGATTTTGTTATGATAGAATAAATTCTTCAAATTTTACTAATAAGAATGTTTGGGTTCCTTACAATGCTAACCCTCAAGGACCCAAAAGAAAATGGGTACCAAATTCTCACCTTTTGTATTTGATGTGGGTGCGGGCTCTCACAAAACATGAGAGGGATGGTGCCTTGATGGTGGATGCACATAGACATGATGGACACACATTTGATGCACCGCTATCAAGAAAGTTTGGTGGGACGACCACCATGTTTTGGGATTTGGAGTATAGTTCATGTGTTGGTAACTATCTCTAAAACTCCTAATTTATTTACATGCTTTTTTCTTATATGATTTTTTTTGGGCATGTTCATATTTTATTTGTTTTGTGCTTCATGTGGTAAAAACATGGTTAGATGTAGTATTTGTCAAAACTTGTGTATATACGTGTACAAGTAGTAAGCAACATTTGATTCATATACGTTTGCACTTCATTGTTCATTTGTACTCACTATATGCACATGTATAGCCTAGTTTTGATGATTCTCTCATTTACACTTGTTTTGCCTATTTTCATGTTTTACTTCATGTATATGTATTTTGTATTCAAATCTAATAAATATACATGTATACCCTATGAGTCATTTGCCTTCATGCAATTTACATTATGGACTCTTTTATATTTGGGATATGTATGCATATTGTTAGGATTGGATAAATCATACATATACCTAGAAGTTTATTTTTTTATGGAAATAAATTTCATGTTATTCATGTTTTGATAAAAATAAGATTCATGCTTGTTTTGAGCTTCATTGATTATCTTCATGGAAAATGCTAATTACATGATTTTTATACACTCACACTTTATTTGTTTATTCATGACTTTGTTTCATGATTATTTTTTAGCCTTATAGATTTCGAGTGTCAATTCTTGTGTTCTTAGCTTGTTTCATGATATACATATGATTTGGTTTCATGTTTTGAAGGATCTTTAATTAGTTTTTCAAAAATTATCTTTAACTAGTTATTTATTCTTCAAATGGTAGTGTTTTTCACCATAAAAATATTTTTCAAACTCTATTTTTGAAAACCCCTACCCATCCCCTCATGGGTGGACGGATGGGCGAGTATGTCTTGCAAACCTTATTGAAAATATTTTATCTTGTGCATAAAAGGGTGAATTTTTATGAGTTATACACTAATTTCACTTCATAATCTCAATTGGTATCATAATTTCTTTTGGTATCACAATTGATATATTTTGTATACTCATAATCTTGTTTATATATATGTATCAACTTCTATTGGTATTATCATTTTTCATACATATATATGTTTTGTTTGTGCTTGATTTAAAAATTAGTTACATGTTTAAAGTACAAAGTTTGTTTATACTAAACTTGATTCAAATCTTTATTTTCAATTGATAGCTCAATTGATAATTTAATAAGCTTATGCATTATTTTTAAAATTGATATTTTTATTGATATAAAAATGTGCAATAATCTTCAATTGGTATCTATTGATTTCAATTGGTATCCATATATTTCAATTGGTATCAATATGCTTCTATTTTTAGTTTAAAATTCAAAATTTGTAATGTTTATTTACAATTGGTATCTTCAAATTGGTATCTTAAAATTTGATTTACTAAGATATCTCAAAATTTATTTTATTGAAAAAAATTCAAAATTTTGTTTTAATGAGAAAATTAAAAATGTTTTGATGTGTATTGCCTATATGCAAGGGGAGCTTAACATCTCTTCTACATATAGATTCATGATGAGTGTATCTTATATTGATGAGCTTGACAACTCTTCTTTATGCGATACACGTGTGTAGGGGGAGCTTCATATCTCCTCTTATGCATTGCATATTATGCGTTATGTGAGTTAGGGCTTGTCATCTTTTTTTCATGTAATGCATATATGTAGGGAAGTTTGTTGGCCCAAAGGCCTATCACCCTAGTTTTGATGATGATCAACTCATGAAGTTATGTTTACTAATGATCTTGTGTTTAATTAGTGACAGATTCATTATCAAGATCTTAGTAGGTGCATAGCTCAACAAAGGATAAAATGTCAAGATTTGGAGCTAGCACGGTGTGATCCAAGGAGCTTTTGGATCAAGCTTGGACCAAGTCAAGATGATGAGAAGACTTCAAGGGAAGACTTCAAGATCAAGACTTGTGTCTAGGTATAAGATTTTGTTTTTAGATAAAATGTAAAGGATAGATAGTTGGTGGATTGCTCAAGTATATATCACACACACACTCTTGATTTAATTGTCTTTTCATAAAAGAATTTTCAGTTTAGAAAAGACTTTCATTTTGGAAAAATACTTTTTGGTTTTTGGAATTTCTTATATGCATATCTTTTATCCAAAACCATATTTAGAGCTTAATGCCAAAACACAGATATTTCATCTTAATTGTGTAGTGGATCATATCCATATGCACTATGCTTTAATGAATTCAAAATATCTTGTTTTTGTATCATGAAGAAGTTTGGAAAACAAGTTTTAGTAAAATACAAGTTTTCTTTTGAGCCAATATTTCTAACTTACAAAAATAGTCCAATCTTTTATAACATGCCTTGATTTTGTGCAAGCATGTTTGTATATCAAAGTATATTGGTAAAACTATTTTTGTAGAATTTCAATGTATTTATGGGATTTTATGTGAACCAAAAGACTTAGTTTTTAATCCCAGAAAAACAGTTTTCAGGCTTCAGCTAGTCGACTTGCTACCTTTATAGTCGACTAACTCTGAAGTCGGTCGACCGGTTGGGTCGACCGACGTGCACAGACGTGCACGCCTTTGTGCACTGGAGGACGGCCGACCGGATCGGTCAACCGCTCCAGAGAGCTCTGCTCTCTGGAAATTTCGGCCGACCGTACGGGTCGACCGACAGAGAGTTCGACTCTCTGCTCCAGTGGCTCGGTCGACCAGGAAGGTCGACCATGACTCCAACGGTCGGATTTCTGACCGTTGGCGGTCGACCGGCGGGTCGACCGGCAGGCCTGACAGACCCCAACGGCTATATTTTTCTGGCCTATAAATTTGGGGGTTTGGTCATTGTTTTGTAACAAGATTTTAGGAGAGCTTTGAGCCAGTTTTTCTCACTCCATTAAAGAGTTTTCTCCACATATTCGAGAGCAAATACTTCCAATCTAAAGGGAAGATTTTTATCAAGAGTGTAAAAGTGATTTCTTGAGTTTTTCACCATAGTTCTTTCCTTACTTTCTCACAATCACTTGAGCTATCCATTGCCTTATCTATCCATAGGATTGTGTTGTGAGAGTTTGTAATTGGTGATCAAAGTGTTTTAGATCACCAAGAGATTTCTTCTTTGTTCTTTGAGGAGGCGGACAAGTGTGTTCGCGGTGGTTTAGAGTTCTTGTGTGAACTCGGTGGTTTGAGGTGCGGCCTCGACAAGCTAGTGAGCTTGCGTGTGTACGGGACTAGAGAGTTCGAGAGCTTGTAGGTGTTGCGGCACCGGGGAGAGATCCATTGGGATCTTGCATAGTGGAAATCCTTCGTGTGTCGAAGGCGGGGATGTAGAGCAAGGGTGCTCGAACCTCGAAACAAACCCTTTGTGTTTGCGATTGCCATTTCTCTCTCTCTCTCTCTCTCTATCTCCTTGTTTATATCTTGCATTACTTATCTTGTCTTTACCTTTATATGCATGATATATTCCTTGTGCTCATATTGATATATTGCTTGGGATTGTTGACTAACACTTGTATTCAACCAAGAGAGCCAACACGGCACCTCAACCCATATCCAGGGGAATCTAGAGGAGTTTGTCCAGAGCCCTTCACGGGAATTCGGCAACACTCTTGTGTTATACATAGTGTTTAGTGTAAAAGATTTAATTAGGTCATAATTGTTCTTAGCTTCCGCATTATTTGGCATTAAGTGACCATTAGATTAGCCATCACCTATTCACCCCCCTCTAGGTGAACTTTCAATTGGTATCAGAGCTTGGTACTCTGATTTGGGTCTAACAACCTTGAGTTAAAGATCCTCTTTTTAGGCTAATCACATATTTTGTACACACACCATGGACTTTATGTCACCACCCGCATTTGACATTCTTAACATCCAAATTTGGAAGGTTAAGATGTCTATGTACCTCAAGGCCTTAGGCATTCATGTTTATCTTGCTACAATTAAAGATTCTTATATTATGATAGCAAGTACATTGAGGCTAATGCAAAAGCCCTAAATGCTTTGAAGAGTACCCTAAATAATGATTACTTATTTAGGGTTGCTAACATTGACTCGGCTTTTGTAGCTTGGAACATCATCACCTCCCTTGGCGAAAAGGATCTATATTATGCCGGGAGCGATTCGGATGTTGGAAGCGACACCTCCAACAAGTGCTATATGGTCCAAGGGGATAACCCCCTTGAGGTAATTACCGAATCCGAGGATGAGGATAATAACATGTCATATGATGAGCTATCTACTTTTTGTCAATTATTGCTTGAAAAATATGACATGATTAAGAAAGAAATAAAAATTTGAAAAAGGAATTTGATTGCATGCATATAGAATAAGATTCATTTAGAAACAAGATTGCATGCTTAGAAAAAGAAAAGGAAGATTTGAAAAATGAAAATGTTTCCTTGTTTTCAAAATTAAGTGATCTTTGTGAAGGAAACACAAATTTGAAAAATAAAATTGTTTTGGTAGAAAAACAAAAGGAAGTCGTTTTTCAAGAAAATAATATTTTAAAAGAAAAATGATTGAAAAAGAACAAGAAAATGTTTTTCAAAAGAAAAAGAAAATTGTTTGACAATCTCACCATGCTTTACATGCCACCATTGATAATAGTGAGATTAATGTTTTAAAAAATAGGATTAATTGTTTGAGCTCAACTTTGAGCAATTGTGCATTCAACCATAAAAGATTGGAGTCCTTGTTTTCTAAGAAACAAGCTCCACATGTTCATGCACATCATCATCATGCATATGCACACTTTGCACGTCATGACCACACACATAAACATATGCATCCTAAGGTGTACAAGTGTACACATTGTGGCCGCAAAGGCCATTTAGCAAAGTTTTGTTTTGATAAGTTGCATCATATAAATTTTGCTAAAAATAAAAATGTTTGGGTGCCTTTTAAGACTAACCCCCAAGGACCCAAGAAAAAATGGGTACCAAAACCCCCACCCCATGTTTTTGATGTAGGTGAGGGATCTCTCAAGACGTGAGAGACTTGGTGCCTTGATGGTGGATGCAAATGGATATGATGGACACACTTATTGATGCATCGCTATCATGGAGGTTTTTGGTGGGACAACCACCATGTTTGGAGCTTTGGAGTTGGTAACAATCTCTAAACTCCCATTTTATTTATGTTCATGCTTGTTCATTCATGATATTTTTAGCACGATCATGTTTTATTTTTATGTGCTTCATGTGGTAAATACTTGTTTAAATGTCGTTTTTATTAAAACTTGGATTTATACATGTACAAATAGTGAGTAACAAATTGACTTATATATGTTTGCACTTCATGCTCATTTGTACCCACTATATGCCACATGTATAGCCTAGTTTTGATGATTCTCTCATTTATACTTGTTTTGCCTATTTTCATGTTTTTACTTCATGTATATGCAATTTTTTATTCAAATCTAATAAATATACATGTATACCCGTGAGTCTCTTGCCTTCATGCAAATACATTTGATAGACTCTTTTATGTTTGGGATATGTATGTGTATTGTTAGTTTTGGATAAATCATACATATACCATGAAGATTGTGTTTTAATGAAAAATGATTTTTTTTTCATATTCTTTTGCTAAAAATGTGACTTATAATCTTTTTGAGCTTCAATATCTATTTTCATGAAAATACCATTTATATAACCTTTGAACGCTCATCTTTTATTTTTCAAGATAATTTTGAGCTTTATGGACTATGAGTGCTTGAACTTTATGTATTTAGTATGATTCATGAAATACATATGCTTTGATTTCATGTATTTGAAGGATCTTTAACTAAGTTTTCAAAAATTATTTTAACTAGTTATTGTTCTTCATTTGGTAGTGATTTTCAATGCTAAAATATTTTCAAATCTATTTTTGAAAACTCTACCCATAATGGGAGGATGGCTGGGCGAGTATGCCTTGTAAGTCTTATTGAAAATCTTTTATCTTGTGCATATAAAGGGAGGTATAGTTTATGAGTCATATACATGATTTACATTGTTATCTTCAATTGGTATCATTGGATCGTTTCAATTGGTATCAATTTGACTCTATTTTTGTATATACTCATATTTTATTTTCTTATATATGTATGTATCAATTTCATTTGGTATACTCATTTTTCATACATATATATGAGTTATTTGTGCTTGAGTTAAAATTTTACATGTTTAAAGAACAAAGTTGTTTATGTTAAGAAAATAAAATTTTTAAGAAAAATTCTCAAGATTTGTTTTATTGAGAAAATTCAAAATTTTGTTTTATAAGAAAAACTCAAAATTTTTTATTTGTATTTCTTATATGCAAGGAGAGCTTAACATTTCTTCTACATATAGATTCATGTTGAGTGTATCTTGTATTGAGGAGCTTGACAACTCTTCTTTGTGGTACACGTGTGTAGGGGGAGCTTCACATCTCCTCTTATGCATTACATAATATGTGTTGTGAGTTAGGGCTTGTCATCCCTTCTTTATGTAATGCATATGTGTAGGGAAGTTAACTTAGCGTCTTCCTCTTCATGAATGTATATCGCATATAAATCCTTATTGATTGATTTATATTACCCCTTCTTGATCTCTTTGTTTTTGACAAAAAAGGGGGAGAAAAATTTGTTTGATTTGATTTTACTTTGAACCCCTTTGTTGATGATTGACAAAAAGGGGAGAAGAATTTGAGATTTATATGCATGTTTTAAAGAATTTGTGTTCATGCATATATGTTTTGTTTTGCAAATAGGAGAAAAAGATTTTGTGATTTTGTTTTATGCTTGGTTAGCATGTTTACTCCTACATTTGCATAACATGTTTATGTGCTTCATTTCCATATTATATTGTTTATTTGGTATGCATGAGTTAAGGGGGAGCTTCTTTGAAGCTTTACTTTAATCCATGCATATATAACTTCATGAGTTTTGTCATCATCAAAAAGGGGGAGATTGTTGGCTCAAAGGCCTATCACCCTAGTTTTGATGATGATCAACTCATGAAGTTATGTTTACTAATGATCTTGTGTTTATTAGTGACAGATTCATTATCAAGATCTTAGTAGGTGCATAGCTCAACAAAGGATAAAATGTCAAGATTTGGAGCTAGCACGGTGTGATCCAAGGAGCTTTTGGATCAAGCTTGGACCAAGTCAAGATGATGAGAAGACTTCAAGGGAAGACTTCATGATCAAGACTTGTGTCTAGGTATAAGATTTTGTTTTTAGATAAAATGTAAAGGATAGATAGTTGGTGGATTGCTCAAGTATATATCACACACACACTCTTGATTTAATTGTCTTTTCATAAAAGAATTTTCAGTTTAGAAAAGACTTTCATTTTGGAAAAATACTTTTTGATTTTTGGAATTTCTTATATGCATATCTTTTATCCAAAACCATATTTAGAGCTTAATGCCAAAAACACAGATATTTCATCTTAATTGTGTAGTGGATCATATCCATATACACTATGCTTTAATGAATTCAAATATCTTGTTTTTGTATCATGAAGAAGTTTAGAAAACAAGTTTTAGTAAAATACAAGTTTTCTTTTGAGCCAATATTTCCAACTTACAAAAATAGTCCAATCTTTTATAACATGCCTTGATTTTGTGCAAGCATGTTTGTATATCAAAGTATATTGGTAAAACTATTTTTGTAGAATTTCAATGTATTTATGGGATTTTATGTGAACCAAAAGACTTAGTTTTTAATCCCAGAAAAACAGTTTTCAGGCTTCAGCTAGTCGACTTGCTACATTTATAGTCGACTAACTCTGAAGTCGGTCGACCGGTTGGGTCGACCGACGTGCACAGACGTGCACGCCTTTGTGCACTGGAGGACGGCCGACCGGATCGGTCGACCGCTCCAGAGAGCTCTGCTCTCTGGAAATTTCGGCCGACCGTACGGGTCGACCGACAAAAAGTTCGACTCTCTGCTCCAGTGGCTCGGTCGACCCGGGAGGTCGACCGTGACTCCAACGGTCGGATTTCTGACCGTTGGCGGTCGACCGGCGGGTCGACCGGCAGGCCTGACAGACCCAACGGCTATATTTTTCTGGCCTATAAATTGGGGGTTTGGTCATTGTTTTGTAATAAGATTTTAGGAGAGCTTTGAGCCAGTTTTTCCCACTCCATTAAAAGAGTTTTCTCCACATATTCGAGAGCAAATACTTTCAATCTAAAGGGAAAATTTTATCAAGAGTGTAAAAGTGATTTCTTGAGTTTTTCACCATAGTTCTTTCCTTGCTTTCTCATAATCACTTGAGCTATCCATTGCCTTATCTATCCATAAGATTGTGTTGTGAGAGTTTGTAATTGGTGATCGAAGTGTTTTAGATCACCAAGAGATTTCTTCTTTGTTCTTTGAGGAGGCGGACAAGTGTGTTCGCGGTGGTTTAGAGTTCTTGTGTGAACTCGGTGGTTTGAGGTGCGGCCTCGGCGAGCTAGTGAGCTTGCGTGTGTACGGGACTAGAGAGTCCGAGGGCTTGTAGGTGTTGCGGCACCGGGGAGAGATCCATTGGGATCTTGCATAGTGAAAATCCTTCGTGTGTCGAAGGCGGGGATGTAGAGCAAGGGTGCTCGAACCTCGAAACAAACCCTTTGTGTTTGCGATTGCCATTTCTCTCTCTCTATCTCCTTGTTTATATCTTGCATTACTTATCTTGTCTTTACCTTTATATGCATGATATATTCCTTGTGCTCATATTGATATATTGCTTGGGATTGTTGACTAACACTTGTATTCAACCAAGAGAGCCAACGCGGCACCTCAACCCATATCCAGGGGAATCTAGAGGAGTTTGTCCAGAGCCCTTCACGGGAAATTCGGCAACACTCTTGTGTTATACATAGTGTTTAGTGTAAAAGATTTAATTAGGTCATAATTGTTCTTAGCTTCCGCATTATTGGCATTAAGTGACCATTAGATTAGCCATCACCTATTCACCCCCCCTCTAGGTGAACTTTCAAAGTTAACTTAGCGTCTTCCTCTTCATGAATGTATATCGCATATATCCATTATTGATTGATTTGAGTTCACCCCTTTATTGATTTTTTGTTTTTGATAAAAAGGGGGAGAACATTGTTTTGTTTTTACTTTAACCCCTTTGTTGATGATTGACAAAAGGGGGGAGAAGTATTTTAGATATATATGCATGTTTTGGAAAAGAATTTCTTGTTTATGCATATTGTTTTGTTTTGCAAATAGGAGAAAAAGAATTTGATGAGTTTTATGCTTGATTGACATATTTATCTCCTTGTATTTGCATACATGCTTATAAGATTTCATTGCATATTTATTTTTATTTGTGATGCATGAGTTAAGGGGGAGCTTCTTTGAAGCTTTACTTTAATCCATGCATATATAACTCCATGAGTTTTGTCATCATCAAAGGGGGAGATTGTTGGCCCAAGGCCCATCACTCTAGTTTTGATGATGATCAACTCATGTAGTTATGATATTAATGATCTTGTGTTTATTTGGTCTCAGATTTATGATCAAGATCTTAGTAGGTGTGTAGCTTCAATAAAGGATTTAAAGTCTAGTTTTGGAGCTAACACAGTTTGATTCAAGAGCCTATGCATCAAGACCATATCAAGTACTCAAGATAGCTCTTTGGATCGAGTTTGGACCAAGTCAAGAAGATGAGAAGACTTCAAGTGAAGACCGTCAAGATCAAGACTTGTGTCTAGGTTTGTTTTATTAAGATTTTGTTTTAGATTAAAATGTAAAGGATAGAATAGCTGGTGGATTGCTCAAGTATACCATATACACACACACTCTTGATTTAGATGTGTTTTCATAAAAAAATTTTATTTTGGAAAAATACAAAAGAGTTTTCATTTTGAAAAATACCGGTTTGATTTTTAGAATTTAAAGTATATATGTTTTAACCAAAAATCATATTTAGTGATTATTGTCAAAAATATAGATATTTCACCATGTATGTGTAGTGGATCATATCCATACACTCTATGCTTTAAAAGAGTTTAAAATATCTTGTTTTTGTATTTGGAGAAGTTTTGGAAAATCTATTTTGGAAAAATACAGATTTTGTTTTTAGCCAAATTTCTAAGTTACAAAAATAGTTCAAATTGTTTGTAACATGTCTTGATTTTACTCAAACATGTTTGTTTATCAAGTATAATACTGAACCTATTTTTGTAGATTTTTTAAAGAGATTTTATGGGATTTAATTAAAAATAAAAAAACCAAGTTTTATTTCCTATAAATGGCCTGCCAAGCTCTGGCGGTCGACCGACCGGTCGACCGGATCAGGAGCCGGTCGACCGGAACGGTCGACCGACGTGCACAGAAGTGCACAGGATGGGCCGGTCGACCGCACGGTATACTGCCAGAGAGTATCTGCTCTCTGGAAATGGCCCCGGTCGACCGGGCGGTCGACCGGCAGAGAGCTCACTCTCTGTATCCTTGCGCCGGTCGACCGCTGGCTCAACGGTCAGAAATCTGACCGTTGGCCGGTCGACCGGGCGGTCGACCGATAGGTCATCCTGACTCCCAACGGCTAGTTTTCGGGAGCCCTATAAATTGGGTCTCTCTTGGGCTGTTTTAGTTAAGATTTTTGGAGAGTTTTAAAGATAGTTTTTCCTACTCTATTAAGAGGTTTTCTCCACTTATTTGAGAGCAAATATTTCCATTAAAAAGGGAAGTTTATCAAGAGTGTTTTCTAAGTGTTTTCTTGTGTTTTCCTCCACACATTCAATCCTTCTTTTTCTCACAAACACTTGAGCTATCTATTGATATATTCATCCTATAGGAGTGCTATTGTGAGATTATTTTTACGTGATCAAAGTGTTGTGATCACCAAAGACTTCATCTTTGCTTTGAGGAGGCGGACATGTGTGTTCGCATTGTTTCGGGTTCTAGTGGGAACTCGGTGTTTGAGGTGCGGCTCGGCGAGCTAGTGAGCTTGCGGTGTGTTTGTTCTTGCGGGAACGAGTGAAGGGACTAGAGAGTCCAAGAGTTCTAGTGGGAACTCCTTGTAGGTGTTGCGGCACCGAGTGATCCGGTGGGATCGGTTTATAGTGGAAATCCTTCATAGTGTTGAAGGCGGGGACGTAGAGTAAGTGTGCTCGAACCTCGAAACAAATCTCCCGTGTTTGCGATTGCTCTCTATCTCTTACTTGTTTATATCTTGCATGCTTATATTGCTTTCATCTTTAATTGCTAGATATATTCTTGTGCTTATATTGTTGTATTCTTGGGGTTTGTTTGCTAACACTAGTATTCAACCAAGAGAGCCAACACGGCACCTTAACTCTTATTTAGAGGAATCTTGAGGAGTTACTCCAGAGCCCTTCACGGGGAATCCGGCTACACTCTTGTGTTATACGTGGTGTTTAGTTCAAGAAGTTTTAGTTTGCATTAATAAGCTTTAATTCCGCATTAATTGACCATTAGATTAGCTAGTCACCTATTCACCCCCCAGGTGATTACAGCAATAAGTTTTTAATTCCGCATCATTTGTCATTAGATTATCCATACACCTATTCACCCCCCCCTCTAGGTTTATTTTCAATAACCCTTGCCCACATACACCCCACCCTTAATAAGTACAAATTTATCAGATTCAAAAATCATTCTAAACCTTTCTTACTAAGGATTAAATCAGAGATCAGGTTCTTGCAGATATCTGGAACATGCAACACATCGTTCAGAATGAATTCCTTCCCAGGTGTTCACTTTACTATGACCTTTTTCTTTCCCTCAACCTTGGAGATGACCGAGTTACTCATGAATAATTGCTCATAATGCTTCAGTTTTTGATATTCAACGAATAAAATTTTCTCGGAGCAAATGTGCTGGGTAGCCCTTGTGTCTACATACCAACCTTGTTGCTGGTTGTCAGATTCACCTCTGACACCATAGTTGATAGGCTTGGCAACGCATGATTGGTCATGTTTTTCTGTGATTGGTCCTTCTTATTCTTTTTGAAATGAGTGCGACATTCACTCGCCTTGTATCCCACCTTGTTGCAGACGTAGCAAGTTTCTTTGAAGCGCTTGTACTTGCCTTCTGGGTCCTTACCTTTGTACCCAGTGGCAGTCTTCTTTCGCTTCAAGCCTTTGGAAGTAGACGTTTTCCCCTTTGAGTCTTCGATCACATTGGACTTGGCTTCATAGGAGTTCTTGTCACTCCTCATCTCGGATTTTCGGTTGTCCTCCTCAATCCTAAGCCTCACGATGAGATCTTCCAACTTTAACTCCTTGCGCTTGTGCTTTAGGTAGTTCTTGAAATCTCTCCACGCAGGTGGGAGTTTCTCTACGATAGTAGCATTCTGAAAAGTTTCAGGTAGAATCATACCTTCAGCCTCTATCTCATGCCGAATAAGTTGAAACTCTTGTACTTGACTTACACAATCTTGTTATCCACCATCTTGTACTTCAGAAATCGTCTCACGATGAACTTCTTAGCACCGACATCCTCGGTCTTGTACTTTCTGTCGAGGCTTGCCCATAACTTCTTTGCCGTTGGAATAGGACTATGGACATTGTAAAGAGCCATCCAGTCCATTTAAAATGTAATTTCAGCAAAAAAAGTCACCTTATATCCATGCATCGACTGTAAGGACGAAGTCCCAATCTGTTATAGGTTCTGATGGAACTTCTTGTAAGAATTTGGCCAAATGTAAAGTGGTAAGGCAGAAGAACATCTTCTGTTGTCACCTCTTGAATTCTGTACCACAAATTTTCCTGATTTATCTGGCTTTGGGTTAGGAAGTGGAGAGGCGCTACTATCTGAATTTGCATGTTCGGTGCCTTACTGAAACTGTCTTGATTAGTTTCAGACATCTTCTACATTTAGGCAGAGTAGATTTAGTAACTTCGATAAAATTAATTGTCTTAAGAATGTTAGTTCTAACATCTAATTAAGATCACCGATCTAATTGGTCAGGCCGGTGAATATCAAGTGAGAGGTTTTTCTTTCAATAGAACGTTCCTTTATTACAGAACCACCTTTCAATTCTCTTCCTTAGTTAAACACTAATTAGGTTGAAATTTGTTAGTCTCCATGAATCTAATATATTCACAGTTATTTTATTAAATAAATATTTCAGCACAACCACTGTAAAAAGAACGTTAGTTCAATTATATAATATATGGAGTGGGGTACGCATATAGAGAATCTACTTAAGACAATTACATCCCTCGCTACGGTGCTAACGGTTACTGGATGCTGGTCTCTTAAGATACAACACTCTTTCACGATATTTGGATAACACTACCAAATCACCGTACAGTCGAACCTTAGTTAATCAGTACCTTCACTAATTAAAATTCAAAGTTTGGACCAAAACAAATTTCAGAGAGGATATTTGCCTTAATATGGAGGAGTATTCACTGTAAGAGAAGGGAGGGAGAGAGAAGAACTTATGCCTTAAGAAGACACAAATTATTACAAAAATTTTGAACTCCTGATCTTCTTCAGATTTTGTCTATTTCTGTTCTTCTATCACGGCGGTTCTCCTTCACAACCGTTTCAGACAGGTGGTTCAGAACAGTTTTATTTGTTGGAGTAAACCACCAGCTTCTAAGAGAAGATGTGAATCGGGTTGGATTTTCTGACCCACATTCGCACGACCCGAGTTCAGTTCGGGTTTTTTGCGCGATCCGCATTCGTGTGGCTTGGTCTAAAAAAACCGGTCCCAACCTACACACCGACACCGACACCGGGATGGGGCAGGGCGGGCAGCGGCGCGCGAGCATGGTTTCTCCTAAACGCGCCCAAAACTTCAAGTACCCAAAGGACACACCCTTTGTTCTCATATTTTCATATTTAAACTCCTCAACTTTCTATACCATATCTAATGTGGGACTAAAGTATTTTGATTTCTTTTACTCCCCTTTAGCTATTGAATTAGGTCAACTTCCGACTTGAATATCTCATTCATTTCGGAAATGAAATTGAACATGTGAATATACCACGTTCATCCCTAATGAATGGAGAACACACTCCAATCATCATCCGTGTGATTCTATCAACGAATCACGGCTCAATTCAGCTCAAAGATTCACTTAAAACTTTTCGTTTCACAATAAATATATGATTAGATTTTTGGCACATACAATACACACACACACAAACTCTTAGTAGATGCAATGGATGTTAATCACTTTAATTAAGAATTCACACTCTTCAAAATAATATATTTATTCCTCACATGAGAACAAGGTTAAGTTTTCCAAACTGAGGTTTGAGATAGTTTTGGGCTCATCAAAATGGGGCTACTGGAACTGGGCCTTGTTTAGGAACAAAAATGAGGTTAGTGGAACTGGGGTTTGGAGGCCTCCAAATCTTACGAAATCCGGGTTTGAGAACCTCCCGTTTAAGTAGATTTTTTCCCAAGCCATGACTAAATGAGAAAGAGAAATTGAGTTTGCTAAATACTCACTAAAATTAGTGAAATTCAGTTTCAAAAGGTTTCAGAAACTAGAGTTTTTATTGTTACAAATCTCAGTTTCATTTTAACTTAAATGAAACCCTAGTTTTTCAGAAACTATGTTGCCAAACTAGGCCTTAAATGTTCAATGCAATAGGACTCACTCTATCTGAACCAACACATTAAACAATCTTTATGACTTTTATCAAATTTTTATTAGAAAATTTGTATTTATTTTGATCAAATCTGAATATTGAATTTGATATTCAAGCCAAAAATAAAATAAAAATAAAAATAAAAATAGAAATACAGATAATAGTAATAGTAATACATAAGATCTTATGTATCCTGTCCACTCCAACCAATCATAAAAAGCAACAATTTCCACCTCAAACATCTCTCCTCAATTTCCACCTCAAGCATCTCTCCTCCCCCCAATCTCAAAATACCCCACACAATCAGAACTATTCAAAGCTGGGACCTACTAACAACACTTAAAAACCCGAGAGGCTCGGATAATACCCAGCATCTCCTCGCAAAATTCCCCGAAGCTCTTAAACTCCATGGCCTCCGCCGCCGCCTCGAAGAAGCTGCTGCTCGCCGACGACGTCCCATGGCGGGCTTCTCCCTCAGGCGCGAAACCCCTCCCCAAAATCCACCACAGCCCAATCCTCAAGCTCCCCCAAAACCCTAGCTCCACCTACGCTCTCGCCGTGATGAGGGTGAGCCACAAAGTTCATTCCTTTTCCTTTTTCCTCTCTGAATTATTGATGTTGTTCTTGTTTGGTAGCATCCTGATCCAGTCGGCGAGGGTTTTGCTGTGGAGGCGAGGTTGGAGGCGGCCGGGCCGGAGTGCATCGTCCCCGGTCAGGCCACTCCTGTGAAGTTGCTCGGATTGAAGGTTTCACTCCATCAACTCAAAATTTATTGCTGCCTTTTCTAAATTTCTTCTAGATTAATAGCCTTGCAATTCGTTGAGTTCTGGGTAATGGGAAAAACGTAATACCTTTTCAGATGCTTCATTTTTTTTTCCTTTCAATTGAGAATGTATATCTTCAAGCTTGAGAAGAATCTACGGTTAAAAAATTATGTCATAATACTTTTTTATGTATTTCAATAGAAGTCAACAAGTATACTTTTTTATGTATATCTTCCATTAGACCTACTGTTCCATGCCTTAAAGCTTGTTCTATGCCCTTAAAGCATGGACAAGGGCACAACACGGACATGAACACACGCGCCACATAATTCTTTAAAAAGTAGGATTATGCATGCATGCACTCATTGGTAAGAGAACTCATTGAGAAATTTGGAGACAATTCTAGGTGATAATTGACCTTTAAGCGTCTTATACTTGCTACCCTATGGGGCCGTTTGTTTCGCGTAAAACTCCGTAATTCGTAAATGACTTACTACCCAGTTAAAACTACGGCGTTTGTTTGGACCGTAATTCGTAAAAGACTTACGTAACTCAACTAACACTCACTTGCAACCCAGTTACCACTCACTTACATCCCAGTTGTAGTTAATTTTGTGGTCATACAAATTTGTATTTTTTTATATTAATATTAATTTTTTTAATATTTAACTTTTTTAATATTTATTTGCAGTATTAAAACTTTTAAAATCACCAAATAGTTAATTTTGTGGTCAACTTTTTCACTTACGACTTATACATTACGACAACCAAACACCGTAAAGTACAATACACTTTCCCACTTTACAATTTTATATTACCAACCAACACCGTAAAATTTACATACATGTAACTCATTTATAATTGTAAAAGACTTTACCAATTACAACTACGAATTACGGCCAGTTACGACAACCAAACAGACCCTATGAATGAGTTTAAACATGAATAGTCTTCACTAATGGATAATTTTCAAGGATTACACCTGAACTAGGAGAATAAGCGTTCTCTCGTTCCTTTCCTGAGTTGGTCCTGTCTCTTCTCTTCCTTCCCTTCCTGCTGATTGTTTTAAAAGCCTAACATCCAATCTTAGCCTCTTAGGTCTTTGTGCTACATATGTACAAGGATCTACATGTTCGCGGTTGGAGGTTGCTCTTTTCTGCTTAGAGTCTTGAGTATAAAGTTCAAAACTCGGAAGAAGATTATATCAAGTTTCGAGCAGCATGTGGACAGGATATTATCATATTTTCACTTGATTATCATGCTATCCGCTATGTTTCTTTTTTTCCTTTGTTGTGCGCTTGTGCGGGATTGCTCCTTGAACCATGGAACCACGTCTATTTTAAAGACATGCCTAACTGCTTGAGGGGGTTCTTTGATATCTGTACATGCTATACAAGTACATCATCTTGGTACAGTCAATCCTTTCCCTTTACGAGAAGGAGATAAGAGACAAGTAAAAATTACCACAAACTTGGAAATGTTAAATCCCATAAATATAGGATCACATCAGTGTTGTTAGAGGCGATCGAGGCGATGCGCCTCAGGTGCGAGGCGAAGCGAGGTGCAACAATGCGTCCCGCATTGCAGGCGAGGCGCGCGGGCAGCGTGAAGCGCGGGCCCGAATGCGCCTCGCGTGCGCGAGGCGAACGCCTCTATGCACTAATTGTTTGTGGGGCGGGTTGGGTTACAACTCGCTAATTTAGCGGGTAAATCTCGCCCGCTTAAGTTAGATAAAAAGTAAAAAAAAATCAACATTTTTATGGCAGGCGAACCCGATCTAGGACAGAGGCCCCCCCGCATTCGTCGCCGTCGCCTTTGTCACTATCGCCTTCATCGTCGTCGCCAGGTAAGCACTCTCTCTCCACTCCAGCTCTCTCTCCCCTCTCTTTCAACCCTCTCTTGATCTCTCTCTGTCTCCCTTCTCTCTCAGAGACAGAGATCACCCTCTCTTGATCTCTCTCTGTCTCTCTTCTCTCTCAGAGACAGAGTCTCTGTCTCTGAGAGAGAATGACTGTCTCTGAGAGAGAAGAGAGACAGAGAGAGATCAAGAGAGGGTTGAAAGAGAGGGGAGAGAGAGCTGGAGTGGAGAAAGAGATCAGGAGATAGAGGAAGCACGAGAGAGAAATAAGAGAGATAGATCTGTCTCTGATGTATTTTTAATGTAAATTTTTAGTAAAGTTTTAGTGTAAATTTTTTAATGCATTTTTAGTGTGCATTTTTCAATATCTTAGAATACAAAAAAAAAGTATACATCCATAATCATGTGCCCAACTGAATACATCCATAATACATCAATATAAAGAAAAGAATACATCCATACAAAGAAGAAATCTAATACATCCATACATAGAAAAGAATACATTCATAATACATCCATACAAAAAGAAAAAAATGTGCCTCGTTGAAGTGAGGCGATCGCCTCGCCTTGCGTCTTGCGCTTCGTGTGCGCTGGATCCTTTGCGCCTTACACTGCGCCTCGCGCCTCGATAACACTGGATCACATGTCACCTTGTTGACATACTTTTGAATTGGAAGTTGTTTCCCTGGTGGAAGACTAATATGTAGGACCATGTTAAACCTTTTCATTTTCATGGAAAATTCAATGTAATTGCCATTCTATCTTCACACCCAACTGGGCAAACACACTTTGGGGATAAAAAAAACTCTAGCATGTCTTGTCTACTTAGTCCCCAAAGACCTTTATGTCTGACATTTACCTATTAAATAAATTTCTGGAATGCTGATTCATCTAACGTAGAGACCAGAAGCCAATGAGCCTTGAACCTTGAGGGTTCCCTAAATGACCTTGATAACGCTTGACTTACTTGCCTTGAATGTCTAGAATGCTTTTCAGAACTCAGGAGCCTTGTCCCAAATTATTTGTCTGTGTTAATGATTTTTTTTTTCAAACAATTATTAGTGTATAGTCCTATTTATCTGTTTTTATGGGGAAACTTCTTATTGTCATTCCCGTCAGTCATGTTCTTAGTCATTTTCTGTTCCTCCTTTTTTTATTTTAAATTCTATTATCAACTCCTTGCCAGCCAACGCTACATAATTTCTGGCCTTTGTCTTGTATGAAGCTCCAGAAATTTTAATTGAAATTTCTAATGCATATTAATATATTTCTTTTACCATGTATCCTTTTTCTATTATTCTTGTCCCTCATCCTTGTAATTATATTTGATCAAGTTTGTTAACAATTTTGAAGCTGTTATTCTGATCTTTAATGGGGGATCCCTGTTGGAAGTGAATGTGTACCCTTTCAGCATGTTATATCGCATGGACATAAGGCTCTGTAGCTCACTTCACCAATCCAAACATAAATATTGTTATACTTTAGTAATTAGTAATCTTAGTTCTAGCATAGAGTAGAGGACTAGATTGAGCTAACCAGATTCTTGGGATAATTATAGGCTTATAATTGGTTTAGGATTTATATGCAGCGAACATGCCATTTCACCTCATATGAATAGATTGGATGGAAGTTGGGTTGATTATAGTCTTTTGATCTTAAAATTTATAACTTTATTTGAAGGATTGAGATGGTGGGGGAACTCGGTGGAAAAATACAAGTCAAGTGAGAGTCCTCACATCACTCCAAATGGTTTCTTCTAAAGATTTAATCTGTCAACATTTGGGACTTTTATCTGTGATTTCCGTCCTTATAACCTTTTGAGTAGGTATAGCCTAATGGGTATTATGACTTCTACTACCATAACAATGTTTTTGAGAAAAATACTGTGATATACTTCTTTTTTTGGCCCAGTTTTCATTTTAACTAGTGCTTCAAGGAGCATTCTTTCTCCGCCACTTCTATGTATTTATGCCATTGGGGCCATATTATGTTATTTTTTTTTTCCATGTCCTATACTCGTTCTTCTTGGCCTTGCAAATACTCTTCAACTTACCGTCATGAAAAAGATGTGATGAGAGTGAATTAATCGGAATTTAATACTTATTATTCTACATCTATATTCTTCTTTTTGCCCCTTTGTATCTCTCGATGTATATTTTGACTCAACAAGTTTTATTTTTCGTTCTTTGGTTTCTCATTGTATTACATTGTTTTTTGTCTGAAACTTGTATTCTAATGTGGGCAGTGACCTAACATATGAAAACTATACTAAATGTTTAACAAGGATTAATTTTCAGATAGTTACGATAATTCCTTTAATAATGCAGGTCTGGCCTATTGAAGTTGACTTAAAATTTCTAGAACCTGTTGGACGGGAACTTAAGGCTATTGGGAAGGTAACAATACACCATTACCATTTTTTCCTAGCAATATGTGTTGATGGAGATTAGAATAGCCTGTGATGTCATATTGTGCAATAAAACTGCTATTTTGTATCTGTTTTTTGGTTAACATTGAAATATGTGTGGCCTCCACCTTTGATTGAGTCTTTCTGAGTTAATTAGGAGCTTTTACTCTTTTTTTAGGTAATGATCTGGAACACTTCAGCATCATTTGGTATACTAATTATTACACTTTCTCTTGGTAGATTAGAATACTTCTATCTCATTAAGTATATTAGATATTCTTCAAGCATCTTCTTCGTATCAAAAACCACATTGATGCTATTCTGGGACTTGTCTACCATGGAAGCACCCTCAACCCTCCCCTCTTTGGGAAAGCATTTCATTTTCATCTTTTGCTAACTTCAAATATGGAGGCAATCAAAAGGAAAAAATAAATCCTTAGTCTTCTCGAACACAACGGTGCATTTAGGTATGTGGTGAGCCAATCTAGCAAACAAGTCATCTTCTCGAAAACCAAGTCTTTTGAGTCCCCTATAGTGAAGTGCTACTGCATCTTCATCGCACATGCAAATCAACGATGCAAGAGCTCCTTAATCAATATCAGATAACAATAGAGAAGTGGAGAGAGAGGAAGAATGATCTCTAGGTTTTTGCGCTTGGGAAGAAAATTGTTTATTCATAAAAGTGGCGGGAGAGTCTACAAATGGACTCCTCGTTGCCACCTCCTAACATTAAGTAAGAACATTTTTCAGTCTCACTCGTCTTGGTTAAAGGAGCCAACATCTCCACCATGTATATTGCCACATACCAAGATTATTCCATTGCTAGTGCATCACAATACTGTAGACTACCTGCAAGTGGGAAGTGGAAGCTTGTATATGAAACTCTTTTCGGAAATGATGAGAGACATCAAACATCTCATGTATGCTTGACTCTTAAACAATAGAGGATTAAAGACTAGGTCGTTATGCTTGGAGAGGAGAAAATATTAACTTGTGAAAGCAGTATTGGAGAGTATGTACATAGGTACTCCACGTTGCCGCCTCCTAACCCTAAATCCAACACCTCACTCTTGCACATCTTGACGCAAAGCAACCAATATGTCCTCCATATATGTATATCTCCCAAACCCTTATACATCATGCGGTGCAGATGGAGAATAAGTGCCACTTGTAAGCTAGAAACTCTTTTCAGAGTAGGGTAGAGACATTACATAAAGAAAAATACATATAATGCATCTCATGTACTTATAATTGTCAATCTCGACATACTAGTTCATACACCTCTTGAGAAGCATGTCCAAAACACTTGGGTGACACCCTAAGTTAACTCTTATGCCATATACATACATATGGGGTTAGACATGGCCTCGGGCCTTTTGACACATGGGCTTTTTAAGTAGGATTTTGTTGTGCTTGGATTATTTTATTGAAGGTTCTGTTTAGTTTCTTGCTGTGCTTAGTTTCTACTCTACTTGGCAAAGCAAAATATACAACCCAGTCGAAAAGGCATGGTATAGTTTGTTATGGTTTTAGAAATGGACGGCTTACTCTAGATTGGAATAACCTCTTCTTTATATAATGAAAAAGATAATTGAAAATTACAATATTATTTTTATTTACTACACACTTTAATACTCCCCCCTAAGCTGGAAATAGATATCAATCATGCCCAACTTGTTAGAAAGACAAAAAAAAGATGTTTTAAAAATTGTTCCAAAATAAAAAGCTGAGAAACAAATAAATATCGAAATTGTTGAAAACAAATACTGAAATGCTAATGCTGATGCCAAATTATTAATCTGAATGCTGAAGTTGCAAACCAAAACAAGCTGAATATGAGTCGAATCAAACACCTGCGCACAAATTGCACACAACAAGTAAAATATTCTTCTTCTTGGATAGGATTAGGATTTTAGAAATTTTTAAACTCAGTAGAAAATGAGATTTTTTTTTTTGGAGAAATCCTCAAATTCAGTAGAACATAAGGTTTTGAGAGAAAGGTGCTACTGATAGGGCTCAATGAGTTGGCCGAGTAGTCTTCGGATTTGCGATCTCCGCGACGAGAATGTGATGCAATCCGCTGTTGGCCCCAAGTTTCGATCGACTCGGGGCTGACTCGACCTCGACCGAGTCCCGATGCGACTCGGGTTAACTCGGCCGAGTCGACCGAGTCAGCCCGAGTCGGGCTTGGCTGCTGTTGTCCCGTGACCTCTGGGTTTAAAAGGGAAAAATATTTTCACTTACCCCTGATTCAGATCTCGCCGCGAGACCACCACTGTCACCTGTCACCCGTCGTCAATCGTCGCCGCCGTCAAACGCATTCGTCAACCATCGCCACTGCAGGTAACTCTCTCCTGCTCTCAGTCTCTATCCCTCTCTCAAACTGGGAAAGGGAGAGGGAGACTAGGAGAGGGAGAGAGACTCTCCTAGTCTCCCCCTCTTTTCCCCTCTCCCAATCTCTGTTGTTGTCTCTCTTCCTCTCTCTCATCTCTCTTTTTTTTTCTCTCACTCCTCTCCCGATCTCTCTCTCCCACTCTCCTGATTTTTCTTTCTGTCTCCCCCTCTCACTCCTCTCCCGAACTCTCTCACTCTCTACTATCCCGATTTCTCTGTCTCACTCTCCCTCTTTAATATAAAGTTGATATTTATTTTAATTGAATATTATAATATAATATAAAGCAAATATTTAGTAGATATTTAGTTTAATTCAAATTAGTCTCTCTTAGATATTTATTTAATTTAATATAAGTTAATTTAATTTAAATTAAGTAGATATGATTTAATTTAATTTAGTTTAAAATTTAATTTCATTTAAAGGTATAATTGTCGGTTTAAAATAATGTTTAAAATAATGATAACGCAACAATGATGTTTTTTCTTGTCATGTGTTATAGATTATAACATAACGCATAAAGTAGGTTACTTGATTTAATATTTTTTTATAAAAATAAATATATATACTATATTTAAAAATTTTTATAAATAGGATTTATTTAAAAAAAATTAAAAATCAAAATAATATATAACGCATTTAGCAAGTCTCACAATAATTTTTAGCGAGCATCGAGAAACTGAGGTGCTCCGATGTCGTGTGGTTTCTCGTCAGTTGAAAAGAGATCAAAGAGAGATCGACGGCGAGTTCCTCGTCAATTGAAGAGTCATGCGGTTCTTCGATAACTTGGAGCGTTACAATGGTGAGTTCCTCATCAATTGAAGGGAGATCAAAGAGAGAGGAACTGGGGTGTTTCTATGTTCGTCGATGAGAGAGATAGAATTGAAAAGAAAATACATAGTCACACGAGAGAGTCGTCGTCGACTGCCAAGAGAGGAGGAATTGGGATGCTTCGCTCGCCTACGCCAGTTTAGGATTTCATGTCAATTTGGTCTGGAGAGAGAAATCACTTTGCTTTTTATATTTAGTAACATGTGTATATAACCTGGGTTATGAATGTTACGTTATTTTCATAACGTAACGTTCATAATACTCCAAAAAATGCTCACTATTGGGAACTGTGTTTTTTTGCGAGTGTTATATAATGACTGGGTGCAGTTACGTTATGGGGCCGTTTCTTTCGCGTAAAACTCCGTAATTCGTAAATGACTTACTACCTAGTTACAACTACGGCGTTTGTTTGGACCGTAATTCGTAAAAGACTTACGTAACTCAACTAACACTCACTTGCAACCCAGTTACCACTCACTTACAGCCCAGTTACAGTTAATTTTGTGGTCATACAAATTTGTATTATTTTTTATATTAATATTAAAATTTTTTAATATTTAACTTTTTTAATATTTATTTGCAGTATTAAAACTTTTAAAATCACCAAATAGTTAATTTTGTGGTCAACTTTTTCACTTACGACTTATACATTACGACAACCAAACACCGTAAAGGACAATACACTTTCCCACTTTACAATTTTATATTACCAACCAAATACCGTAAAATTTACATACGTGTAACTCATTTACAATTGTAAAAGACTTTACCAATTACAACTACGAATTACGGCCAGTTACGACAACCAAACAGACCCTATGTAACGAGTTATAACTAGTTACATAACAAGTTTTTTAATACATTGGTTTAAAATTTAATTTAATTTAAAGATATAGATTTAAAATTTGTTTAATTTAAATAGATCTTGTTTTTAAATTTAGTTAGATATTGTTTTAATTTAATAGATCTGGTTTTTAAAGAGATCTTGTGTTTTTAAATTTAATTTATAGATCTGGTTTTTAAATAGATCTGATTTTTAAATTTAATTATATATGATTTAATTTAGTTTGATTTAAGTATAGATATGAGAGACTGAGATTTATAGTTTGATTTAAGTTATTTTTAAATAAATCTTTCTAATTCTTAAAGGAATTTATCCTTACATGTTCCTATCGAAACAGAAAACAATAAAAAACATGTTCTCATCGGACAGATTCAAAAAAGTTGAAAAAATCATTTCAAAGTTCTTCCTCTTCAATGGAGGTATTCGTCATAATGAGGAAAGTACGTGTGTAAAAGAAGCAGATGATAATGATGGCGAAGATGTTAGGGTTTTATCCAATTCTTGTAGTGATGATGGTGAAGATGACGATGATGATCATTACGATGATGGCGGTGATGTCGATGGTGGTGATGATGACAATAATGATAGCAAAAATGGCGATGATGGAGGGATTATAGTTTTGAGTGTCATATGCAAGGGTTGGGATTGACATCAAGTCAACATTATGGTGTGGGATATGATTATGGTCACAAAGCACAACTTGAGAGATCTGCGAGTACTAATACCGATTTCTCTACTTATCGCAGGGATAATTACGATGATTTTGTGCCTCATCGCAATTCAATGTGAAAAGGACTATATTATGCAGTTATTTATGAATGTATTTAGTGGAATTAACTATATTATGCATGTAATTTGGTATGTTTTTACTGATGACGCATGTATTTATGCATTCTTTTTGCCATTAATGTGCTATATGATATGTTTTAGACATGTGATACATAAATATTGATGTCTATATTTTTTAAAGATTTGTCGTGATTTTTTTAGATTTTTTTCAGAATTTTTTGAGCTTTCTATTTAGCGTTTTGCCCGTATTGCCCGAGTCGGTTCCGCGACGCCGCGACCGATGCATCCCATCGCCCACCGAGTCGGTGGTTGAGACCGCAACTTTGAGCCATGACTGCTGATGATGGAACAAGCGCCAAGTGGTGGAATGAGATCTCATGATATTTAAATGCATCATCTGATACCATGTTAGGGTTTTAGAAGTAAACATCTTATTTGAGATTGTGATGACTTATTTATAAAGATGAAATATAATGGGAAATTACAATATTACTTTAACTTGTTACACACTCTAATATAGTCCATAACAGGACCGAAGATGACCCAAAGAATATACTTTTTTAGGCTCAAGAGGGCTCCATCATCCAAGCACGTAACCTAGCATGCAAATACGTCCTTGATAACCCTATTCCTCCACAATTATTTCATTATGCATCCTCAATAGCAATAGTGCGGGTGCGGTTCTATCTTCTTCTGATTAAGTAAGAACGATGGATAACTTCAAATTGACGGTTTAAAGTCATTCATAAATGAATATATGCTAGTTCCCTACACAAGCTAGTATCGAGCTTACGAGACTATAAAAAAGCAGAGGAAGTGACCTAAGCTTGAACTACCAGTTAAAGAGAGAGCTTAGAATGAGAAGCTTCCTTAGTAGTAACCTGAGGCGATTAAGATTGATCCTCTTAGCGAGGGTGGCGAAAAAATATCTTTGAGAACCTAATGCATATGAGATTTTTGCCTCTAAAGGATCTCTTGTTGTCTTAGTATTATGTGCTATTCCTCTAACAATCCTCAACAGAGATCCTCCAGCTTTGTTGGTGAGAGGCCTCTATTAAGTGCTTCTTCCAGTGAAGTCAAGCAATCATAGAATCAAGTAGGGGTGTCAACCGTGTAGGGTTTTACCCAAGCTCGACCCGACCTAACCCGAAAAACAAGGGTTGAGTTCTTATTTCAGTAAACCCAAATGGGTTTTGTTTTTAAAATTTTAAGAATTTTATTTATGGGTCGAGTTTGGGTATAAGAGTATAACCCGCCCGAACCAAACCCCGAGCCGAAATCAAATTAACTCAACTCATGCCTGACCCAAGTCGACCTTGTTATATACTTATATATTTACTAAAGGAAAAACACAACGCTAATTTTAGCCATTCATTTAAGAATGGATAGTGAAAATCAATAATCAAGATGACATTTATAAGTCATCTTATCTCCAAACTAGGGTTATTTCCCCTTCCTCCTAGATCTAATCTCCTCTGTACACTGGCTTTTTCTTCTTCTAAAATTTTCAAGCCTGGTCTTATCGATGGCGCTTCCCTCTTCTAAAATACTCAGATCATATGCTATGATCTGTCCAAACCTGACCTTACCTGATTTGCCTGACCCGAACAAATCCAAAAACTTGTGGGTAGGGATTAGACAAAGTAGTTTCTTTACCCATTAGGTTTCGGGTGGGTAAATAGGAGCTTCGAACTTTGCTTTTGGGTAAAAGTTACTTCAAACCCGTCTGACCCGCCCGACCTATTGACACCCCTAGAATCAAGTTCCTTCGCGCCATGCTCTGGTCTGATCTCTGTCCTCAGCAATAGGGGTTTGGAATAATCAATTTGAACTCAAACTTGAGCATAATTTGATCTAGTGGTTTTGTCTATCCACATTCTTGCCTTCGTCTTAATTCGGAGCAAGGATGCTCACCTCCAATATTCTGTAGGGAGACTAGGGAGCTATATTTAGAGATTAGCCTTTGAAATTTTATGTTCCTCCGACAGAAAACAAGGATGCCATGCTTCCATAGCTAGGACTTACCCAATAATTACCCACTGAACCTTTGTTTATACTTTTTGTGTCCTTCACCGCACATAACCAGAATACATATCACCACCAAGAGGGTAAGGAATTGAAAGCTATTATCTATATTTCATTTTGATTGCAGTGCCTTAAAGAAAACACCGGTGGTGATGTAGCTTCCCAGAGGTTTTGCAATAAGGGCACACTTCCAGCCTTCGAGGGCTCTCGCATTTGGATCTACTAAAGCTCAATTTTTAGGACATCATGGTAGGGAACAAGGATTCGTGGGAGCTACCTTCTCGAGTGACACCTTCATTGCTTCCAACCATGGTTCAAAGTCGCGGTCTCGGCCGCCGACTTGGTGGGCACCGTTCCACATCGATCGCGACGTCGCGGCCCCTACTCGAGCGAGACACGCTAAATACTACATAGACGGAAAAAATATTGAAAAAATCACAACAAAACTTAAAAAATGTAGACATCAAAATTGACATATAACTTGTCCAAATCATATCACTTAGCACACTAAACATGAAGATAATGCATAAATACATGCGTTGCGGTATTAAAATATCAAAATAAATGCATAATTTAGTAAATTATATGAAATTAATTAAATTTAAATTAACTTCTCTTTTAACAAAAGTAAAGATTAGTTTTTTCCTTTCTAGTAAAAATTTAAATTACATGAAATTAATAATATGAAATTTTGTCTCAACTCGGCCTCGACTCAGGGCCGAATCGGCCTCAACTCGGCCGATTCATCCGAGTCAGCCTTGATTTGGGGCCAACTCGGCCTCGACTCGGTCGACTCGACCGAGTAAGCCCCGAGTTGAGTAAAACAGTGCAAAATGCTGACTCGTGGAGCGGTCTCGGAACGGGAAAGGTCGTTCCGGTTCCTACTCGGCCGAGTCGGAATCGGAACAACCGAGTCTTTGAACCATGCTGCCAGCTCTTAAGCCAGATGATGCGTGCCTTATACATGTATGACCTAGAGCAAGGGCTTCCCTCCCTCCCTTTGACCAAAACCAACAAAGTTGTTGGCAAACTGTCCATTGGTTCATCAATAGAACGCCAAGTGCTAGCACTGCCTCACCGGCGCCGCATCTGTCCTGCCGTTTAGAGGTTTGATTGACCTTCGGGGGGTGGCAGCTATATGCTAACATTCCCCTAAACACCCACCTTGTTGGATGTTGACCTCAGATTAGTAGGATCCTTGACGCACTTCCCCATTTCCTCACAGGAATCGCTAATTCGGGAATCACTAGCGTGAGACTAGATTTTTCACATTTTACTCTTTAAGGTTTTAGAGTAAACACATAAATACATGTATTAACTAAATTTGGTGTTCATGATATATCCATAGATTGAAGACAATACTTGTTAATTCCTAAAGATGTGCACCAAATGAGCTAGCTCAGTGGATATGAATAGGATACCTGATTTGGGCATGAAGTGGCCAATCTGGGGCAAGAACGGGTCAACACAATATAGGCACACTAATGTATGGCTTACTTGGCACATGAGTTGATCTGTACCTAATGAATTAATATACCTACTTCCTAGGCTGTGCTGCTGCGCATGTGCCTAGTAAACACGTGGGTTGTGATTGGAGTTGTGTAGGCATAACATGCCCTGGCCCATTTTCCAATCCTACATAAGTTGCATAATGAATAAAGCGGGGAATTGGGCCGAGATCGGATCAGGTCCAACTCAATCTAGCCGGGTTAAAGTCGGGCTCGGGCCACACATTTATAATCTATAATAGGGCTTGAGCCTATTGTTATGGTCCACTTTTAATTGGTCAAGGTTCGAGCTCACGGGGTGCGGCTTTTGTTTTGCTAATCAACTTCAAGGCTCATTTTAATCTCTTAAAATAACTAAGCAGAACAGTCTGTAGTACATAAAACCGGCCTGTAGTACGTACAGCTTTGAGCTCAACAGGAAAAGTCTCGAACCAAGTCTCTCTGTTCCTGTTCTTCACTAACGAATCCCAGGCTGGTTTCCTTCTTCAATATATATGAACCACACCAACTGCAAAGTTTGCCGAGCACACCCTTGATATCCTTGAACAATGGTTGACAACAGATGGTGGAAGGGTGTCCTGTAATATAGCTTTGATGAGTATTGAAGAGTCCCCCTTCACCCATAGTCTAGTGTTAGGAAATTTCTTCAATATCACTTTAACCCCTTCCTAGAGTCTGGTGCGTGGTCGTGATGGGCCCAAATGAGATGTGTGCTTATGAATCTTTAACCTTTATCTTTGAGGGATTTTGTATAAGAAATAGTTATTTATATTACAAATTCTTGTCTTGTGTTACATTATTGCATTACAACCACAATATTACAATTAATTTCTTGTAGTTATATTATTGGAGAACTATCATCTCTTTCTCTCGTTATTAAGAAGGAAAGAAAGTATAGTTTTGGAAAATAATAAATAGATAATTAGTTAGTTATTTATAATATATGAATATTGATTTTTTTCACTTATTTGTTTATCTATTCTTCACTTCAGTAATTTAAAAAAGAGAGAATCTGCTATAAAGTTTAGTTATTATGTAACAATGGGGTTTGGTAATGGCTTGAAGCTGACCTGTATATTTTAGAAATGGGCTTAGACTTATAAATCTTAGCCTGATATGTAATGGGGCCGAGCTTCGGCTCAAGAAAAATTAACGGGCCGAGACCCGGGCTTATATGAGTCTGGCCTAAGTCCGAGCCATTTCCAACTGTAACAGTAAATGCAGACGTGTGAGTTGGCCATCCCTTTGCTCTTTTGTTAAGTAGATTGGGGTTGATTGTTTTCTCAAACATACTTCTTAAGACTAAATGGCTCGGGAGCATAGGTTCCATTGTCAAAGTAGCAATGTTAATTAAGACTACAAACTTGGTAAGTTTTTATGGGTCTGTTTGATTGTCGTAACTGACCGTAATTCGTAGCTCGTAGTTGGTAAAGTCTTTTACAGTTGTAAATGAATTACATGCATGTGTAAGCTTTATGGTGTTTGGTTGGTAATATAAAGTTGTAAGTGGAAAAGTATATTGTGTTTTACGGTGTTTGGTTGTCGTAATGTCTAAGTCGTAAGTGAAAAAGTTGACCACAAAATTAACTATTTGGTGATTTAAAAAGTTTTAATATTGCAAATAAATATTAAAAATGCTAAATATTAAAAAAATTAATATTAACATAAAAAATAATACAAATTTGCATGACCACAAAATTAACTGTAACTGGACTGTAAGTGAGTGGTAATTGGGTTGCAAGTGAGTGATAATGGGTTGTGTAAGTCTGTTACGAATTACGGTCCAAACAAACGCCGTAGTTGTAACTGGATTGTAAGTCATTTACGAATTACGGACTTTTACGCGAAACAAACGGCCCCTATATGTAGTTAACATGCATCTAATCAGACTTACAGAGTGAAAAAACTTGATTCTTTTCCTTAAATTATAACCCCAAACAGATCATCATCAAAATTATTAAGAAGAAAATAAATCCCAATTTCTCATCCAATATGGCCAAAAGAACTAAAACAGACCAATTCCAAAACTCTAATAAAATCATAAACACAAAAATTGGATTATACTACCAACTTGAAACAAAGATTCTTCTCTTTCCAGCTTTCCTTCTTTCCGGATTTTATTTCTTCTTCTCTGCCTCTCTGCCCTTTTTCTTTCTTTCTTCTTTTTCTTGTCTTTGTTTCAGATCTTTATTTTTCGTTTTTCCCTTTTACTTCTTTTCACTCATTTTATTTTGTTGCTCGCTCGGGATGTCTGACTTCTGATTTCATGTAATTTTCTTTGGAGAAACATGAGACAGCCCTAATTTTGATTGGATCTTAAATCTTAAACCGCATTTCTAGATGATAAATTAATAGTACTGCTGATGACAAAAAATAATTGGGAGCAATCATGCTGCCATGACTAACTATTCCATTGTAAATCTTAGGCTAAGTTAATCCATATCAATGATTTTTTTTGAATCATTACCCCTTTCATTGCCATTTTAACTTATTCCACAAAAAATATTTAAGGATAATGAATCAGCATGCCACAATGTTTGATTTAGCATACATGCAATATTGTTATAAATGTAATAGTTGGTAGCCGCCAGATTGAAAGGTTGCCAGGTTTCTGATTATCTCTAGTTCCTTCCTATCACATATTGCATAAATTGTAATATGGTCATTTTGAATGTTCTCATAGATCATTATATACAAGTACTAGTGCACCTAAACAACCTCCTAGTACCATAACCATTTTAGTTTCATAATTGTTATGATATATGTACAATCAGCAACCATGACACTCTTAAAGTGTTTAAACATAATAATGAATTAATTGTGCATCAGTTGTAATTTATGAGAAATCAACAAGACTTTTTCATCCCTCTAATAAAAACCAGAGTTGCACATATGAGCAGTTATAGATTGCCAAAAGTGAGTTTCTCTGTCAATCAAGGAATGTGAAAAAGAGTTGCTAGTTTTAAGATTATTTTACACTGCACATTTTTCCAAGAAAGATACAAAATCACAAAAAAATCATTAGTTTTGGGCTATAACAAAAATAGAAATCGAGACATGTGCAGGCTGCATGCTTACTCTGTGTGGTGCTGGCTTTGCTGCACGGTTGGGCATTTGGATCACTTGAGGTCACTACTTGGAGCATCTCGGTCTGCATGCAGCGGCTATGTGCGCGCTTTGTGACATGGCTTCACATCCAGTTTTGTTTGGGCATCACGCAAAGTTTGTGAATCTTGTGATGCAGCAACATAAAACTCTTGCCGCGGGTAGAATATAAATTGATCATATTTAAGAATTTGTTCACAGACCATCCCGTCAAAAGATCTTCACAAAGATAAAAAAGGGAGTTATACATGACGAAATAATCTCAACATAGATATACAGCCTACACAATCAATTCATGCAATAATCGCATTATAGGAGCAAGCAGACCTAGTGTTTTTTCTGTTATATAAATCAAACTAAAGCAACTTCATCAATCTTTTAGATGCACACACAAATAAAAGTAAGGTTTCAAATAGTGGCCGAAATTGATATGTACCTGGTGTCCGATCAGTTTTGATCATTAGGATCCAGAACTCCAACCTATTTTTTGGTTTCGGCCGAAACAGATGATTGACTAGTTTCTACCCGTTTTGGACTGAAACAGGCTGAAGTAGGTGATGCTAGATTTGAAGTAGATCTTTTATGAACAACAAATGTAACAGAGAAGATTTAGATTATAAAAATTAGAGAGTTAATAAGTCCTCTCTTATATACTTATTTATAGGCAAATACAATTACAACTACTAATAAGAATATGACTCCTAATATCATGTAGCAATATGACTCCTAATTAAGTAAATACTCTTAATTACATAATGACCTCTAAATACATAATGATTCTTAATTACACTCCTCCAGCTTGTGACAAATATTCTGAATCCAGGGACCTCCAAGAGGTTTCAACATATCTGCTAACTGGTTAACAGAAGAAATACATTGAAGTTTAGTGATTTTGTTCTCTGTAACCTGCTGACGAACTAGATGACAATCCACCTCAATATGCTTGGCGCGCTCATGAAAAACTAAATTTTCTGCAATATAGATTGTCACTGTATTATCACAATATAATCTCATACAAGTTGAAGGTAAAAGATGTCACTCAATCAAGAGATCTCGTATCCAGACCAATTCACATGTGGCATCAGCCAAGGCTCGATATTCAGACTCTGTTTCGGGTTAAGAAGAGTGAAAGCGCGTTTCTCTCTATAAGAACAATGCGTTCCGAGGTGTGAAGGGGGAGAGAAGAGATTTCATAATTGGGGTTTTGAATAAGACGACCTTTGCATTTTTGATTTTTCTCAAATAAGAGGTGTTAAGCTTTTTATCATTCTGGCGTCGAGCTATTTTTCCGCAGGACCTCCCCTACAGTATCGTCACCGCAGTAGAGTTTAACCACCAAGTGCGGGATGGATTGTGTGGTTCCTCTACGCCTAGGACACCAGAATATCGAACCCATAGTTCACAGTCGCGGTCTAGGCCGCCGACTCGGCGGGCACTGAGACGGATCGGTCTCGGCGACTCGGATCGGTCTCGGGCGATATGCGGAAAACGCTACATAGAAAGCTCAAAAAATTCTGAAAAATCACGATAAATCTTAAAAAATGTAGACATCCACATTCATGTATCACATGTCCAAAACATATCACTTAGCACACTAAATATAAAGTAAAAGTATATATACACGCGTCGTCAGTAGAAGCATATCAAAATACATACACAATATAGTAAATTGTACAAACTACATACACAATATAGTAAATTGTACAAACTACATTCATAAATACATGCTAATGTAGTTTATTTTCATATTGAATTGCGATGAGGCACAAATCATCATCATAATCATCTCTGCGGTAAGTAGATTAACCGATATGAGTGCTCGTAGATCTCTCAAGTTGTGGTATGTAGTCATGGACATATGTCACACCATTATGTTGGCCTGATTTCAAACTTAACATTTGTATATAACCTTCAAGACTATAAGTTACTTCATCAGTACTATTGTTGCCCTCATTATTGTCATCATCACCACCGCCGCCATCACTGTTATCATTACCATCACCATCGCCATCTTCACCATCATCACTATTAAAACTAGATAAAACCCTCACATTTTCACCACCACCATCATCATCTGCTTCTCTTATACCTCGGAGGGGGAGAGGGGGGAGAGATCGGGGAAACAGGAAGAGAGAGGGAGGGGACGGGAAAGAGACAGAGAGACGGGAGATGGAAAGGGAGAGAAAGAAAGCGGGTGAGAGAGGGAGGGGGAGAGAGTAACAGAGGGAGGGGGAGGGAAAGAGATAGTGAGAGACGAGAGATGGAGAGGGGGGAGAGATAGAGAGAGCAGGTGAGAGAGGGAGGGGGGAGAGAGAAACAGAGACATGGAGAGGGAAAGAGACAAAGAGAGGGAGGAACATCACCTGGGGCTGGGGAGGAGCAGCTGACGGCGATCGGGCGACTGCGGAGTCCAGATCTGAGCGGCGACGATCGGGCAGTGGTGGCGATCTCCAGATCTGAGCGAGAGAGTTAAGTTTTTTTCTTTATACCTGTTCGTCACGTGTGAATATACATTTCGAACCGACTCGGCGTAGAATCGTAGTCGACTCGGTCGAATCGGCCGTAAATCGGCCGAGTCGACCGAGTCATCTCCGATTCTCGGCCGAGTCGGTCTCCTCTGAGTTGAGTCGACCGACTCGTGACTCGGACTCGTCTCGAGCGGGCTGAGACGGATACGACTCGGCCGACTCGTCTCCGACTCGGCCGAGTCTTTGAACCGTGATCGAACCATGAACGAAGAAAGGCATGAGAGAAAAGCATATTGGCTAGTGATTGTGAGGCCCCAATTCTTGACTGGAAGGGACACCAAAGGCCTCTGCCCTTCCCTCCCTTGGATAAACATTAGATTTCGAAATTACAGCTTGCTTCTTGATTTTTCATGATACAAGATTTTCTCCAACAAACATACAATAACCAGCAGTTGATCGTTTATCAATCAGTGATCCCGCCTAATCTGCATCTGAAAAATCAGCTATAAGTCCATGACACAATCTGAATATAAGAGTACTCTGCCAGAGCATTTCAAATATCGAAATATTCGTATCACAACATCCCAGTGACTTGTCTGTGGAGCAGATAAGAACTGTCTCTTGACACTAACAGGAAATGCAACATCAGGTCGAGTCACTGTAAGATAACTTAGTGTACTCAAGCCTGTTGTATCGCCTTGGATTATCTAAAAGCTCCCTCTAATCTGGCAACAACTTGGGCTTTGTGTCCATTGGCGAATCCACTGGTCTACACCCTAACATACTAGCTTCTGAAAGCATATCCAACACATATTTTTGTTAAGAGAGAAAGATCTGTTTCTTCAATCTTGCTACCTCAAAAACATATTGTAACTGTCCCAAATCCTTTGTTTAAAACTTCTTCTGTAGATACAATTTCAACTCACCAATAATCACTATATCATTCACATAAACAAGTAAAAGAATTTGTTTCCCTAATGGAGCCAAAAGAAAATAGAATGATCCTTATGGGAACAACGAAGCCCAAATTCCTAAATAAATGAGGCAAATCTTTCAAATCATGCTCTAGGAGATTGCTTCAACCTATATAAAGATTTTCTGAGACGACAAACTTGTTCAAACTTTCTTTGAGTAACAAAACCAAGAGGTTGCTCCATATAAACCTCTCTTCATCAAGAATACCATGAAGGAAGGCATTCTTGATATCAAGTTAATGTAATGACCAGTGATGGGTAGCAGTAAACGAAATAAGAAGACGGACAAACGTTAATTTAGCCCCAGAGGAGGTCTTTTGATAGTCAATACCATACGTCTGCGAATACCCTTTAGCCATCAAACGTGCTTTCAAGCGAGCTAAAGACCCATCTGGATTCTATTTTATGTTATACATCCATCGACAACCAACTGCTTGCTTCCTTGGAGGAAGAGAAACAAGGTCCCACGTCTCATTTTGTTTTAAAGCCAGCATGACGTTTCTCCATCCTAGGATAGAAATGACTTTGTGATGTGGGACGGAGGGGGATTTAGGGTTTGTGGGATTTTGTGGAATTGAGGAAGAAGAGAAGAAAGGAAAGACATAATCGCGGATCGCAACCCGGATCTTGGCTCATCGCATATGATTCAATTCATGGGATTAAAATTATTATCAAAAGAAAATAGCTTTATAAATTTAATTCAAATCACCATTCAATAATTTTTTCAAAGATCACTACATGACTATATATAGCCTACAACACGTGCACTATACGTGCAATTATTGTTAACATCAAATCTCACCAAATCTAGATTCAAATAAATCCTAAATCTAACCAAATCAAATCAAATCATCTTCAAAGCTAAATTCATAATCTGAATAAATACTAATCGTTCGATTTCCCATCATTCTCCCCGGCTTGAAAATATTCATTCCCGATGAATGTAGGAATAGGTAGAAAGTAAACACAACCAGGTCGAACCACATTACACATCCTCAATCAGACCAAGGCAGTGGTCGAGGAATCAACACTGATGCATCATAGCTGAACTAAGGTGGTGGAGGTGGAATTGGCTTCCGTGACAAACTGGTTGTGACGGGTGGTAGGCCAAGCCAATCATAAATAGCAAAATATGCAAATTATCCATGATGAACATTGAACGGACTGCACTTTACACCATGAATAGACTGATCTCCTGTTGCCTCTAGAGAGATCTGCAAATGATCATATACATTAGGCGATCTCAGGGATAACGGAACTCTCGTAGTTGACGAAGATAGCTTCATGGTAGGCTCTGGTGGAAGACCTATATAAGTCCTAATAAGAGGATCTTCCACTTCTGATTCTGAATCGGGCTCATCAACCTCTGGCTTCGGCTTCAGCTTATCAACAATGTCTGGCTTTGAATCTGGATCAACCTTCGCAGTTTGATTTGCTATAAGTTTTCGGATCTCATCTAGGATCTTAGTGCAGATATCGACAAATGATCGGCCCTCAGGCTCAGGCTCTTGCTCAACATTGGGATCATTATAGTCTGCCTCAGATGCATGAAGGTGTGGGCATACAGACTATGAAGATGATCTTGTAAGACAAATCAATACTGAGCGTCATATGACGTCTTTCCACCACCAATAAGCCTGTCCAACCAGCTTCATTTGGACATAATGATGCTTCTGCTAAGATGTCAGAACAAAATAACTGAAGAAAGCTTCAAGATTTCTTTCTCACTTCTCATACCAAATATGATTATTAGAACCTTGAAAATATGAGAGAGTAGCATACATTTACCGTTTCACTTCTTTTTCATCACCATCAGTATGTATGTATTTACCACAGAAGTAAACTCATGTAGAAAATTCAGTGGATAAAGATCAGAAGTTACCCAAGGATCTCAATGGCTCGAACTGGGCTCAACTCGGACTAGAAACTGGTCTAAAATGCTGATCTTTTGCTGCGGGAACAATACCAGTACCAAATACGGTCTTGTAGAAGACAGACCTGTTGTACAACTGCTGTGAATTTTTTATAGTAGCTCCTGGACTCAGTCATGCATCCAACGCTTCTAACATAACTCAAATCAAACTCCGAACATGCCTGAAACAGACTCCGGATTGGGCTGTGGTTTGCAGTGAACAGTGCCGATGAACAGTAAAAGTTACTGTTCACAGAACACTAAAGTTTTTTCTCTGTTTTTTTATTTCTTTTCTATTTTTTCTCTCTATTTTATCAGGAAGTTTGTCTCTGATACTAAAATGATGTGGGACGGAGGGGGATTTAGAGTTTGTGGTGGGGATTTTGTGGAATTGGGGAAGAACAAGAGAAGAAAGAAAAGATTTGATCGTGGATCGCAACCCGAATCTTGGCTTCATCGCCTATGATTCAATCCATGGGATTAAAATCAATTTCAAAAGCAAATAACTTTATAAATTTAATTCAAATCATCATTAAATAATTTTTCAAAGATCACTACATAGCTATAAATAGCCTACAACACGTGCATTATACGTGCAATTATTGATAACATTAAATATCACCAAATCTAATTAAATCTAACCACATCTTGATTCAATAAATCCTAAATTTAAACAATTCAAATCAAATCTTCAAATCTAAATTCAAAATTTGACTAAATACTAGCCGTTCGATTCGATTCCCCATCACTTTGATACAGACTTGGGAACTGAGTACGAGTCCATAGAAGAAACAAAAGCGCTATATGAAGATGTTAAATGAGAACAAGAGAAAAAATTAGACAAAAGATGAGAAGTACAAATGCATTTACCCTTTCGAAGAGCAATCAGAAGGTCAATATTAGAAATATCAGAACTAGAATCAGAAAGAATAAGGAGAGTAACATCATCAGAGGGTAAAGTATTCTCACCAAATTGTGAAGTAAAAACTGGAACAGAAGATAATGGTGGCACAATGGTGTTTGTTTTGTATAGACTTCGGTTGACTCTTCATGTTTAGGAGGCAATGTGAACTAAAAAATACAGACGCAGAAGAATGACACTCAGTGTCAAAGAATGGCTTAGATTCAAAGAATGAAATATCAACACATTATAAAATAATTTAATTCTGGACAATAACACTTGTCTCTTCTGAATACGTGAATATCTAAGAAACACACATTTAAGGGCACGAGAATCCACTTGGTTCTATGTGATTATTATTATGTACAAAATATACAGATCAAAACTCTTTGGTAAAGAAAACAAATCAGTTTGTGATATAGAACTGAGTATGAATCTGACCGTTTAGAACAGATGAGGGCGTGCGATTAATCAAATAACAAGCTGTAAGAACAGTATCTCTTCAAAACTGTTTAAGAACTCGCGTGTGAATTAACATTGTTCGTGCAACCTTAAGTAAATGTCAGTTTTTACGTTCAACAATACTATTTTGTTGAGAGATAAATAAACAAGAGGACTGATGCACGATGCCACGTTTAGACATGAAGTTTGAAAAACACAACAACTAAGCCATTTGTCCCAAGTATTTAGGGTAAGCTACATGAACCAAAAGAGAATTACGCCGGATCGGGCACATGGATCAGCTTTCTCCACTCATTCCTATCGGAGCAATATGCCTTCACTAAGACCTTTAGCCTCTATATCTTGTATTATCTCCATTCATGTTTTCTTCAGTCTCCCCTGCGCTCTTTTAACTTGCCTTAAATTGATACGTTTTACTCGCTGGATTGGCACATGTGTAGGTCTACGTCGCACATGACCAAACCATCGTAGGCAGTTTTCTCTCATCTTCTTTCTATAGACGCTACACCTATCTTAGTACGAATATTCTTATTTCTTATTTTATCTCTCCGTGTGTTATCACACATTCAACGAAACATGCGCATCTCTGCTACACTCATCTTCTGGGCATGATATCTCTTTATAGCCCAACATTCTGTGCCATATAACAAAGCTGGCCTAATAGCAGTCCGATAAAATTTTTCTTTCAGCCATAACGGAATGTTACGATCACATAAAACTCCTATTGCGCTCCTCCATTTCAACCAGCCGACTTGGATCCTATGATTGACATCACTATCGATCTCCCTATCCTTTTGAATAATAGAATCCAAGTACTTAAAATGACTGCTCATCAGTATTTTTTGTCCATCTAGTCTCACAATACTATAATCTAGGGTTTCCTGTTTACTGAATTTACACTCCATATACTCTGTTTTGATTCTACTTAATCTAAAACCTTGAGATTCTAGAGTTTGTCTCCATAACATGAAGTTTGAAAAACATGAACAAAAAAATTCTTTTAGTATTATCAGTTTTCAATATTTTTATAGAAGTATTAAATTGATTCTTCACTCTAGAACAAAATTTTGAAAGATAGAATACAATTTAGAATGATTTTTTATTAAATACATCCAAGTGACTCGAGAATAATCATCCACAAAAGTTATAAAATACTTGAAATCAAGTTTTGATGTTACTGAACAAAGATCTCATATATTTGAATGAACTAAAGCAAATGGGATGTTCAAGATAAGGCATATGATGATGCTTACCTAGTTGACATGACTCACAATTTAAAGACGAGACATGATTTAACTTAGAAAGTAAAAGTTTTAAAGTTTGTAAAGATGGATGTTCTAACTGAGAATGCTGATCAAAAGGATATACAGAACTCGAACATGTTACCAGTTTGAGATCCAAATCTAGATAATACAATCTGCCACATTCACGCCCTGTCCCAATGTTTTCCTTGTTCTAAGTTCTTGAAATACATAATGCGTGGGAAAGAATATAACTGAGCAATTTAAGGATTTATTAACTTTACTGATTAATAACAAATTTTAAAAAACTTTGGAACATAAAGCACATATGACAAAGATAATGAGGTTGTAGCATTAGTAGTGCCTATATCTTATATAGAAGATATAAAACCATCTGCCAGTGTGACTGATGGATGAAAAAAAATAGAATCAAGAGATGATAATATACCTCTGTTCCTATTCATATGATCTGAAGTTTCTGAATTTATAACCCACGTGCGAGGAGAAAATGAAGTAAAACAAGTTGTGGATTTACCGGTCCGGGCAAGAGTAAACGTGGAGGAGAAAGATGGCATCTGGGTAGTATGAATTATGAAACTGCTGAAACATCTGAAACTGTTGGTGTGTATACTCTTCGTCTGTCGTACTTCTAGAATCTCTTTTGAAGCTGGTCCTCTTTAGGGATCCAAATTCCCAAGCAAACGATCCTCTCTCGGGATCTATGCACCCAACAAATAAATCAAACAAACGATGCTCCCTCGAATCTAATACCCAAGCAAACGATCCTCTTTCGAGATATAAGTACCCAACAAACGATCCAAACAAACGATCCTCTGTTGGGACCTAAAACAACTCATACAAAATCACCAAACTCTCAAGTATTCAAAAGGAATACATAATCTTGAAAAGAGAATAGTCTAAAAACTTCAAACCATGGTTCAAAGTCGCGGTCTCGGTCGCCGACTCGAGTGCACTGAGACGGATCGGTCTCGGGCGATACGCGCAAAACGCTACATAGAAAACTTAAAAAAATCTGAAAAAATCACAATTTTTTTTTAAAAATGTAGATATCAATTTTCATGTAGCACATGTCCAAAAAGAGTTTGTTTTGGGGGTAATTGGGGAAAATGATGAGGGGGTAAATATAAGAAATATGGTGATTTGGGGTAAATATAAAAAAATCCAAATATAAAAAAGATTTGAGCGGTAAATAACTAAATATGGAAGATTTGAGGGGTTAATATAATAGAGATTTGGGAGTTGAATATAAGAGAGAGATCGGATGAGAGAGGGCGGAGAGAAACAAAGAGAGATCGGAGGGGTTAAAAGAGATTAAAAGAGGAGTAAAAGAAAGCGGGACAGAGAGAGATCAGTGGGAGGGGGGAGAGACAAGGGGAGAGATCAGAGGAAAAGAGATCAGAGGGAGGGAGAGAAAGACAGAGAGGCTCTCCCTCCATCCCTCCCTCTGATCTCTCTCTCTTCCTCCCTCCCTCCACTCTGAGAGAGAGAGAGAGAAAGAGATTGGAGGGAGGCAGGTCTTGTGGCTCGGCCGAGATATACCCAAGTCATGCAATTTTCACCATATCTAGCGACTCGCGTCTCGTTATCAGATTGATGGTGGCTGTTCCGAAGATGACTCAGTCGAGTCAACTCCGTCTTGGCCGAGTCTTTGAACCCCGCTCCAAATCACCTCCAACTTTTTTTTTCTATTGTTTACTTTTCATCGTGAACAATAAAGCTTTTTTTTTAACAAATCTGGATTCAAATCAGATTGAAAGAAGAAAAAAATAAAGAAAACACGAAAAAGAAGATGAAAAAGAGAAGACGTTTATGGTGATCTTTTGATGGCGAGTGAAGATGATGACGACGAAGGTTGCGAAGGTTAGGGAACCTTGGGGCTCTGATACCATGAGAATGTTTAGATTATGAAAATTAGAAATTTAATGAGTCCTCTCTCTATACTTATTTATAGACAAATACAATTACAACTCCTAATAATAAGAATGTGACTCCTACTATCATATAGCAATATGATTTCTAATTAAGTAAATACTCCTAAATACATAATGATTTCTAATTACAGTAACTAAAAATTAGGAGAAAAAAGAAGAAGAAAAAGAGGAGATTAGACTTAGATACAAATAGCTATAGGAAGTGAAGACTGAGAAACAACCTGCCTTCGCCTTTCTCCACTTCTTCTTTCTTCTTTTTCCACCGAGCCTTCATCTGCTCTCAGTTGCCTCCATTTCGAAGGTAGTGGCCTTCCTCTGGTTAGAAACAAACCTTAAGCCCTAAGGAAATGCATTCCTTTGGTTACATTCCGTATCATGGATCAAAGAATACGAGGAGGGGGGGGTCCAAAACACCAAATATTTTTCTATCACTGGTTTGCACGACTAGAGTCGTGCTTTAGCTTCCAAGTGGTGGACGCAGCCTTATACACAGTTTGCCAGTGTTGAGACAATATATGTTCAATCCTCTATGAATATAACTTTACTGTACTCATCATTCAAAAAGGTTTCTTAGTGATTGGGATCCGGAACCGGGACATAGAAATATGGTAACTGCTGCCCGAAGAGAGGGTTTTCAAACTAAACTTTTTGTTATAAAAATTTAGCCCTCGTTATGGTCTGAGAAATTTCTGACTGGGGAACCTCTATAAATGATCAAACATTGTTAGTAATGAGACGTCGTTTTCAGATGGGTATTTGATATTGCCAATTTGGTTGATCCATTCATCAAGATTCAAGTCTCTGTCTTTGGCTTGGCTTTACTTGCAGAGAGGTCATTTACATTTTACAAAACTATGGACTTGAATTAGCAGGTCATTACAGTGGATTATTACAGAAATAGTAATTACCATATCCAAAATGGATGGGCAAGGTTCACTGTGAATATTTATGAGGGACTGGATCTCCGTGGGTCTTGAGAAACTAATGGACTTGTCTCTGCACTTTTAATGTTATCATGAACTTTGCTTTGGATAACTAATAAATATGAATATATAGATGCTTACCCAATTGTTCTTATTAATTTTAAGTCTGTAATTTGATTTTGATGTGCTGGGAACGTTGAAGCTTGCACTTCTGTTTACAGCTCCCCTTTTATCTAAAATAACTTTTTGGCCTTAGTTAAGCTGAAGGAATAAAGAAGATTTGCAGAGCCAATCTCAAAAGAATTAGGAAACGCCTTTTTTGTTGTCATTGCTGTTTTTACAAAAAAAGAGAAAAAAATGCAATTCAAATTCGAAGAGTGAGGCCGGATGTTATTTCATGATGGATGATGGATAAGGTAAGCTTTGTGTAGGACCTCAGAGCAGTTGCTTGGGTGACAAAGTTCTGAAGAACTGTTCAGCACCTCAAAGAAATGCGCTGTTTTCTTTTGTCATAATGGTCTGAAAAACATTTAGCAAACGTTTTTTTTTTTTTTTTTTGGCTAGGATTTTTGCAAACCAGTATTTACTATCACATCGTTAATGTTGGGCACACGATTCTTTAGTTCACAGTGAAAATTGTATACTTGAATGAAATTTGCAGAATAATTAGCTAGCCACATTGCAGGTGCTTAATTGCTGACCTGTATATCACTCGCAGGTATCTGTAGAGAAGTATGATCCTTCATTTTATTCCATGAGTTCTGTATAGTTTAGTTCCAATTAACTCATACAAGACCTTTGTTGCAGTGCCTGCATAACTATATTTTGTCATTTATCTGCTTAATTAATTATTGTTGTTGACACAATTTCCTTTTACAGTTCATGGATTCAGCTGTTAACCTCATGAATGCATCATTTCAAGATCGTTAAAAACAATTTGATGAGGCGATCAAGCGCAGGATTGAACATGTCTATAATAGGTAAATCATATTTACAATCTAGATGCCATTTGCGTCATCTCGGGAGTTGCTAGCTGCTGGAGTTGTAGAATAGAAAGCAGAGAATGGTCATGATGTTCTACTTACCATCGCATCTTACACAAGCAGCTGTTAAGTTTGCATGTAATAAAAATGTTTGCCAGTTTGTTTCATTTGTTGTAACACTGTTCAGGAACCACATAAGAACAAAATATGAACATTGTATCAGGAACTTGAGTTTCTTTGTAGCATTCACTTGGATATTCCTCTTCATGAAACAGAACAGTTTGTTTTTGTTTTTGTTTTTTTGCTATCAAGATGTTCATGATATTCTCTAATTATAATATTTTTTTTAGCGCGCCCAGTAAATTTACTTGTAAAATCCTTTCGTTCACAACGAGTAAGAGAGATTTGAACCTACAATCTCTCCCAGGGGAAAGAAACGGACTTGCTGCTTGAGCTATGCTTAATTAGCTGTAGCGTGGTTATCGTTCTTATTACAACAAAAACGACGATCAATCACGAAATCAATCTACGCTAAGCAAGAAAATAATTGAGAAAAATATATTTGCCAAGGAGGAATGTACAAAGTTATCAGGTTAGACACCAATAACACGCATTTATATATGAAGAGGAGAATCCATTATAATCTGAAGACTACAAGTCTACAAGATGCAAATAATATTTTCATACTCTTTGTATTTATAATTCCTTGCTAGCAAAAAAAAAACTAGGGTTATTACAAATCTTCGGTACTTGGACTTGATTCTGACTCGGACCAGACCTGAGCCTGTACCATACCCACTTACAAGTGGGTATATATCTGGGTCTAAAAGTAGGACCCATTAACAATGAGATCTGGGTACCATCCACATAGACCCGACATATATAGACCTGGACCCATTACGATTAATTATTAATACATGTTACTTAAATAAGTAATTAAATAATTTACTAATATTAGTTAATAGGTATATAACATCTGCCCCATTAGCTAAAATTGATTGATATATTAAAAAACTTATAGGTTTATCTAACTACCAACTTCAATTAATTACATAATTCATTAACACTTTTGCCATGAGAATAAAACGACAAAGCCCACTTCATTTGAACTCTTTTTTGGGGTGAGAACGTTTTATTGCTCTTCAATTATGTTAGTATATGAAACTTTAAATTTCTTCTTGCATACAGTGCGTGCACTGCTTGCTTATTATCTATTTTTTTACACTATTATGCTAGTTGTGGGTAGGGTACGAGTCTTTGTAGAAAATACCCTACCCATTAACCTGCTACCCCAAGCCCAGATCCATGCCCATTCATAACTGGGACCGGTCTTGCTTCTTACTTGTAAAGGGTTTGGGTTCAGGTCAGGGTACAGTTTTATCGTACCCACTTGATCCAACATGATAGAAGCCTTATAAGAAACCCGTAATTTCAAGAATTTTGATGATACGTATTAACTTATAAATAGCTACTAATGAGTTTGTGTTAGTAATTTTATCTTATTATAAGTTAAGACAAGCATGAGGAGATTGGATAAAATCAAGTTATAATTATTAAACTAGATGGAAGATGAAAGTAAAATTAAGCTCCAAATATTCAAGCTACAACAATGTCGAATTAAGCTAAAGGAGTCTATTAGAGCAAGATGACAAAAGCTTCAACTGTTACATTAAAAATAAGAAAATATGTAACTAATTAATCAATAAAATTAATTATCTCCATTTTGCACTTCTAAGAGTTCTTAGCTATCAATCTTTCAGACTTACTATCTACTCCTATATATTCCATTCTACCAAAGATTTCACTAGTAGAAACAAATGATATGTGTGTGTGTTCTCTATATCTCGTTTCTCTCATTTGATAATAAAATTCTAAAATATTATTCTGTCTCATTTCTCACATTCTGGCTGTTAGAGAGAGCCTATAAATTTATTGATATTACATCCATCTTGTCTCTCTCTCCCTCTCTCTCATCTCTTTTCATCACATGAGATTGTACCATGTCTCCGTTATCTTGAGACCCATGTATCCAATGTCCACTTGACTTTGAAAGGCTTGTCACTTTTCTCAAATCAAGTGTGCTGACATTTATACCACCACTTTCAAGATGAACCTTGCTTCTATTCTTAGCCTTTGAGAACTAATATATAACCATTGCTCTTATTTTCTTTCTTTATTAAATAGCTACAACTATGTTCCTCTCCTTTCTTTCTTCTCTCAGGTTGCAGCCACACTTATTATTGCCGAAAAAGTCTCAAACTTGACTAATTTTTGTAGTATGCAATTAATGCAAAGTGGGCTACGCTCTCTTGCGTCTAACAGACGAATTTAAGACTGAATTGTCTTGAACTTTAAATTAGATTGATGATCAATTTAAGAGCAAAACACTTGATAGAGCTTCAACTTTCATACACTCAAAACTTCATCAATTTTCTTCACTAACTTCTGATTAAGACTTCCTTAGTTTGAGAATCCTAAAATTCATTTCTACAATCTTTCAAATTTTCCTTCTTAAATTCTCAATCTTTAAGTTTCAATCATTAGAGATTTTTATTGTTGATTACATAGAGTCTCATCTTGTATCTGAGAAACTGTGCTTAAGTGATTCTCTCTATTTAGAGAACCAAACAACTCTTATGAACTTGTGTACTCTCTTGGTGTAGGGGAGAAAGTTCAACTCCTAAGGAAGGAGATTGGCAGTTGATTCCTCTTCGGGGAGAAGAGTGAAAATCTAAGCTGTTGGGGGTTATAATGTTGCATTGTAATCTTTTGCTTCAGGTTGCAAGCAGCAGTGGTTTTGAAATCTTAGAGGAGATCTTTAGGCAGTGGATGTAAGAGATTTTTGCCCACCTTAAAATCTCGTCTTCCTCTCTCTCACTTTATTTTTGATTGTCACACTGCACTTTGCTTATATTCATTGCTATTTGTTGTTCTTCAATTCTTACATCTGCTGGCTTATTTTGCTAGTTCATTTGTAGTTCATTTCAGACCAGCAGTTCGTCATCCTACCAAAATTGTTAACAATTTATTCTTTGGTTAATATATCTGCAGGAGCATTCTGTCAATCATTCTGTAGTTCATATCAACATTTTATCAACAGAGTTGCATCCTGTTAGAACTGTTAACTATTGTAAAATAATATATGAAACACTGCTAATCTAATTAAATTAAACTTTCAAGAAGGAAGGAACTTCTCTATTTTGATCGAGGCGTGCGGAGCACTGTCCTAAAGAGTAGATCCCGTCCCTCTAAGAAAGTATCTCGGTGCAGCAGGTTGATGGCGGCCTACCCTTCAGGATTCAACGGTCGCTGGCCCTGCAAGTGTGCACTCGCAATGCACAGGCCCTCGAACAGCTCGGTTTTATTTCCTCCAGAGATGTAGGAAAGAACTGAAGAGTTTTTAAGAAATTTCAGAGAGGAAGAAGATGGTTGAGTTATTGTCTTGATAGCAGGGAATATATCCTTTATAAAGAGAGTTTATCATCATTAGAAAATTTCTAGGAAGAGAAAACAATCTTTGAACAGAGAACCAATCTCTGGAGAGAAGAAGAAATCTTTTCTTGTGCAGAGAAACAAAATTGTCTTGGAAAGTATCACTGCAGAACTTGGGCAGAGAGCTCTCAACAGTTAACTCTGACATGACAGGACATGGAAAGATACGAATCTTGACCCAAATATTATGACAAGATTTGAAAAGATTTTATTTTAATTTTAAATCCAAAAAATAAAATTGGCAAAACTTAACCTATTCGGGCACACCCGCGAGAGGCTCTGAAACCCAGATTTGCATCGCCCTACGCGTGCGATGCGAGCACACATGCACATGCACATTAAGGTTTTTCGGACCCGATAACCCAATTTCTTTCACTGGGCCTCAATGAGCTTGTGTGCGCACGAACACTCTCTAGTTTCTAGCCCACACAACCCATCATGAAAGAGACTCCATATATCAATACTAAAGAGTTTTCTTTCTATCCAATGTGGGATTAAAAGAACTTTGCTTAATTTTAAAATACCCTCAAAACATTAACACTTACCAGCAGTTTGTCATCCTACCAAAATTGTTAACAATTTATTCTTTGATTACTATATTTGCAGGAGCATTCTGTCAATCATTCTGTAGTTCATATCAACATTCTACCAACAGAGTTGCATCCTGTCAGAACTGTTAACAACATATCAAATCCAAGAACTGGGTCTTAAACCCACTCTCACTATCTCCTGCATTTTATCTTTTGAATATCGCTGTTAAATTTCATTTAGATTAACTGCCTTTTGCCGTTCATATGTTGTATCTGCTATAATATTATGCCAATCCATCTATAGTTCATTCTCCATTCTTCCATGGGACTGGCATTCTACCAGAAAAATCTACATAAAAAAAGAAAAGAAAAAAGAAAAAATGAAAAGAAAAATGAAAAGAAAAGAAAACAAAAATAGCAACAGAAATATTGAGTTCCCAAAGCATATCGACGCAGATATTTTCATTGAGCAATGTTGGAATAAACGATAGGAGTTCTGTTCCCATCTCACATTGGCATTCTTAGGCTGCTTCGTCATTGTAGGTGTTCGCTTGAACTTGCTCGCCTTCTAAATTGGAAACTAAGATTAATTACAATACAAAATGATATTCACTGATACTCTGGTTCAAAATAAGCATGCAGCAAATTACCAATGGTCGTTCTTCAATCCTATAGGCATCAACATTTTCTTCATCCTCTTCATTTCGAGTAGAATCTGCAGCTTTAGGAGCATTTTCATTTCAGGCACTCTTCGTCGAAGCTTTCCTGGAAGTCAATTGCAAGCAAATCATCCACGGAGGATTGGCTGAATTTCATCTGAGCATCCATGGCCTTCGAAGAGAGAGAATAGGCATTCGAAAGCTGGGTTATTTGGATACCCAACTGGTAACAAACCCTCACAGCCGTGTCTACAGGTAGAATTTTTGGAAACAGATTCAAACTCCTTGATCTTCTCAATCTTCTCCTGAAGTTGATTTCTTAATGAAGCCAATTCTTGAGCATGGCATTTTCTTTATACTTAAAGAGACGTTCTGTAATTCGATGAAGCTCTTCAACATCTGCAGAAACCTGAAAAATGTGTGCCAAATGATCATTGATTCTTGAAGTAAACAAGAGATAACACAGATGAAGGAAAAAAGAAGGAAAAATCAATTTTACCTTCTTTGGGGAAAAATTTAGATCGAATGTGATCTCATTTAGGATGGCGGAAAAATTTAGATTGAATGTGATCTCATTTAGGATGGCTTCTGTAAGGACTCGGGGCACCATCTTAAAAGATTAGCTTTCTAGATGGAGTAACCCAAATGCATATAAAGTCAAGACCATCCCCATGTCTAGCCGACGTGGGACTATTTGTTCGACCCAAATCCTAACAATCCCCTTCTGAAACAAAGACTCTCCCTGTAAGCTCATCTTCACACTTAGAAGATCATCTTCATACTAGGAAGACCTATGCTCAGTCGAGATCGAGATCCTCTTCACTGCATTACAGCACACGCCTTATATGAAGCAGGGCTCTGCTGTCAATCTCGAGAGCTCAACTAGCTCTACATGGACTTTATTGCGCCTTTCTGCGTCCTGAGAATTGAACAAGTTTTATCCCTATTCAAATAAAGAGTTCGGGCCTCCCTGCAAGTCGATCTTCCTCACTTCTCATCTGAGAAGATCATGTGCTCAATCGAGGTCACTCTTCTTCATTGCGTTGGATGACAATACGTCTTACATGAAGCACCAGAGCACTCTTCTTCATTGCGTTGGACAACACGTCTTACATGGCGTTGGATGACAACACATTTTACATGAAGCACCAGAGCACTCCTCTTCACTGCATTGGACAACACGTCTTACATGAAGCACCTGGAGCATGATTACCTCCCCGAGAGCTTAATCTTTATAGATTTTAAGCTTAACAGGGGGGCCCACACTACGCCTTCCGCTGCGCCCTGGGGGATCGAACATCACCTACACACACGACTAAATTCGAGATATGGCTCTGATACCATTTGTAAGGACTTAGGGTACCATCTTAAATGGCTAGCCTTCTAGGTGGAGTAGCCAAAATTCTTATAAACCCAAAACCATCCCCATGTCTAGCCGATGTGGGACTATTTGTTCGACCCAAATCCCAACAGCTTTAGATGACGATGCCACCTTTCTATTTCGTCTTCCCTCGGCGTGTTTGATTTGGGGTGGAAGTGGGGAAAAGCGGGTCATATTCGGTGTTTGTTTGGAACCAGAAAAGGAAAATAGGAAAACTCATTTTCTTTTTCCTTTTCTCCTTTACACTTCTCTTTTACAATATCAATTTTTCACTTGTATGGTGTTACAGTTAATTTTGTGATCATGTACATCTCACTTGTAATAAGTTGTAATTCAAAACAATTAATTTTATGATCAGGTAAATCTCACTTGCAGTCTAATTACAGTCCAAAAAAATTTCATAATTAATATTTATTTTAATATTATTTTACAGTCAACTTTATGAACAACATTTTCACTTCCACTTTCTCATTCCTAACCAAACATCAAAAAACCCAATATACTTTTTCACTCACACTTTCACATTACAATCAAACACCGTAAACTTTAGTTGCACAATTTCCAATTTCCTACCATTTTCTCATCTTTTTATCTCAATTTTTCACTTACATCTTTTCTTCTCACTTTCAACAAACCAAACAGGAAAAGGAGATACATGCCTTTTACTCATAACACCTTGTTTTCAAGGAGATTTCCAAGGAAGTTGTAGTTGCATCCTACAACTACTTCCTCATTGAGTGACCCTCGAAAAAACAGGACACCCTATGAAGATGTGTCTCATTAGCGAGGAATTGAGAAAAGAACACTAGATGTAAAAGCGGAAGACAGAAGAAGGAAAACTAGAATGATCATTGCATTTATGAATCATATAGATACTAGAAAAGAGCCTAGGAAGAGGAGGAGCCCCTAAGGAGTGACATAAATAAATGAAAGCAAAGATGGAGCCCCATTCATTGGGATGCAGCTGGGCAAGGGAGTTAAATAGACAGAGAAGGTCCACACAACCCTAATTTTAGAAATTTTAAGAGAATAATTGTTAATATTTGAGGGTATTTCAAAATTATGCAAAGTTATTTTAGTCCTACATTGGATTGAAAAAAAAACCCTATAGTGTTTAAATATGAAGTCTCTCTCATGATGGATTGTGTGGTGCTAAAAACCAGGGGCTCTCGCATGCACACAAGCCCAGTGAGGCCCAGTGAAAGAAATTGGGTTATCGGGTCCAGAAACCTTAATGCGCATGTACTTCACCTGTAGGGGGTATAAATCCGAGTTTCAGAGCCTCTCACGGGTATGACCTGAATAATAGGCTAAGTTGCCCAAAGATTTTCTGATGATGGAAAAATTTCTTTATAAAGGACCTGATCCCTGCTCTCAATGACACAACTCAACCATCTTCTTCCTTCTCTAAAATTTTCTCAAACTCTTTCGCGCTTCCCTGCATTTCTAGAGGAAACAAAACTGAGCTGTTCAAGGGCCTGTGCATTGCGAGCGCACCCTTGTAGGGCCAGAAAAGGTTAGTATGTCTACGCTTGATGTAATTGGTTGTCTTTGCTATAACTTATCCAAAATCAGAGAAAGAAAAGAATTACAAAACTGAAAAAAGACCAACAAAATCTATAGATGCACCATTCTCAGCACACTTAGTAATGCACTGTTTGATGTTTACTGTCCTTATAAAACTGCAACTGAAATTTAAGAAAGTCTTAATAACAAATACATTCTTGAAGATGCTGAAACTCAAAAATTTGCTATTAGAAATTTTCTGAATTTTGTCATGTCTGATGAAAAAGATATTTCCTCTCAAATTCATGAATACCATGTTCTAATTGATGATCTTAAAAATGAAACATCACCCTACTCAAAGCCTTTGTTGCTGGAGCCCTGATTGAAAAACTACCCTACTCATGGAAAGATTGCAAGAAAGAACTGAAGTATAAAAGAAAATAAATGAACCTTGAAGATGTAATAATTTATATTAGAATTGAAGTGAAAAATAAAGAAAGAGAGAAAACAGAAAGGGCCAAGGAGCTTACTTCTAAGGCAAATCTAATTGAAAGCAAGCCTTCTAAACCGAAGAAACATTTTCAAAAGCCAAACTTCAAATCAAATCAGAATCCTAAGATGAAAAGAAACCCTAACTCTACTTTCAAGAAGAAAGAAAACTGTTTTGTGTGTGGTAAATCCAGACACTACTCAGCACAGTGTAGGTTCTGGAAGACTAGAGAGGCTCCATCCAAACCACAAGCTAGCCTGATTTAGAGTGACATTATTGTTGTTGTAATCTCTGAAGTTAAAATAGTTGTACATAATAAGAACTGGATGATTGATTCTGGGGCAACCCGACAAATATGTGCCGATAAAGGAGCTTTCTCTTCTTACTCCTCTCTTGATGACGGTGAACAAGTGTTCATCGACGATTCGAGGCTCTTACCATTGTGGATAAGGAAAATGTGCTTCTCAAGCTTACTTCTGAGAAGATCCTATCTCTTACAGATGTGCTCCATGTTCCAGAGATTCATTGGAACCTCATTTCTATTTCTCTTTTTGAAAAGAAGAAGTTAAGGTCTGTTTTGAATTTGATAAAATTGTAATGATTAGGAGTGGACAATTTGTCGGTAAAAAGTACCGTAGTCAGGGTTTAATTATGCTGAATGTATTTGAAATCATGAATGGATATGCATCTATTTCTTCTACTTACATGATTGACTCTTGTGATCTTTGACATGGTTGGTTAGAACATGTTGGTTTTTCTTACATTACGAAAATGAAAGATATAGGTCTCTTGTATAATGTAATTATATTTGATCATGACAAATGTGAAATATGTGTTGAATCTAAATCCACTAAGAAATCATGTAAAAGTGTACAAAGAGAATCTAAATTGCTTGAGCTTATTCATAGTGATCTTGGTGACATGAAAATAACTTAATTAGAGGTGGTAAAAGATTCTTTATCACCTTCATTGATGACTATTCTAGATATACAGTAGTTTATCTATGGAGATTTAAAGATGAAGTCTTTGAAATTTTTTGAAATAATTAGAAGTTGAAAATCAACTAAATAAAAAAATTAAGAGATTGAGATCGGATAGAGGTGGTGAATATAAACTTAAAGAATAATGAATTTTGTGAATAACATGAAATAATTCATGAGACTACCCCTTCATATTCACCTGAATCTAATGGTATTGCTGAAAAAAATAGAACACAAAAAAACATGATGAATGCTATGCTTATAAGTTTTGGTGCACCTTTGAACCTGTGGGGGAGGCTATACTCTCTGCTTATAATATTCAAAATATAATACCATATAAGAAAACCAGCATAACCCCATATGAACTAGGAGAGAACATGCACCAAACTTAAACTATTTAAAAGTGTGGGGGTACCTAGCTAAAGTTCTTCTATCTGAACCCAAAAGAAAGAAACTGGGACCTAAATCTTTGACTGCATGTTTATAGGTTATACACATCATAGTGCTTCATATAGATCTCTTGTGACTAGATGTGATAATAATGTTATGGAGGTTAACACTATTGTTGAAACTAAAAATGCATAATTTTTTTAGCATGTTTTTTCATTGAAAACCATGTAGATAAAGTTGCTCATGCCTCATTCTCTATTCATGCACAAGAATCTGATGATAATGAAGAGACTGATCCAAGGAGAAGTAAAAGAGTTAGAAAAGAAACCGACTTTAGTAAAGATTTTTGTACATTTCTTGTTAGTGATGACCCTATCACTTATAAAGAAGCTATCTCTTCTCCGGATGCTCCATTCTGAAAAGAAGCTATTAACAATGAATTAGAATCTCTATTATCAAATCACACTTGGGAACTTGTTGATTTGTGATCAGGTGCAAAATCAATAGTTGCAAATGGAAAATCAATTAGTTGCAAATTGATATTTAAAAGAAAACTGAAATCTAATGGGTCTTTGGATAAATTTAAAGCTAGATTGATTGAAAAATTTTGATTATTTTGATACATTTACTTCTGTGACTAAAATTGCATCTATTAGAGTGTTGTTTCTCTTAGCATCATTCATAAGCTTGTGATACATCAAATGGATGTTAAAACTGATTTTTAAATGGAAAAGTAGAAGAAAAAATATATATAGACCAACCTGAAGGTTATGTGATAAGTAGAAATGAACACAAAGTTTGCAAACTTGTAAAATTATTATATGGTTTAAAACAAACACCCAAACAATGGCATGATAAATTTGATAGTGTTCTTATTTTCTATAGTTATCCGATTAATGAGGCTGATAAATGTATTTATACTAAATTTGAAGATAATGTTTGTGTTATCATATGTTTATATGTTGATGATATGCTTATATTTCGCACAAACTTAGAAATTATAAATGACACCAAATCATTTTTGTCCTCTAATTTTGATATAAAAGATATGGGTGAAATTGATGTGATATTAGGAATTAAAATAACTAGAGATACTGATCGTATCATACTTTCACAAGGACACTATATAGAAAGAATATTGAAGAGATTTGATCATTTTGACTGCACTACTGTTTCCATATCTTATGATGGCAACATTCACTTAAGAAAGAATAAAGAATAAAGTGTGTCACAATCTAAGTATGCACAAATCATTAGTAGTTTAATACACTTGATGAATTATACACAACCTGACATTGATTATGTCGTGAAGCGACTTAGTCGTTACACTCATTGTCCTAATAAGAACCATTGGACAACATTATATCGAGTGCTAAAGTATCTAAAAGAAATTATTAATTATAATTTGATATATTGTGTTTTTCCTTCTGTTTTAGAGGGATACTCAGATACTAACTGGATCTTAGATTCAGATAAGTTAAAGTCCACAAGTGGATATGTGATCATATTTGGTGGGGGTGCGGTGTCTTGAAAATCATCCAAGCGAACTGTCACAACTCGCTCCACTATAGAGTCTGAGTTTGTTGCCTTAGAGAAGGTAGGTACTGAAGCTGAATGACTCAGGAATTTTTTGATTGATATATCAATTTGGAATTGACTAGCTCCGTATGTGTCTATTCATTGTGATAACTAAGTTACTATTATTAGAGCTAAGAATAAAATATACAATGAAAAGAGTAGGCATATAGGCCTAAGACATAAAATTATAAAGCAGCTGCTGGATGATGAGATCATATCGCTTGACTATTGAGGTTAGAGCTTAATATAAGTGATCCATTTATCAAACCACCAGAGTAAAAACTAGTGGATAATACATCGAGGGAATGGGACTTATGTCTATAACAAAGAGTAAAAATGATAGTAATCCAACCAATATGATTGATGAACTCATGAAGTTGGTTCATATGGGTAATAACAAATCATTTGTTGACTTAGTGATACACTATCATTATTTTATTATTGAGAAGTCCCTTCCTATGATGTAGATAATGCAAATTATAATGTGCAAAAGATAAAATTTAGCTCTTAATGGATTACCATAACCCTTATTGGGTGATGTGTTTAATTGCAATGCACACTTAATGGATCCACTTATATGAGTGTGAAAGTGGGCTGCTTTCTATGAGAATGTAGACATATTCTCTAGATATCTCATGAATATCTAAGTAGGGCGCTTGGCCGATTTGCGCCAACCCATTTTGAACAGCTCGGTTCTGAGAATGATATGTCAGTAATAGGTCAATGGTCCATTATTAGAGAGATTGGTTCATAGAAACTTTATGTCTCACCAATTTCTTGTGGGACACACCTACATATCTTAGGTAGTGGGTCATAAACCAAAAATCACCACTATTAAGGCATTGAGTTCTCATATTTCCTCCATATTTGATTCCTCCTCTTTTCTTTTGTTCTCATTGTTCTTCCTTTTTAATTTTGAAATAGTAGGGGATTGTTAGTATTTGAAGGTATTTCAAAATTATGCAAAGTTCTTTTAATCCCACACTGAATAGAAAATGAACTCTATAATGTTTATATATAGAGTCTCTTTCATGATGGGTTGTGTGGGGCTAGAAATCAGGGGGTGCTCGCGCGCACACAAGTCCAGTGAGGCCCAGTGAAGAAAATTGGGTTACCGGGTCCGGAAAATCTTAATACGCATGTACGCCCGCATCGCACCGTAGGGGGTGCAAATTTGGGTTTCAGAGCCTTGCGGGTATGACCTGAATAGGCTTTGTTTTGCCAAATTTATTTTTAGATTTAAAATTAAAATAAAATCTCTTTAAATCTTGTCACCAGATTTGGTCAGAAATAGCTGTTGAGATTCACATCATTTTCATGCCCTGTCATTGGGTCAAAGTTAACCATTGAGAGCTCTCTGCCCAAGTTCTGTAGTGAACTTTGACCAAGACAAGATCTTTTTCTGTTCAAGGATTTTGTTCTCTACTCAAGGATTTTCTGATAGAAAACTCTCTTTATAAAAGACCTGATCCCTACTCTCAATGACACAACTCAACTATCTTCTTCCTCCTCTAAAATTTTCTCAAACTCTTCCGTGCTTCCTTGCATATCTAGAGGAAACAAAATCGAGCTGTTCAAGAGCCTGTGCATTGCGAGTGTATGTTTACAGGGCCAACGATCGTTGAATCCTGCAGGGTAGGCCGCCATTAACTTGCTGCACCGAGATACTCTCTCAGAGGGGCATAATCTACTCTTAAGAACAGTGCTCCGTACGCCTTGATCAAAATATGAGAAGCTCTTTCCTTCTTGAAAGTTTAATTTAAAATAGCTTAGCAGGAATTCGTACATAATTTTCCAACAATAATAAGATAATTAAGACAAGATTGGTTAGCATTTACAAGATCATGCAGAAAAAATTGAAATCAATGTTCAAAGGGAATGATATAGTGAGCCCTCACATCTTCCTTGGATAAGGAAGACGATGGGGACAATAAGGAAGAAGACGGTTGAAGAGTGGTCGAAAGATCAATTGTAGGAGACTTTGAAGAAGACATCTTGAAAGATAGCTGATGAACTAAAGTAAATTCGAAGATTGAAGGCGTCTAACGAATGCTGATGGAAGAATTCTGGGGATTTTTTCGCACAAAAATTTCGCTAGAAGCCAAGGGAAGACCATATGGGATGGGGGGTTGCGGGTTGGGCCCTTCCTGTAGGCCTTCCATCACAGCTGATAGATGGTGTAGAGTGGGAGAAGGAAAATAAAATGTGTTAAACATGTTTTTTTCCTCTCTCGCCCCGAAATGTTCATTTGTTGTGATGGATGACCCACATCGCGAAGGACAAGGGAGAAGATCATCACCTGGTCCTTCGCGCGAAGGAGCCAACCTGCACGTCTCAAACATCATGAAAAGTTCAAAAAATTTTCTTCAAGAAACCTAAAAACTCGCATGCAAAAGAAGAGTTCACATTCAAATGGTTAATTATGACTGCGAACTCTTCACTTCAAACTCAATTACTTATTGCTCAAATAATAATCAATTTTGAGCTTGAAAGTTAGGGGCACATGATGACTATAAACTTTAAACCACTCAAGCAAAGATTCTAAAACGAAGACTCAGACTCAGGTCATCTCACACTAGTTGGGTTCGAGCACCTCATGAGCAAAAGTGGTGAGTGAAGACTCATTGCCTTTTTGCTTGTATTTTCGGCATATTCATCATGATGATGTCTCCTGTTCTTTGTACATGTTACTAGAATTGTCTTCTGATTGTTTTCCTTCTTTTTACTTTCCTATGCCTAATTCATTTTTATGCTTGACTTCTTCTTTTTATGCTAATTATGTGAGTAATTAGCCTAAAGTGTTCATGTACCAATTATCATCATGTACTTTTTATGGTTATATATATATTTTTTAATTGTGTATTTTGATTTTATTTCGGTATATAAAAGGGATGAGATCATGTTTCTTACAGGTTCATATAACTCAAGGTGACATTTACGGCCCCGCAGTGACAGGATCATGGGTGACCCAGGATGACAAAGTTCTCAATGGTACATCTGAGAAGGAACTTGAGTTCTTGATGGAAGGCAAGGTTACTCACATTACACATCGGGATTTATCCATCATTGCACTCTTCGAAATTGAAAGTGATTTATCTTACTCTGCTAGCGGCCTACTTGTTGGATTTATAATCGATTTTACGATTAGTTTGGGTCTCAGAGCGATTAAGTCTTTGTTCTTTTGTAGCATAGCACAAATACTACTATGAGGTTGGCGTTTGATCATACCCCAAGGAGAGGAGATTCTGCTTCAAAGCCCTTCCTGAAGTTGGTCCGGATGTTCCTTATACATTTGGCCTTAGGCAATTTTTTTTTGTTAGTTTGTTCGTTATCTCTACATTCTGCTTACTTTCAATATGTCCTCTTTTATGTAAGACATCATATTTCTCAATTTATCAGTTTCATTTTGAACTGTCATGTATTGAGAGCACATCTGCCAGTTCTGATTCTTGCTTCTGCCCTTCCCCAACAAAATTCAAATCTTGCTCATGAGTTGGGTAGTGTATGCATCAACCCGAGATTAGCTTGTACTTGCGTTGCTAATTCTCTAGTGGATGCACTCCATATGTATAATTATGATATCCATAAATGAAATGGCAAACACATGTTCTGTTTTGGTACTAATGCTTTTTTTTTTTTTTCAATAAAAACAATCACCATATCTTTTTTTCAGGTTGATAGTATGACCTACCAAATTATGGGTTTCCATTTTCTAAGGTGGCCATTAGGCAACCGTGCATGAGTCTGTTATTTTACTCTCAAGGGTAGCTGTTGCTTGTGGATCTATCTGCTATTGTGCTTGTGTTCAAAGGTTTCAAGATTTTATTTATTACTTTAAATGGCTGCATTACTTCTATGGGAATCCTTGGATAACATGGTATGCACATTTGCTCCTGACAATGCTGAGTCTTTCTTCAAAAACTTATATGTTCAGGACTTAAAGACAGATCAACTTATATGCCTACAATTAAAAGTAGATCAATTTGTATGAAATATTTCGAGGGGAGTATCGGAAAAATCCTTGCTGTATTTAATCTCAGTTTCTGTTAACAGTGAGGAAGGCTGTTCTGTATTTTTTTTTTATTTAAAATGGATTCAATGGGTTTCGATTGCTTGATTTGAAACTTACGGTAACATAATGTAGCTTATACATCTGGTTTCCTATCATATACCACTAATGTCAATACTGAAAGGGATAAGTTGGTTATATTCATATAAAGATCATTTTAATTGGTGGATATGCATAGTCGTACAGGAGTCTATGGGTTCTTTTATTCCACTGCTAATGCTTATTTACATAGTTTCATGTAATTCTCATCATAACATATTGTGAGCAGGGGATCTTCGACAGAGTTATGACTCAAGTAGCACACTGATTCATTATGAGTTGAACCCAATGAAACTACCGAGATCACGACAATGTCGGATGGGATACATGGGGCAGGTTTGTTGAGAGGAGCATCGCGTATCAGCCTCGGATTTGGACTGCAGGAAACCATGAGCTTGATTTTGCTGCTGAAATTGTAAGTAGAAAATTATGGTACCATTTCTGGGTCCGCTGATATTGGTTTATGTTTGGACATCTATATGTTGAAACTTGAACCTGAGCCTTTGCTGTACAGCTTCTTTACGGTAGGCATCCATTGGACAAAACATGGTTGCTTGATCATTACTGTAGTGATTAATTTCTGACTTGGACTAAGATCAAGACCTGTGCCCCATCTCATCAGAAACCCCAGAAGACAAACAATAGGGTACGCCAAACAAAACTTCTCTCTAGGAACATCGCCCAGTTTTTCCCAAGGACATTCCTCCTTTCAAAGAGTCAACTGCCCCGAGGACGCTCCTCCTTTCGAGAGCGTCGCCACTCCAAGATCAATCATTTCCGTCTCGAGCAAGACGGCCGCAGCAACCGATCTCATTGATATCGACCTTCATTCACGGAGTACGTTATGCCGCCAGCTCTTCTCACGTTTCAAATATTACAACAACTCCTACTTCAGCGCAAACTGTTACAGAGGATAGTAGAAAACACTACTACAATCAAGGGCATAATCCATGCTGTTATAAAAGAATCGCAATATGCAGATCATGCAGTTATTGAAATTAGCATGACCCGCACTGCCAATGAAGACCTCCCGGATATATATATATTGGGAGATCAATAGAAATTGGAAGCGAACCCACTAAAGGCTGAGACCATCCTCCTAAAACTACTGTCCCACTGTAATCAGAGACAACCACATAGTTCTAACTCTATAAAATTCACTGTAACATCTTAAAAATAGTGAATTCTTTCTCCTGTCTCTCATGATTTTTTTCAAATTGAGTTTCCACGTAAAATTCTACGTCATTGCATTGCTTTATTATTATTCCTTCTCACAAATCTTATTGCAATTTGAGTGTAGATATATTCTCCTTGGAATTTATCCCTATATTTTGGTGGTTTTATTAAGATCTGAGTTCCAACGTTCAAATTTCTCTGCTACCAAACCCCCTCAAAAAGCCTCACCAACGAGCCATGGTCCCAAAAAAACAGCCGATTGCCGGCGAAGGGATCACCTCCAATGGCAAATCTGTTGCCACCATTGGAGACATTATTTTTTCGAGCCACCTCAGCCCCATCACAAAAGATATTGTCTCCATGCCTTTGCAGAGGGCAATCAGGGACATCATGTAACCCCCAGTTCTAGGCATAAGTATCACGGTACTAGTACTCAGTACGGTGTAAATACTAGATTTAATCTTCCTGGTATTCAGACTGGGCCCGTTTCAGTTTTAGATATTAATTTTGAATTTTTAGATTTTTAAAAATTTTCTAAATTTTTCTTGATTATTTTGGAAAATTTCCTGAATTCGGTATCGACCGGTATCGCCGATCGACTCCAGGATTTTTAATTTACAAATGTGGTTGAATTTCTTGAATCTGATTTCACATGTTACTCAGGGTAATATTTTCAATTTTGTGGGGATTTTTTAAATTAATAAAAATTTACCCAAATTAAATAATATTTTAAAATTTATTTTTCTATTTATTTTCCTCTTTCTTTCTCCAATTTTCTCCAACTTCTCCATCGACTCACCTACTAATTGGTCATTATAATGCATATTATTATTCACATTTTCATGCTTAATTTTTGTTAAAACATTACTATTTAATTCATTTATTATTTGTGATGGGCTGGCCTCCATACTCCAAGAGAAAGCCAAAAAGTAGTCCAAAAGCCCACAATTATTATGAAAATAAAGATTAATTGGGAAGATAAGGGAAGCTTCTATTCTATCTCATTTAAATTTAGGGTTTTAAATAAATTTAATTTAAAATCTAGAGGAGGAAAAAGATAGAGCAAGATGAATCCTCATCCCAATTAAAGATAGAGGTGGACTCCTATTCAAATCTCGGTAGCTTGCACCATAAGTTGAAGATAAAGGGAAGAAAATTTGAATTTAACCCGCATTTAGAGATAACTTGATCTCCAAGATCGAAATATTTCAAAATTCGGGGATCAAATGAAGATTCTGCAGATACCTCTCCACATTAACGGACGAGATGAAGCCAAAAGCCAAAAGCCAAAGCGCGTGATCAGACTCCACAAAAGAGTCGCAACCTACCCTGTTTGGCCGCAAAAATGGGGTCATCCTGGGGCCGCATATGTCGAGTTTTTAGGGAGGTGTTATACTGAGACTCTACTTCTCAAATATCCTATAAATACTCCTGAAGAGCAACAGAGCAGAGGCATATTAGAGATTGAGTATAGGATTATTTATTTAGCCATTTTACTTTCCAAATTTCTTGATATTATTTTTGCTTTTCTATTTGGAGAAAAAATTGAAGAAAAAGAAGAACTTGTAATTAGCCGGCGACATCCATTAATAAAGGTTCATTATTCTTTTCATCTCTTTTTTCTTTAATTTAGTTTTTATTGCTTTGTTTCTTTTGTTTCTTTTTTGCTTTTCATGTTGATGCAACTTTCTTTCTTCATAATAAATATTCTTAAAATAAAAAAATATGAATAATTAATTTAACTTGTAGTTTGCTAATCTCTCGATCAACTAAGTTTAGTGTAAAAGATGAACTGATTGAAATCTTTGCTTAATAGAAATCTTAAGATTTAATTAATAATTCTTGAAGATGAATAATTAATTAAGTTGAATTAATTTAGGGTTACACTTTTTCATGATTATTCTTAGTTCATATTTAGAAACTTTAATAGCATCTTGTTAGGTTTAAAAGACTTTTCTTATGCTATGCTTAGAAACTAAGATGAATTAAAGTTTAATTTTAATTAGTATACTCTAATTAGGGTTTGCAATATTTTTATTCATCTTACATGATTTTCAATCAAAACCCTAGGATAGATTTTTATGGATTCAATATGATGTTCTTCCCTCTTAGACTAACACTTAGTTGTGGTAGATGATTAGTATATTATAATCTTCTTTTCTTAATTAAATCCTTTTTCTTACAACCAACATTCTTTTTTTTCAAGTTATTTGTAAGAGAATTCGTTCCGAAAAGCTTCCATCACATTTTTCCCTGTGGATCGACCCGTCTAGTCCTTACTATGCAGATAAATTAAGAAGAGACTAAAAACTTTCTAACGTCTTGAGTTTATTTTTAATACATTTTTTCTCAATCAAAATTTTGGCGCGGTTGTCGGGATGGGAACGGTACGATATTCTCTAAAACTAATTTTTTTGTTTATATTTGCAGGATCTAATAACAGGAAAACTAGCTACAGCTAAGAACATATTGCTACTCTGTACCTCTTCCCTAGAAGGTAGAGCAACAAACCCTACTAAACAACCGTTTTTGTGCGGTAAAAGCCGTGTTTTCGTGACTGTAGTAGATCACTACTAACGTATATTTTGGAGTTGCTGCAAATTGCAAAGTTCTGTTTACTGCTTTGATAATTTTTCTCTGTAGTCACCTTGACTAATTAACAGTAACATATTAGTTGATTAACATAAAAAAATTTAGACTCTTGCATCAAAGGCACGTGTTGTTGGCCCAAAGGCCTTCCACCCTAGTTTTGATGATGATTAACTCATGTAGTTATGTTTACTAATAATCTTGTGTTGTTTAAGATTCAGATTCATTAACCAAGATATTAGTTGATGATTAGCTTCAACAAGAAGTTTAGAAGTTTTTCATGATGATTCCAGGGCCAAAGCATCAAGATCATACATTGCCTAGCCCATGGATGGAGTTTTGGAGCAAGTCTACTTGAAGATGAAGATCATCAAGAAGACTTAGGTATCCTAGTTTAGTTTAGTGTGTTTTAGATCCATTTGTAAAGCTTAGTATAGTTGATATGCTCAAGTGCACAAAACACACACATGTTTTATGTTTGGATATTGGTTTTTTTTTGGTTTTTAGTTTAACCGATATGTGTTTTCATGAATAATAGATCAAAATAAGTTTACTTTATTCTTATGTATATTAGATATGTTTTAGATATACATACATGCTTAAACTTGCTAGACAAACTTATTTTGACTATCCTATTCATGTTTTAGAAAAATCAAGTTTGATAAAAATACAAGTGTTTGTTTTTGATAAAATTTGCAAGACTCAAAAATGAATTGATTTGATTGATATATGTCTTGAATTTTTTATCACTTGTTTGTGTTTCAACATAAAATGATAAAACAAGTTTTGTAGATTTTTAGAAGTGTTAAAAGATTTTTCAAAATTTTTTGAACTAGTTTTCTGACCCAGTTTTCAGTTCCGGGCTTCAATCAGTCGACTAAGTCAACTGACCTAGTCGACTTGGCTGAAGTCGGTCGACCGGGCCGGTCGACCGACGTGCACAAATCTGTGCACGTTTGGAGCCTCTGGGACGGTCGACCGGGACGGTCGACCGAGTCTGAGAGCAGTGCTCTCGGTTTGTTTGGGTCGACCGGCGCAACGGTCATATTTCTGACCGTTGGCGGTCGACCGGGCCAGTCGACCGCTGCTTGTCAGAGCTGCCAGCTCAGCTCTAACGGCTAGTTTTGTATTGGGGCTATATATACCCCATATCTTCATAGTTTTTGTAGAAGTTTTAAAGAGCAAAAATTTCAGACCTTCTTAAGTGTTTTTAAAGAGTTTTCAAAAGTTTTTGGGGCTTTAATCTTTCAATCTTTATTGTTTTGGGTTTTTTTGGAAAACCAAAGAAAATAGGAATTTGGGATATTTGTTTTGGTTTTCATTCTCTATCTTTTATAAGAGTTTTTCCAAGTATTTTCTTTGTTGCTAGTTTCCAAAAACACCTTGTTTCCACACTTGAGCTATATCACCTATCCTAATCTATTAGGATCTTGTTTTTGTGGAAAAAGAAAAGAGAGAAAAGAGATTGTTTGACGTTGTTGAACCTCTAAGTTGTAAACACCCTTGTTCTTATTGTATCCCTCTTTGGTAGAGGTGATCGGGTGATTGGTTTGCTCCCTCTAGTGAGAGGTGGAGTTGGTTTGTATATCCCTCTTCGGTAGAGGTGATTGGTTGTTGTTGTTTGGCTACGGGCCTACCCCTCGGTTGTGAGGTGGTTGTTTGAGAGAGGAGTTCGGTACTCCCGTGTTGTAAAAATCCTTCTCGGTGAAGGTTCCCTCGGTGGGAGTCCTCGGTGGACGTTGATAGTGGATTGAAAATCCTACACGGTGGTGTAGGCGGGGATGTAAAGCTGGGTGCTCGAACCTCGAAACAAATCTTGTTGTTAGCGTTTGATCCACTTGTCTCTCTAACTCTCTCTCTTTACATTTGTGCAAAGCATTATTCATCTTTCATATCATACTTGCTTGCATTTGTGTTGTGCCTTGCATTGATTCATATTGATATATCATCTTATATGCTTGGTTGTTTGTGTGTAACTCACTTGTACTTAATCAACAAGAGCTTCACATAGCACCTCAACCCATTCAAGGGGAATCAAGAGGAGTTAGTCCAGAGCCCTTCACGGGGAATTCGGCTACACTTGTTGATTGTACTAAGTGTGTTTGCAAAATTTGCATTAGCTTCCGCATTTAGCGCACTTAGTTTTGCATTTAGTTTTAGATTAGCAATAACACCTATTCACCCCCCTCTAGGTGTTTCCTTCAATTGGTATCAGAGCAGGTGCTCCTGATACTTAGGCTTAACATCCTAGGAGTGAGATCCATTTGCTTGCTAATTTATTGTTTGCATTTGTTTGTTTGCACACTCATATAGTTTACCATGGACTTCATGACCCCACCTATGTTTGACCCTTCAAACATCATTGTTTGGAAGCTTAGGATGACCGTTTATTTACAAACCCTAGGACATAAAGTTTACCTTGCCATTACCAAGGAATCCTTCCTTAGTGATAGCAATCATATAGGGGCCAATGCACAAGCCCTAGAGGCCATTAGAAGCACATTACCTAAAGAATATCTTTTGCGTGTTTCTAACATTGATTCCGCCTTTGCAGTGTGGAATTTGTTGACAACAACCACCAACACCTCCAAGCTTCAAGTGCAAATCCAACAAGAAGAGGAGTCTAGTGGAGAATCCGACTCACAATGCTATATGGTCCAAGGGAATGACTCCCTTGAGGTACAATCGGAACTTCAACTAGATAGTGATGATGCTAGTTCTTCATGTGATGATATTATAGATCTCCATGCTTTAAATGAAAAACTTTCTATTGTGTGTGAAAAATTAATAGAAAAATATAAGATTTTGAAAAAGAAAAGTCTAGAAATTGAAAAAGATAACAAGAGTTTGCATTCTAGACTTAACAATGTTTTGCAAGAGAAGGAAGAGGTTTCTAGTGAATGTGACTCACCTAGATCTCAACTTGATCTTGCCTTAAAAGAAAATAAATTTTTAAAATCTAAAAATGATTGCCATGCTATTTTGAAGAAGAATGAAAATTTGTCTTCAAAAATTTATTTTGTTTTAAAAGAGAATGTTGCTTTGAAAAATAAAATAATTTCTATTTCAAATGATTTAGATGTGTGTTTAAAGAAAAATATTGTTTTACAAAATAAGATTGATGCTCATGTTTGCCATGCTAGGGTAGTATCACACACTTCACCCATTGCATGCCACACTACTTCTTCTAAAATTAATGATGACATTTGTATGTTAAAGAAGAGAGCAGATTGTTTGGGCTCCACTATGAGCCAATGTGCCATGAACCATCACGCTTGGAAACCTTGGTTCGAAAGAAACAAGTTCCATCCTTTATGCATGCATACCCATCACGGCATACACATGCTCCTCACGGACACCATCATACAATGTATGCTCATGTGTACACATGTACACATTGTGGACGTAAGGGCCACCTTGCTAAATTTTGTTTTGATCGTATACATGATTGTAATTTAGCAAAGAATTTTATTTGGGTTAGAGAAGGTACTAACCCCCATGGACCCAAAAGAGTATGGGTACCAAAAACCACCCCTAAAATTTTTGATGTAGGTGTGGGCTCTCACATGACGTGAGAGTAGCGGCACCTTGGAGTGGATGCGTTCCGTACTTAAAGGAAATCAATTGGATGCATCACTTTTAAGGGAAGGTTTAGTGGAGATGACCACCATGTGTTGGAGACTAGAGAGATGCCCTTATCGATTTTGGTATAAATCTTTAAACTCCTATTTATTGTTTACATGCTTTCCATGTTTATCATTATTAACATATTTTGATGTTTATAGCATATTTTATTGTTTAGTGATTAGTATGAAAATGCCATGTTTATTAGACTTGTGATATACATGTTTAGTTATTTTGAGACACCCATTCTTAATATGGATAAATTCATTTGTGTTCTCTCCATTTGGTTGATATTGCGTATATCATAGTTCTAATAACATGTGGATATTCATAATAATCATGTTTTAATTTTATCATGATGATTTTATAATTGTTTTTGATGCTTCATGTTTTGAATATATGTTTGAGTGTTAGTTTTCATTAAGACTAGGACTTATATTTGTACATATAGTGGGCCACAAATAAATCTTTATATATGTTTGTGCTTAATGCTTATTTGAACCCATTAGATGTGCTAGTATAGTCTAGTTTTGATGATTCTTACATTTCAAACTTGTATTCCATTTTTGAATTTGTTTTATGATTGTGTGTTTCACTTCATGTATATGTGTATTATTGCCAAACTTTAAGATATACATGTATACCCCTGAGTCATTTGCCTTTCATGCAAATCTATATATGGACTCAATTGTGTTTAGGGATATGTATGTATACTTATTGTGTTGACAATTCATACATATACCTTGAAATGAAATTTGTTTTGGTGAAGATTTAGTTTTTCTTGATTTTGTGTTTATGTTTAACTTCATGTATATGTCTACTTTATCCAAATTATTAGATATACATGAATATCCTTTTGAGCCACGTGCCTTCATGCATATATCTTTGTGGACTCGTTGTGTTTGGATATGTATATATACTTTAATTTGTATAAAACATACATATACCTTGAAGATTAAATAAGTTTTGATGATTTTCATGTTTTTTGTTTCAAGAAATTTTGAGCTTAATTGGATATTTAATAATGCCATGTCACACATCACTTGTACACTCACCATTTTTTAAAATATCTCTCATGAGTATGTTTTCATGAGCATGTATGGACTTTATTGAATATTGAGTGTTTTCAAGTGCTATGTGATTTACATGTGTTTTATGAAAATAATTTTGTTTTATTCCTTACTTGAAGGATTTCGTACTAGTTTATAAGATTTTTCATTTAGCTAGTTACGGTATTCTTCATTTTGGTAGTGTTTTTCAAACTAAGCTTATTTTCAAATCTAATTTTTTGAAAACCCCTACCATCTATGGGAGGTTGGATGGGTGTCCATGCCTTGTATGTTTATATTGAAAATCTTTTTAAACTTGTGCATGAGATGGGTGGATTAGTTATATGAGTTATACCTTGCTTTTATTGCTATGTCAATTGGTATCATTGAACTCTTTCAATTGGTATCATTTTGATCCTTTTTTTGTATACTCATATGTTTATTGTGTATGTATATTTTCAATTGGTATCATCTATTAGTGATTGGTACTCATTCTATTTCATACACATATACTTGTTTTATTTGTGCTTAAGATATAAAATTTTCACAAATTTTGTTTATGCTAGAGCTTGAGTTTCACTTTATTTCAATTGATTTAGTTTTCAATTGGTATCTTTTTTCAAGCCTAAGCATAGTTTTTGTTGGTATTTCATAAAGGGGGAGAAAATTCGTTTTTCATATTTCAATTGGTACTTGTATTTCCACTCCCTTATTTTATGACAAAAAATAGTCATTTCAATTGTTTATTTGGCTTTAAAAAAAAATACTATCTTTTGATATCAAGATGTCTTGTGTTTTAAATTGGTATCCAAAAAAAATTTGGTTTAAAGAAAAATACAAAGTTTTGATTTATATTGACTATATGCAAGGAGAGCTTAACATCTCTTCCATATATAACTTTTATTGATTTTTGTTTATTTTCAATTGATATCAAGATGCTTCATTGACATATTTTTAATTGATATCATGTTTCTATAGTCACCCCTTATTGACCTTGTTTTTATTTTTAGACAAAAAGGGGGAGAACATTGTTTTATTGTTTTGATTGACAAAAAAAAGGGGGAGAAAGATTTTTATCCCTCATTTATTGTTTTGATTGTTTACACCTTTGTTGATAATTGACAAAAGGGGGGAGAATTATTTGAGAAGTTTAACATGCATATATAAAACACTAATTATTCTTCTATGCATGATTGGTACATGTTTTATATATGCAAACTTATGTTTTTGCATATATTAAGTTTTATTGGTGTTTTATTGGTATCTAGAGCATCTAGTGTTTTTGTTAATGCTTTATTAATTTAATTGGTAACTAGAGCTTCTAGAATATGTTTATGTGTTTTATATGTTTTATTTTGCAAATAGGAGAAAAAGAAATTTGATATGTTTTATCTCCATACATTTGCATACATATTTATGAGCTCCATTGTCATATATTATTATTTTTATTTATGCATGAGTTAAGGGGGAGCTTCTTTGAAGCTTAACTTTAATCCATGCATATATAACTCCATGAGTTTTGTCATCATCAAAAGGGGGAGATTGTTGGCCCAAAGGCCTTCCACCCTAGTTTTGATGATGATTAACTCAAGTAGTTATGTTTACTAATAATCTTGTGTTGTTTAAGTTTCAGATTCATTAACCAAGATATTAGTTGATGATTAGCTTCAACAAGAAGTTTAGAAGCTTTTCATGATGATTCCAGGGCCAAAGCATCAAGATCATACATTGCCTAGCCCATGGATAGAGTTTTGGAGCAAGTCTACTTGAAGATGAAGATCATCAAGAAGACTTAGGTATCCTAGTTTAGTTTAGTGTGTTTTAGATCCATTTGTATAGCTTAGTATAGTTGATATGCTCAAGTGCACAAAACACACACATGTTTTATGTTTGGATATTGGTTTTTTTTTCGGTTTTTAGTTTAACCGAAATGTGTTTTCATGAATAATAGATCAAAACAAGTTTACTTTAATCTTATGCATATTAGATATGTTTTAGATATACATACATGCTTAAACTTGCTAGATAAACTTATTTTGACTATCCTATTCATGTTTTGGAAAAATCAAGTTTGATAAAAATACAAGTGTTTGTTTTTGATAAAATTTGCAAGACTTAAAAATGAATTGATTTGATTGATATATGTCTTGAATTTTTTATCACTTGTTTGTGTTTCAACATAAAATGATAAAACAAGTTTTGTGGATTTTTAGAAGTGTTAAAAGATTTTTCAAAATATTTTTAAACTAGTTTTCTGACCCAGTTTTCAATTCCAGGCTTCAATCAGTCGACTAAGTCAACTGACCTAGTCGACATAGCTGAAGTCGGTTGACCGGGCCGGTCGACCGACGTGCACAAATCTGTGCACGTTTGGAGCCTCTGGGACGGTCGACCGGGACGGTCGACCGAGTCTGAGAGCAGTGCTCTCGGTTTGTTTGGGTCGACCGGCGCAACGGTCACATTTCTGACCGTTGGCGGTCGACCGGGCCAGTCGACCGCTGCCTGTCAGAGCTGCCAGCTCAGCTCTAACGGCTAGTTTTGTATTGGGGCTATATATACCCCATCTCTTCATAGTTTTTGTAGAAGTTTTAAAGAGCAAAAATTTCAGACCTTCTTAAGTGTTTTTAAAGAGTTTTCAAAAGTTTTTGGGGCTTTAATCTTTCAATCTTTATTGTTTTGGGTTTTTTGGAAAACCAAAGAAAATAGGAATTTGGGATATTTGTTTAGGTTTTCATTCTCTATCTTTTATAAGAGTTTTTTCAAGTATTTTCTTTGTTGCTAGTTTCCAAAAACACCTTGTTTCCACACTTGAGCTATATCACCTATCCTAATCTATTAGGATCTTGTTTTTGTGGAAAAAGAAAAGAGAGAAAAGAGTTTGTTTGAGGTTGTTGAACCTCTAAGTTGTAAACACCCTTGTTCTTATTGTATCCCTCTTTGGTAGAGGTGATCGGGTGATTAGTTTTCTCCCTCTAGTGAGAGGTGGAGTTGGTTTGTATATCCCTCTTCGGTAGAGGTGATTGGTTGTTGTTGTTTGGCTACGGGCCTACCCCTCGGTTGTGAGGTGGTTGTTTGAGAGAGGAGTTCGGTACTCCCGTGTTGTAAAAATCCTTCTCGGTGAAGGTTCCCTCGGTGGGAGTCCTCGGTGGACGTTGATAGTGGATTGGAAATCCTACACGGTGGTGTAGGCGGGGATGTAGAGCTGGGTGCTCGAACCTCGAAACAAATCTTGTTGTTAGCGTTTGATCCACTTGTCTCTCTAACTCTCTCTCTCTCTTTACATTTGTGCAAAGCATTATTCATCTTTCATATCATACTTGCTTGCATTTGTGTTGTGCCTTGCATTGATTCATATTGATATATCATCTTATATGCTTGGTTGTTTGTGTGTAACTCACTTGTACTTAATCAACAAGAGCTTCACATAGCACCTCAACCCATTCAAGGGGAATCAAGAGGAGTTAGTCCAGAGCCCTTCACGGGGAATTCGGCTACACTTGTTGATTGTACTAAGTGTGTTTGCAAAATTTGCATTAGCTTCCGCATTTAGCGCACTTAGTTTTGCATTTAGTTTTAGATTAGCAATAACACCTATTCACCCCCCCTCTAGGTGTTTCCTTCAATTGGTATCAGAGCAGGTGCTCCTGATACTTAGGCTTAACATCCTAGGAGTGAGATCCATTTGCTTGCTAATCTATTGTTTGCATTTGTTTGTTTGCACACTCATATAGTTTACCATGGACTTCATGACCCCACCTATGTTTGACCCTTCAAACATCATTGTTTGGAAGCTTAGGATGACCGTTTATTTACAAACCCTAGGACATAAAGTTTACCTTGCCATTACCAAGAAATCCTTCCTTAGTGATAGCAATCATATAGGGGCCAATGCACAAGCCCTAGAGGCCATTAGAAGCACATTACCTAAAGAATATCTTTTGCGTGTTTCTAACATTGATTCCGCCTTTGCAGTGTGGAATTTGTTGACAACAACCACCAACACCTCCAAGCTTCAAGTGCAAATCCAACAAGAAGAGGAGTCTAGTGGAGAATCCGACTCACAATGCTATATGGTCCAAGGGAATGACTCCCTTGAGGTACAATCGGAACTTCAACTAGATAGTGATGATGCTAGTTCTTCATGTGATGATATTATAGATCCCCATGCTTTAAATGAAGAACTTTCTATTGTGTGTGAAAAATTAATAGAAAAATATAAGATTTTGAAAAAGAAAAGTCTAGAAATTGAAAAAGATAACAAGAGTTTGCATTCTAGACTTAACAATGTTTTGCAAGAGAAGGAAGAGGTTTCTAGTGAATGTGACTCACTTAGATCTCAACTTGATCTTGCCTTAAAAGAAAATAAATTTTTAAAATCTAAAAATGATTGCCATGCTATTTTGAAGAAGAATGAAAATTTGTCTTCAAAAATTTATTTTGTTTTAAAAGAGAATGTTGCTTTGAAAAATAAAATAATTTCTATTTCAAATGATTTAGATGTGTGTTTAAAGAAAAATATTGTTTTACAAAATAAGATTGATGCTCATGTTTGCCATGCTAGGGTAGTATCACACACTTCACCCATTGCATGCCACACTACTTCTTCTAAAATTAATGATGACATTTGTATGTTAAAGAAGAGAGTAGATTGTTTGGGCTCCACTATGAGCCAATGTGCCATGAACCATCACGCTTGGAAACCTTGGTTCGAAAGAAACAAGTTCCATCCTTTATGCATGCATACCCATCACGGCATACACATGCTCCTCACGGACACCATCACACAATGTATGCTCATGTGTACACATGTACACATTGTGGACGTAAGGGCCACCTTGCTAAATTTTGTTTTGATCGTATACATGATTGTAATTTAGCAAAGAATTTTGTTTGGGTTAGAGAAGGTACTAACCCCCATGGACCCAAAAGAGTATGGGTACCAAAAACCACCCCTAAAATTTTTGATGTAGGTGTGGACTCTCACATGACGTGAGAGTAGCGGCACCTTGGAGTGGATGCGTTCCGTACTTAAAGGAAATCAATTGGATGCATCACTTTTAAGGGAAGGTTTAGTGGAGATGACCACCATGTGTTGGAGACTAGAGAGATGCCCTTATCGATTTTGGTATAAATCTTTAAACTCCTATTTATTGTTTACATGCTTTCCATGTTTATCATTATTAACATATTTTGATGTTTATAGCATATTTTATTGTTTAGTGATTAGTATGAAAATGCCATGTTTATTAGACTTGTGATATACATGTTTAGTTATTTTGAGACACCCATTCTTAATATGGATAAATTCATTTGTGTTCTCTCCATTTGGTTGATATTGCGTATATCATAGTTCTAATAACATGTGGATATTCATAATAATCATGTTTTAATTTTATCATGATGATTCTATAATTGTTTTTGATGCTTCATGTTTTGAATATATGTTTGAGTGTTAGTTTTCATTAAGACTAGGACTTATATTTGTACATATAGTGGGCCACAAATAAATCTTTATATATGTTTGTGCTTAATGCTTATTTGAACCCATTAGATGTGCTAGTATAGTCTGGTTTTGATGATTCTTACATTTCAAACTTGTATTCCATTTTTGAATTTGTTTTATGATTGTGTGTTTCACTTCATGTATATGTGTATTATTGCCAAACTTTAAGATATACATGTATACCCCCTGAGTCATTTGCCTTTCATGCAAATCTATATATGGACTTAATTGTATTTAGGGATATGTATGTATACTTATTGTGTTGACAATTCATACATATACCTTGAAATGAAATTTGTTTTGGTGAAGATTTAGTTTTTCTTGATTTTGTGTTTATGTTTAACTTCATGTATATGTCTACTTTATCCAAATTATTAGATATACATGAATATCCTTTTGAGCCACGTGCCTTCATGCATATATCTTTGTGGACTCGTTGTGTTTGGATATGTATATATACTTTAATTTGTATAAAACATACATATACCTTGAAGATTAAATAAGTTTTGATGATTTTCATGTTTTTTGTTTCAAGGAATTTTGAGCTTAATTGGATATTTCATAATGCCATGTCACACATCACTTGTACACTCACCATTTTTTAAAATATCTCTCATGAGTATGTTTTCATGAGCATGTATGGACTTTATTGAATATTGAGTGTTTTCAAGTGCTATGTGATTTACATGTGTTTTATGAAAATAATTTTGTTTTATTCCTTACTTGAAGGATTTCGTACTAGTTTATAAGATTTTTCATTTAGCTAGTTACGGTATTCTTCATTTTGGTAGTGTTTTTCAAACTAAGCTTATTTTCAAATCTAATTTTTTGAAAACCCCTACCATCTATGGGAGGTTGGATGGGTGTCCATGCCTTGTATGTTTATATTGAAAATCTTTTTAAACTTGTGCATGAGATGGGTGGATTAGTTATATGAGTTATACCTTGCTTTTATTGCTATGTCAATTGGTATCATTGAACTCTTTCAATTGGTATCATTTTGATCCTTTTTTTGTATACTCATATGTTTATTGTGTATGTATATTTTCAATTGGTATCATCTATTAGTGATTGGTACTCATTCTATTTCATACACATATACTTGTTTTATTTGTGCTTAAGATATAAAATTTTCACAAATTTTGTTTATGCTAGAGCTTGAGTTTCACTTTATTTCAATTATTTTAGTTTTCAATTGGTATCTTATTTCAAGCCTAAGCATAGTTTTTGTTGGTATTTCATAAAGGGGGAGAAAATTCGTTTTTCATATTTCAATTGGTACTTGTATTTCCACTCCCTTATTTTATGACAAAAAATAGTCATTTCAATTGTTTATTTGGCTTTAAAAAAATACTATCTTTTGATATCAAGATGTCTTGTGTTTTAAATTGGTATTCAAAAAAAATTTGGTTTAAAGAAAAATACAAAGTTTTGATTTATATTGACTATATGCAAGGAGAGCTTAACATCTCTTCCATATATAACTTTTATTGATTTTTGTTTATTTTCAATTGATATCAAGATGCTTCATTGAAATATTTTTAATTGATATCATGTTTCTATAGTCACCCCTTATTGACCTTGTTTTTGTTTTTAGACAAAAAGGGGGAGAACATTGTTTTATTGTTTTGATTGACAAAAAAAAGGGGGAGAAAGATTTTTATCCCTCATTTATTGTTTTGATTGTTTACCCCTTTGTTGATAATTGACAAAAAGGGGGAGAATTATTTGAGAAGTTTAACATGCATATATAAAACACTAATTATTCTTCTATGCATGATTGGTACATGTTTTATATATGCAAACTTATGTTTTTGCATATATTAAGTTTTATTGGTGTTTTATTGGTATCTAGAGCATCTAGTGTTTTTGTTAATGCTTTATTAATTTAATTGGTAACTAGAGCTTCTAGAATATGTTTATGTGTTTTATATGTTTTATTTTACAAATAGGAGAAAAAGAAATTTGATATGTTTTATCTCCATACATTTGCATACATATTTATGAGCTCCATTGTCATATATTATTATTTTTATTTATGCATGAGTTAAGGGGGAGCTTCTTTGAAGCTTAACTTTAATCCATGCATATATAACTCCATGAGTTTTGTCATCATCAAAAGGGGGAGATTGTTGGCCCAAAGGCCTTCCACCCTAGTTTTGATGATGATTAACTCAAGTAGTTATGTTTACTAATAATCTTGTGTTGTTTAAGTTTCAGATTCATTAACCAAGATATTAGTTGATGATTAGCTTCAACAAGAAGTTTAGAAGCTTTTCATGATGATTCCAGGGCCAAAGCATCAAGATCATACATTGCCTAGCCCATGGATAGAGTTTTGGAGCAAGTCTACTTGAAGATGAAGATCATCAAGAAGACTTAGGTATCCTAGTTTAGTTTAGTGTGTTTTAGATCTATTTGTAAAGCTTAGTATAGTTGATATGCTCAAGTGCACAAAACACACACATGTTTTATGTTTGGATATTGGTTTTTTTTCGGTTTTTAGTTTAACCGAAATGTGTTTTCATGAATAATAGATCAAAACAAGTTTACTTTAATCTTATGCATATTAGATATGTTCTAGATATACATACATGCTTAAACTTGCTAGATAAACTTATTTTGACTATCCTATTCATGTTTTGGAAAAATCAAGTTTGATAAAAATACAAGTGTTTGTTTTTGATAAAATTTGCAAGACTTAAAAATGAATTGATTTGATTGATATATGTCTTGAATTTTTTATCACTTGTTTGTGTTTCAACATAAAATGATAAAACAAGTTTTGTGGATTTTTAGAAGTGTTAAAAGATTTTTCAAAATATTTTTAAACTAGTTTTCTGACCCAGTTTTCAATTCCAGGCTTCAATCAGTCGACTAAGTCAACTGACCTAGTCGACTTGGCTGAAGTCGGTTGACCGGGCCGGTCGACCGACGTGCACAAATCTGTGCACGTTTGGAGCCTCTGGGACGGTCGACCGGGACGGTCGACCGAGTCTGAGAGCAGTGCTCTCGGTTTGTTTGGGTCGACCGGGCCGGTCGACCGTAGTCGCAACGGTCACATTTCTGACCGTTGGCGGTCGACCGGGCCGGTCGACCGCTGCCTGTCGGAGCTACCAGCTCAGCTCTAACGGCTAGTTTTGTATTGGGGCTATATACCCCATCTCTTCATAGTTATTGTAGAAGTTTTAAAGAGCAAAAATTTCAGACCTTCTTAAGTGTTTTTAAAGAGTTTTCAAAAGTTTTTGGGGCTTTAATCTTTCAATCTTTATTATTTTGGGTTTTTTGAAAAATCAAAGAAAATATGAATTTGGGATATTTGTATTGGTTTTCATTCTCTATCTTTTACTAGAGTTTTCCCAAGTATTTTCTTTGTTGCTAGTTTCCAAAAACACCTTGTTTCCACACTTGAGCTATATCACCTATCCTAATCTATTAGGATCTTGTTTTTGTGGAAAAAGAAAAGAGAGAAAAGAGATTGTTTGAGGTTGTTGAACCTCTAAGTTGTAAACACCCTTGTTCTTATTGTATCCCTCTTTGGTAGAGGTGATCGGGTGATTGGTTTGCTCCCTCTAGTGAGAGGTGGAGTTGGTTTGTATATCCCTCTTCGGTAGAGGTGATTGGTTGTTGTTGTTTGGCTACGGGCCTACCCCTCGGTTGTGAGGTGGTGTTTGAGAGAGGAGTTCGGTACTCCCGTGTTGTAAAAATCCTTCTCGGTGAAGGTTCCCTCGGTGGGAGTCCTCGGTGGACGTTGATAGTGGATTGGAAATCCTACACGGTGGTGTAGGCGGGGATGTAGAGCTGGGTGCTCGAACCTCGAAACAAATCTTGTTGTTAGCGTTTGATCCACTTGTCTCTCTAACTCTCTCTCTCTCTTTACATTTGTGCAAAGCATTATTCATCTTTCATATCATACTTGCTTGCATTTGTGTTGTGCCTTGCATTGATTTATATTGATATATCATCTTATATGCATGGTTGTTTGTGTGTACCTCACTTGTACTTAATCAACAAGAGCTTCACATAGCACCTCAACCCATTCAAGGGGAATCAAGAGGAGTTAGTCCAGAGCCCTTCACGGGGAATTCGGCTACACTTGTTGATTGTACTAAGTGTGTTTGCAAAATTTGCATTAGCTTCCGTATTTAGCGCACTTAGTTTTGCATTTAGTTTTAGATTAGCAATAACACCTATTCACCCCCCTCTAGGTGTTTCCTTCAATTGGTATCAGAGCAGGTGCTCCTGATACTTAGGCTTAACATCCTAGGAGTGAGATCCATTTGCTTGCTAATCTATTGTTTGCATTTGTTTGTTTGCACACTCATATAGTTTACCATGGACTTCATGACCCCACCTATGTTTGACCCTTCAAACATCATTGTTTGGAAGCTTAGGATGACCGTTTATTTACAAACCCTAGGACATAAAGTTTACCTTGCCATTACCAAGGAATCCTTCCTTAGTGATAGCAATCATATAGGGGCCAATGCACAAGCCCTAGAGGCCATTAGAAGCACATTACCTAAAGAATATCTTTTGCGTGTTTCTAATAATGATTCCGCCTTTGCAGTGTGGAATTTGTTGACAACAACCACCAACACCTCCAAGCTTCAAGTGCAAATCCAACAAGAAGAAGAGTCTAGTGGAGAATCCGACTCACAATGCTATATGGTCCAAGGGAATGACTCCCTTGAGGTACAATCGAAACTTCAACTAGATAGTGGTGATGCTAGTTCTTCATGTGATGATATTATAGATCCCCATGCTTTAAATGAAGAAATTTCTATTGTGTGTGAAAAATTAATAGAAAAATATAAGATTTTGAAAAAGAAAAGTCTAGAAATTGAAAAAGATAACAAGAGTTTGCATTCTAGACTTAACAATGTTTTGCAAGAGAAGGAAGAGGTTTCTAGTGAATGTGACTCACTTAGATCTCAACTTGATCTTGCCTTAAAAGAAAATAAATTTTTAAAATCTAAAAATGATTGTCATGCTATTTTGAAGAAGAATGAAAATTTGTCTTCAAAAATTGATTTTGTTTTAAAAGAGAATGTTGCTTTGAAAAATAAAATAATTTCTATTTCAAATGATTTAGATGTGTGTTTAAAGAAAAATATTGTTTTACAAAATAAGATTGATGCTCATGTTTGCCATGCTAGGGTAGTATCACACACTTCACCCATTGCATGCCACACTACTTCTTCTAAAATTAATGATGACATTTGTATGTTAAAGAAGAGAGTAGATTGTTTGGGCTCCACTATGAGCCAATGTGCCATGAACCATACTCGCTTGGAAACCTTAGTTCGAAAGAAATAAGTTCCATCATTTATGCATGCACACCCATCACGGCATACACATGCTCCTCACGGACACCATCGCACAATGTATGCTCATGTGTACACATGTACACATTGTGGACGTAAGGGCCACCTTGCTAAATTTTGTTTTGATCGTATACATGATTGTAATTTAGCAAAGAATTTTGTTTGGGTTAGAGAAGGTACTAACCCCCATGGACCCAAAAGAGTATGGGTACCAAAAACCACCCCTAAAATTTTTGATGTAGGTGTGGGCTATCACATGACGTGAGAGTAGCGGCACCTTGGAGTGGATGCGTTCCGTACTTAAAGGAAATCAATTGGATGCATCACTTTCAAGGGAAGATTTAGTGGAGATGACCACCATGTGTTGGAGACTAGAGAGATGCCCTTATCGGTTTGGTATAAATCTTTAAACTCCTATTTATTGTTTACATGCTTTCCATGTTTATCATTATTAACATGTTTTGATGTTTATAACATGTTTTATTGTTTAGTGATTAGTATGAAAATGCCATGTTTATTAGACTTGTGATATACATGTTTAGTTATTTTGAGACACCCATTCTTAATATGGATAAATTCATTTGTGTTCTCTCCATTTGGTTGATATTGCGTATATCATAGTTCTAATAACATGTGGATATTCATAATAATCATGTTTTAATTTTATCATGATGATTTTATAATTGTTTTTGATGCTTCATGTTTTGAATATATGTTTGAGTGTTAGTTTTCATTAAGACTAGGACTTATATTTGTACATATAGTGGGCCACAAATAAATCTTTATATATGTTTGTGCTTAATGCTTATTTGAACCCATTAGATGTGCTAGTATAGTCTAGTTTTGATGATTCTTACATTTTAAACTTGTATTCCATTTTTGAATTTGTTTTATGATTGTGTGTTTCACTTCATGTATATGTGTATTATTGCCAAACTTTAAGATATACATGTATACCCCCTGAGTCATTTGCCTTTCATGCAAATCTATATATGGACTCAATTGTGTTTGGGGATATGTATGTATACTTATTGTGTTGACAATTCATACATATACGTTGAAATGAAATTTGTTTTGGTGAAGATTTAGTTTTTCTTGATTTTGTGTTTATGTTTAACTTCATGTATATGTCTACTTTATCCAAATTATTAGATATACATGAATATCCTTTTGAGCCACGTGCCTTCATGCATATATCTTTGTGGACTCGTTGTGTTTGGATATGTATGTATACTTTAATTTGTATAAAACATACATATACCTTGAAGATTAAATAAGTTTTGATGATTTTCATGTTTGTTGTTTCAAGGAATTTTGAGCTTAATTGGATATTTCATAATGCCATGTCACACATCACTTGTACACTCACCATTTTTAAAATATCTCTCATGAGTATGTTTTCATGAGCATGTATGGACTTTATTGAATATTGAGTGTTTTCAAGTGCTATGTGATTTACATGTGTTTTATGAAAATAATTTTGTTTTATTCCTTACTTGAAGGATTTCGTACTAGTTTATAAGATTTTTCCATTTAGCTAGTTACGGTATTCTTCATTTTGGTAGTGTTTTTCAAACTAAGCTTATTTTCAAATCTAATTTTTTGAAAACCCCTACCATCTATGGGAGGTTGGATGGGTGTCCATGCCTTGTATGTTTATATTGAAAATCTTTTTAAACTTGTGCATGAGATGGGTGGATTAGTTATATGAGTTATACCTTGCTTTTATTGCTATGTCAATTGGTATCATTGAACTCTTTCAATTGGTATCATTTTGATCCTTTTTTTGTATACTCATATGTTTATTGTGTATGTATATTTTCAATTGGTATCATCTATTAGTGATTGGTACTCATTCTATTTTATACACATATACTTGTTTTATTTGTGCTTAAGATATAAAATTTTCACAAATTTTGTTTATGCTAGAGCTTGAGCTTCACTTTATTTCAATTGATTTAGTTTTCAATTGGTATCTTATTTCAAGCCTAAGCATAGTTTTTGTTGGTATTTCATAAAGGGGGAGAAAATTCGTTTTTCATATTTCAATTGGTACTTGTATTTCCACTCCCTTATTTTATGACAAAAAATAGTCATTTCAATTGTTTATTTGGCTTTAAAAAAAAATACTATCTTTTGATATCAAGATGTCTTGTGTTTTAAATTGGTATCCAAAAAAAATTTGGTTTAAAGAAAAATACAAAGTTTTGATTTATATTGACTATATGCAAGGAGAGCTTAACATCTCTTCCATATATAACTTTTATTGATTTTTGTTTATTTTCAATTGATATCAAGATGCTTCATTGACATATTTTTAATTGATATCATGTTTCTATAGTCACCCCTTATTGACCTTGTTTTTGTTTTTAGACAAAAAGGGGAGAACATTGTTTTATTATTTTGATTGACAAAAAAAAGGGGGAGAAAGATTTTTACCCCTCATTTATTGTTTTGATTGTTTACCCCTTTGTTAATAATTGACAAAAAGGGGGAGAATTATTTGAGAAGTTTAACATGCATATATAAAACACTAATTATTCTTCTATGCATGATTGGTACATGTTTTATATATGCATACTTATATTTTTGCATATATTAAGTTTTATTGGTGTTTTATTGGTATCTAGAGCATCTAGTGTTTTTGTTAATGCTTTATAAATTTAATTGGTAACTAGAGCTTCTAGAATATGTTTATGTGTTTTATATGTTTTATTTTGCAAATAGGAGAAAAGAAATTTGATATGTTTTATCTCCATACATTTGCATACATATTTATGAGCTCCATTGTCATATATTATTATTTTTATTTATGCATGAGTTAAGGGGGAGCTTCTTTGAAGCTTAACTTTAATCCATGCATATATAACTCCATGAGTTTTGTCATCATCAAAAGGGGGAGATTGTTGGCCCAAAGGCCTTCCACCCTAGTTTTGATGATGATTAACTCATGTAGTTATGTTTACTAATAATCTTGTGTTGTTTAAGTTTCAGATTCATTAACCAAGATATTAGTTAATGATTAGCTTCAACAAGAAGTTTAGAAGCTTTTCATGATGATTCCAGGGCCAAAGCATCAAGATCATACATTGCCTAGCCCATGGATGGAGTTTTGGAGCAAGTCTACTTGAAGATGAAGATCATCAAGAAAACTTAGGTATCCTAGTTTAGTTTAGTGTGTTTTAGATCCATTTGTAAAGCTTAGTATAGTTGATATGCTCAAGTGCACAAAACACACACATGTTTTATGTTTGGATATTGATTTTTTTTCGGTTTTTAGTTTAACCGAAATGTGTTTTTCATGAATAATAGATCAAAACAAGTTTACTTTATTCTTATGTATATTAGATATGTTCTAGATATACATACATGCTTAAACTTGCTAGACAAACTTATTTTGACTATCCTATTCATGTTTTAGAAAAATCAAGTTTGATAAAAATACAAGTGTTTGTTTTTGATAAAATTTGCAAGACTCAAAAATGAATTGATTTGATTGATATATGTCTTGAATTTTTTATCACTTGTTTGTGTTTCAACATAAAATGATAAAACAAGTTTTGTGGATTTTTAGAAGTGTTAAAAGATTTTTCAAAAGATTTTTAAACTAGTTTTCTGACCCAGTTTTCAGTTCCGGGCTTCAATCAGTCGACTAAGTCAACTGACCTAGTCGTCTTGGCTGAAGTCGGTCGACCGGGCCGGTCGACCGACGTGCACAAATCTGTGCACGTTTGGAGCCTCTGGGACGGTCGATCGGGACGGTCGACCGAGTCTGAGAGTAGTGCTCTCGGTTTGTTTGGGTCGACCGGGCCGGTCGACCGTAGTCGCAACGGTCACATTTCTGACCATTGGCGGTCGACCGGGCCGGTCGACCGCTGCCTGTCAGAGCTGCCAGCTCAGCTCTAACGGCTAGTTTTGTATTGGGGCTATATATACCCCATCTCTTCATAGTTTTTGTAGAAGTTTTAAGGAGTAAAAATTCCAGACCTTCTTAAGTGTTTTTAAAGAGTTTTCAAAAGTTTTTGGGGCTTTAATCTTTCAATCTTTATTGTTTTGGGTTTTTTAGAAAATCAAAGAAAATAGGAATTTGGGATATTTGTATTGGTTTTCATTCTCTATCTTTTACAAGAGTTTTCCCAAGTATTTTCTTTGTTGCTAGTTTTCAAAAACACCTTGTTTCCACACTTGAGCTATATCACCTATCCTAATCTATTAGGATCTTGTTTTTGTGGAATAAGAAAGAGAGAAAAGAGATTGTTTGAGTTTGTTGAACCTCTAAGTTGTAAACACCCTTGTTCTTGTTGTATTCCTCTTTGGTAGAGGTGATCGGGTGATTGGTTTGCTCCCTCTAGTGAGAGGTGGAGTTGGTTTGTATATCCCTCTTCGGTAGAGGTGATTGGTTGTTGTTGTTGTTTGGCTACGGGCCTACCCCTCGGTTGTGAGGTGGTTGTTTGAGAGAGGAGTTCGGTACTCCCGTGTTGTAAAAATCCTTCTCGGTGAAGGTTCCCTCGGTGGGAGTCCTCGGTGGACGTTGATAGTGGATTGGAAATCCTACACGGTGGTGTAGGCGGGGATGTAGAGCTGGGTGCTCGAACCTCGAAACAAATCTTGTTGTTAGCGTTTGATCCACTTGTCTCTCTAACTCTCTCTCTCTTTACATTTGTGCAAAGCATTATTTATCTTTCATATCATACTTGCTTGCATTTGTGTTGTGCCTTGCATTGATTCATATTGATATATCATCTTATATGCTTGGTTGTTTGTGTGTACCTCACTTGTACTTAATCAACAAGAGCTTCACATAGCACCTCAACCCATTTAAGGGGAATCAAGAGGAGTTAGTCCAGAGCCCTTCACGGGGAATTCGGCTACACTTGTTGATTGTACTAAGTGTGTTTACAAAATTTGCATTAGCTTTCGCATTTAGCGCACTTAGTTTTGCATTTAGTTTTAGATTAGCAATAACACCTATTCACCCCCCTCTAGGTGTTTCCTTCACGTGTCTATTCAAAATTTTTTAATTTTTTGTTAAAGAGTGCTGGTGATAAGGTACATTCGCATTGCATATAAACTAGGAAGCACCTTTGGCTGATTTACTGCTTTTGAGTGAATTCTTTTCTATTTGTTTGCACATGTGCACTAATACATCTTAAGGGCAAAACCCTTAAACAACATAAGGTGGGGATGTTATTACTCTTCTTTGGCCCACAAACCACTTCCGTTGCACTCACAATCCTAACCATAAATTAAAAATTGAGTAGACGTTGGCCTTAGGTTAACTGGAGCTCATTAAGAGATTGACTGAAGGAGGAAGTTGTTCAAAATTAACTCTTGCCAAATCAGTGACTAGGTTGGGGATTAAGAGGCGAAACCTCGAAGGTTGATGGTTTGAAATAATTAGGCCCGTCTTTGATGAATACCTCCCACAGATCTTCCCACCTACCTGGCTGATTAACTTGTGGTCAAGGTCGGCAATATATCTCCCAAAGACAGGAGTCGTTTAGGTCTACCCTAACTTAGGCTAGATTTTATTTATTTATTTCTCTTTGTTTTTATCATTTCTTGTGTGATATGGCTTATTATAACAATTTTTTCAATTTTAATGGTAATCCATATTACACCCCAACTTCTTTTGAATCGGATATATTAACCCGGCATATCATAACTTTAACCAACCAAGCATGCCTGATTGGTCTCATCAAAATCAATACATATCTCAGTCCCTATATTATGAGTAAGACTGAAATAATCATCACTACTCTTCACCTAGTGAATGGGGATACGATACCCCCGAGCTACATTGTCAACCACCTTTCCAACAATCATCTTCAGATACCCTTTTTTCAAACTTATAGAAGAACCATTTGATTGGGAAAAGAAGATAAAAGTCTTAGAAGAGTTCAAGTGACGAATTCATAAATTTGAAGACTCACGATCCATTCAAAGGCCTCAAACCTTAAATCCATACATGATTCAAAACCAAAATGATTACATCCATTACCTAGATAGGTTAGAAGCACAACTGGATCGTTTGGAAAACATTGAAAATGTTAGGATTGAGAAAACTCTACCTAACACCTTTTTGATCATTTGTGATTCATCTAGCCCTATTGAAGAGAATGACGAATCATGGTGTAATGAAGACCTTGATCAAGATTAATTTCATCGCACCAACTTGAACTTGACCAATCTCAACTCTTGGACAAATTGGTAAGTTTTCCATTTAATGAGATTGAACTTGAATGTGAATGTCAAAAATACACCTAGAGGGGGATGAATAGGTGTACTAGCTAATCTAATGAAAATGATGCGAAATTAAAAGCTATTTATACAAACTAAAACTATTAAGCTAAACACACAAAGTATAACACAAGAGTGTAACCGAATTTTCGGTAAAGGGCTCTGAACTATCTTCTCAAGCTTCCTCTAGATTAAGAGTTGAGGTGCCACGATGGCTCTCTTGGTTGAATACAAGTGTGAGCAAACAATCCCAAGTATATAACAATTAAGCACAAGATATATCAAGCATATAAAGAGATAAACGATGTAAGCATGCAAGATATTTAAACATAAGCGAGAGAGAGCAATCGCAGACACGGGAGAATTGTTTCGAGGTTCGAGCACCCTTGCTCTACGTCTCCGCCTTCAACACTATGAAGGATTTCCACTAGAATCGATCTCACAAGATCACTTGGTGCTGCAACACCTACAACGAGTTCACACTAGAACTCTTGGACCCGCAAGTCCCTCACTTGTTCCCGTAAGAACAACACGCTCTAGCACACTAGTTGCCGATGCCGCACCTCTACAACTCCTCTAACCCACAAGTTGGAACACTTAGTGATCACTTCACTTGATCACCACAAAACACTTTTCACTGAGGGTACAACCTCTACAACTCCTCACAATACAAGAATGAAATCTTATGATCACTTCTCTTGATTATAAAAATAACTCTTACAACAAAAATTCCTAGAAGATTGATATAGCAATGGAAAGCTCAAGTTGGTGTGAGAAAAATAAGATAGAGTTGTAGTGAAAAACTCAAAAAATCTCTTTTGAAAACACTCATGAAAAATCTCCTTTTGATATAGAAATATTAGCCCTAAAGATAGTGGAGAAAACCTCTAAAAGAGATGAGAAAAACTGAATTTGAAACCCACTAAAAATCTTGTAGAAAATAGCCCAAAACAGCCCCCTTATATAGACTCCTAAAAACTAGCCGTTGGGGTCAAACTGCAGGTCAAAATGACCTGTCTGTCGATCGACCGGTCGACTGGCCAACGGTCATATTTTTGACCGTTGGGGCCTACCGATCGACCGCCCGGACGACCGTGCCCAGGGCTAGACCTGTCGGTCGACCGGGGCCAGATCCAGAAGCAAAGCTCTCTGGACGATTGACCGCCCGGTCGACCGGCCCACAAGCCAATAGGCCCTGCATGTATCTGTGCACATCGGTCGACCGCCCGATCGACCGACTTCTATCTCGGTCGACCGACAGAAGGCCAGGTCTGACATTTTGGGGATTAAAAACTTGATTTTATATACTCTTATAAAATCCCATAAAATCACTAAAAATCTACAAAAATAACTTCTTTGAAATACTTTGAAGTACAAATATGTGTGATCAAAAATCAACACATATTACAAACTTTTTGAACCCTTTTTATTATATTGAAATTTTGCCTTAAACAAAAATCCGTATTTTCCAAAAATAATCTTTAATTTGAAAAACGATTTTTTCAAAACTTCTTCAAATACAAAAATAAGATATTTTAAATACTTTTAAAGCTTAGTGTGTATGGATATAAACCAATACACATATAAGATGAAATATCTATATTTTTGACAATAAGCTCTAAAATAAGTTTTGATAAATACAAAACTCAAACATATGATATAGAATCACCAAATAAGTTTTTCTAAACTTTTGAATCAACAATGTGCATGGATGAAATCCAAAACACATATAAACTATATAAACTTATTTTGATGAAATCTAATCATGAAACATAGGAATGTATACTTTAAAGCTCAAAACTAAAACGGTATTTTTTAAAATCAAAACTATCTTATGAAAATACATATAAATTTTTTGTGTGTGTATATGAGCTTGATCAATCCACAACTAATCTATCCTTTACATTTTATCTAAAAACAATTCTTGACACTTACAAACATAACACAAGTCTTCTTGAAAACTTCTCTTGAAAATCTTCTTTTCCTTCTTGACTTGATCTAAATCTTGATCCATGAGCTAGACTCCTATTGAGACTTGATGCGATTTTTGAAGCGCGAGCTCTTGAATCAACACGTGTTAGCCTCAAAACTTGAATTCAAATCTTTTGTTGAAGCTTAACACCGACTAAGATCTTAATCAAATATCTGAAACTTATTAAGCACAAGATCATTAATGCTATAACTATATGAGTTAATCATCATCAAAACTAGAGCGATGGGCCTTTGGGCCAACAATCTCTCTCTTTTTGATGATGACAAATCTCATGGAGTTATATATGCATGGATTAAATTTAAGATTCATAGAGGCTCCCCCTTAACTCATGCATAGCAATAAACAATAAAGATATTCAATGAAATGTACAAACTAAATACAAATATATATGTATAAACATGATATAAACATGCGTATAAAACTCTCAAAATTCTTCTCCCTCTTTATTTCAATTCATCAACAAAGGGGCGAAGACAAATAAACAATAAAGATGTATATGTGATATACATTCATGAAGAGGAGAGACGTAAAGTTAGCTCCCCCTGTATACATGCATTACATGGAGAAGGGATGGTTAGACCCTAACCCACATAAAGTATAATATATAATGTATAAACGAAGATGTTAAGCTCCCCCTACACACGTGTATCATGTAAAGAAGAGAGGTCAAGCTCCTCAATGTGAGATACACTCAACATGAATCTATTTATAGAGGAGATGTTAAGTTCCCCTTGCATATAGGCAATATTGTATATCAACAAATTTTTAAGACAAATTTTTTGATAATACTTAAAACAAAATTTTGAAATTTCTTAAGTCAACAAAATAAAATTTTGAAATTTCTTAAGGCAACAAAATAAATTTTGATACCAATGAAATCAAATTGTAGTTAACAAAAACACAAGTTGGTACCACTTGAAAAAAATTTTAAGATACCAATAGTAGATTTTTGATACCAATTGAAGGTGAAACATGAAGTTATTTTGATATAAAAAAATACCAATCGAAATACCAACTGAAATTAATGTTAAGCTTGTATAGATACTAATTAACATTTGGAATAAACTCAAGCTTAACATAAACATAATTTGTTCTTTAAAAATGTAAAGATAAGCACAATCAAATCATATATATGTATGTACGAAATGGATATACCAATTAAAATTGATACTGAATGAAATTTGAAGCATACATATATAAGAAAACATATATGAGTATACAAGAATAGAATAACATGAAGATCATTTGTATAACTCATACCTACCACCCTATCATGCATAAGTTAAAAGATATTCAATAAGAGATACAAGGCATGGTCGCCCAACCATCTACCCTTAGAAGGTAGGAGTTTTCAAAAATAAGATTTAAAAATATTTATAAATTGAAAACACTACCAAATGAAGAATAAATAACTAGTTTTAAAGTAATTTTTGAAAAACTAGTTAAAGATCCTTCAAAATATGAAACCAAATTATATATATGTCATGAAACATTATTAAGTACACAAAAATTATCACTCAAGATCTATAAGACTCATATAAAGCTCATGAAAATAAAGTCATAAGTAAACAAAAATACAGTGAGTACCATAAGAATCATGTAAATAGCATATTCATGAAAATAAACAATAAAGCTCAAAATAAACATGAAATTCTTTTATCAAAAATATGAAAATCATCAAAATCAAAATTTTCATCAAAATTAAACAAACTTCAAGGTATATGTATGTTATATCAAAACTAAGAATATAAATACATATCCCAAATATAAATGAGTTCATAAAAGAATTTTGCATGAAGGCAAATGTCTCAAGAGTATACATGTATATTTACTAGTTTTAGACGAAAATAATATATACATGAAGCAAAATATGTACAAAAATAGGAAAAATAAGTGTAAATAAACGAATCATCAAACTAGGTTATACGTGTACATGTAATGAGTACAAATGAGTAATGAAGCACAAACATATAATAATCAAGTGTAGCTCACTACTTGTACAAGTATAAACACAAGTTTTAACGAAAACTATATCCAAATAAGTAATCACCACATGAATTACAAAACATGATCATTTAACATAATGAGCATTAAAACATGACATGCTAAAATCAATGAAAGCATGTAAATTAAAATAAAGAGTTAGAAATAGTTACCAAACTATATGAACTATTCTCTAAGTCTCCAAACCATGGTGGTCCTCCCACCAAGCTTCCTTGTTAGCGATGCATCAATAGCGTATGTGTTGGCCCAAAGGCCCGTCACTCTAGTTTTGATGATGATTAACTCATGTAGTTATGGTTTACTAATAATCTTGTGTTTATTTAGTCTCAGAAATTTGATTAAGATATTAAGTAGGTATTTAGCTTCAACAAAGAAGTTTTAGAGCTAACACAGTAGATTCAAGAGCTCGCGCGTCAAGATCGCATCTAGCACTTAGTTGGAGTCAAGCTCATTGATCGTGTTAGGATCGGGTCGTCTTGAAGATGAGGATCGACAAGAAGACTTCAGTTTGTGTTTAATTTAGTTTAGATCTTGTATAAGGCAGATAGTATTGATATGCTCAAGTTCACACACACACAAGTTTAAAGTTTATTAGTTTTCAGTTTAACCGGTTTTGGATTTCATGTCAAAAATATAGATATATCAATTACATGTGTATTGAATTTTATCCATACACTTTATGCTTCAAATATAGTTTAAATATCTTGTTTTTGTATCCATATGAGTTTTGGAGAAAATGGTTTTCCATTTCAAAGTTTGGTTTTTTGAAAATACGGTTTTTGTGTTTAAGCTTAATTTCAATATCACAAAAATAGTTCAAATAATTTGTAATATGTGTTGATTTTTGGTCACACATATTTATTATTCAAAAATCTTATAAGAACTTATTTTTGTAGAATTTATGTGATTTTATGAGATTTAATTAGTATTAAATAACCTAAGTTTTCAATCCCAAATTAACCAGCCAGACACACAGGCGGTTGACCGGACGGTTTACCGGACCAGGAGTCGGTCGATCGGATCGATTGATCGATATGCATGAGAGACGTGCACAGGCCAGCCTAAAGGATGGTCGACCGTGTAGTCGACCGACTGAAAGCACCCAACTCTCGGGTGATGGCCGGTCGACCGGGCGGTCGACCGGAGGCATAACGGTCAGAAAATGACCGTTTCGCCTTCGGTCGACCGCCCGGTCAATCGGAAGGGCATTTTTGCCCTTTCCTGCTACCAACGGGCAGATTTTTTGAGGGGTTATAAATAGCCTCATCTTGGGATGATTTTAATAAGAATTAAGCGAGCAATTTTTCTCATCTTTACAAGTGTTTTAGCTACAAGTTTTTAAAGAGTTTTTGTGCCAAAAATATTTATCTTTATTTGTTTTCAAGGGTTGGAAAAATCAAAGAAAAAGAGTCTTTGGGGAAATTATTTTGATCATATATATTTCATTCTAGTATTTTTTCTAAGAGTTTTTCTTTGTGATTTGTTTTCCAAACACCTTATTTTCTCTCAGTTGAGCTATTATCTCTATCCTATCTATACGATCTTGTTTTTGTGAGAAAAATTGGTTTGTGGTCTTTGAAATCACCAAGAGCTGTAATCCTTCTTTGCTTTGGTTTGTGCCTATCCCTCTGAGTATAGAGGAGGTTGTGATTTGGGTTTGTGGTTATCCCTCTTGTGAAAAGGTGATTGTATTGTGGTTTGGCTTAGTGCCCATCTATCTTTGTGTAGAGGTGATTATTATTTGGCTTAGTGTCTTATCCCTCTTGTGTGAGGTGATAGTTGTTGTGCCTTACCTCTTGTGTAGAGGTGGTGTTATTCGAGAGAGAAGTTGAGTACTCCTAGTTTGTATTTGCCAAATCCTCGTTGGAGGTTCCCTGTGTGGGAGGTCCTGTGTGAACGTATATTGAAAATCCTTCTATGTTAAGGCGGGGGCGTAGAGCAGTGGCTCAAATCTCGAAACATATCTCGGTGTTTGTGATTGATTCACTATCTCTAAACTCTCTCTCTTTTATATCTTGCATTGCATCATATTATTCACATCATATATATGCTTGGTATTGTTTGTGTGCCCATACTAGTGTTGAACCAAGAGGGCTTCATATAGCACCTCAACTCTTATTTAGAGGAATTTAGAGGACATAGTCTAAAGCCCGTCACAAGAAATTCAGCTACACTATTTGGTTACAAAAAGTGTGTTGCATTTAATTTTTAATTTCACATCATTTGTCATTAGATTAGCCATACACCTATTCACCCCCTTTAAGTGTATTTTCAATAGGTATCAGAGCCTATGCTCCTGATATTAGGTTTAACCACCTAGGAGTGAGATCTTGGTTAGCTAATCTAGTATTACATTTGCACACATATTATCTATACACTCATGGATTTCATGACCCCTCCCATGTTTGATGTTTCCAACATCGATATATGGAAACTTAGAATGAGTGCCTACTTAAAAACCCTAGGAATGCATGTTTATCTTGCTACTACCAAGAAATCTTATCTTGGTAATAACAAGCATATAGAGGCCAATGCACAAGCTCTAAATGCATTAAAGCAAACATTAAGTAAAGATTACTTATCTATGGTTTCTCGTTGTGATTTCGCTTTTGCAGTGTGGAACACATTGACCTCTCCCAAGCTTCAAACGACAAAATATATGGAGAAGGAATCTAATGAAGATGAATCTGACGAAGCTTGTTACATGATCTAAGGGAATGACTCTCTTGAGGTACATTCGGATACTCAACTAGATGATAGTTCTACTTCTTCTTATGATGACATGGATGCAGATGCATTAAATGAAGAACTATCTATTGTTTGTGAAAACTTGTTAGAAAAATACAAACTTTTAAAAAAGAAAAATTTTAAAATAAAAGTAGAAAATAAAAATTTGTCTTCTAAACTTGATATTGTTTTGCAAGAGAGGGATGAGATTTCAATTGAAAGGGACTCATTGAAATCCCAACTTGACCTTACCCTAAATGAAAATAAAATTTTAAAGAATAAAAATGATTGTGATGATATTTTGAAGAAAAATGAGATTTTATCTTCAAAACTTAAAATTGTTTTAAAAGAAAATGATTCTTTGAAAAACAAAATTATTTCTATTTCAAAAGAACTAGATTTGGTTTCAAAGGAAAATATTTCTTTGAAAAATGATGTTGATTCACATATTTGTCATGCTACTTAGATTCATCTTCTATTAACAAATATGTTGCATGCTCCACTTCTTCTTCTATTATTTAAAATAATATATGTGCCTTAAAGAAGAGTGCTGATTGTTTGGGCTCTACTTTGAGCCAATGTGTCATTAACCACACACGGTTGGAATCCATGATTCACAAGAAACATGCTCCTCATATTCATGCACATAAATCACGGCATACACATGCTTCTCATGTTCATACAAATGACACAATGTATGTTCATGTGTATATTTATACACATTGTGGACGTAAGGGCCACCTTACAAAATTTTGTTATGATAGATTAAATACTTCAAATTTTATAAATAAATTTATTTAAGTTCGGAAAGGTGCTAACCCTTATGGACCCAATAAGGTATGGGTACCAAAATCTACTCCTATTTTATTTGATGTAGGTGTGGGCTCTCGCTTGACGTGAGAGTAATGGTGCCTTGATGGTGGATGCGTTCCAAGCTAAATGGTGAAACTTTTGGATGCATCACTTTCAAGAAAAGTTTGGTGGAAGAACCACCATGAATTGGAGATCTAGAGATTAGCCTTAATAGTTTTGGTAACTATCTCTAACTCCAATTTAGTTTACATGCTTTTATAATATTGATTTTTAGCATGTTTTAATTTTTCATGTTCATTATATTAGATGCAATATAAATTAGACATGTGATATACATAGATAGTCTTTTTAGATACACCCATGCTCATATGGATTTACATCTTTTTGTGTTCTCACTATAGTTTAGCTATTGTGTACATCCTAGTCTACAACATGTGTATTTAACATAACGATTATATTGGTTTATGTTTTCTTTTATACTTCATGTTTCGATTACTTATTTAGATGTAGTTTTCATTAAAACTTATATTTATATTTGTACAACTAGTGAGCTATATTTGATTATTATGTGTTTGTGCTATGGTGCTCATTTGTACCAATTAGATGTACTTGTATAACCTAATTTTGATGATTCTTGCATTTTAACTTGTATTCTCTATTTTTGTACATGTTTTCTTAAAAATATGTTTAGCTTCATGTATATGTTATGTTTGTCTAAAACTCTTAGATATACATGTATACCTTTTGATTGAGATTTACCTGTGCAACAAAAATAAAGATGTTAGATTTAAAAGTAGTTGTGCAAGGTTCTCAATTCGAATCCGCGGTAGCAGTGGCTATGCGGGTCGTGATCCTCAGGGAGGGACTAGCGATGGAAGCTTTGTCAATAAGTTATCTCTAAAGTTTTTATTATTTTAATGTTAAGTTAGAAAGAAAGAAGATGGAGAAGAAGTGATATTTACAATGGAAGTGAAGAAAAGAAATTGAGAATATCGAAGTGTGAGATCTAAACTAAAGAAATAAAAAGAAAGAAACTATAACACGTACAAACCTCTTCTACCTTGCTTACCTTTGATCTGTTCGCGACGACTTACCCTGTCTTGGAAGGCGTGCAAGTATGGCGTATAGGATCGTCCACCTTCGCTACCTACACTATGAAAAGAAAAGACAATCTAAAGAAGGATTGTTCATCTCCATAGGCCATCAAGTGTTCTTCTTTGGCTAGGCAGTCTCGAAGCAATCAGATCTCACGGTTCACAAAACATTAGAGAGAAATAACAATAGAAGAAAACAAAAACTGAGATACACAAGAATCAACAAGAATAAAAGAACATAACATAATAAAAAAGAATGAACCTAGATTCGATTTATTTAACAATGGCAGAAAAGCAAAACTTACACCGATTGTCAACCTCAGTACAAGTAGATCTCCTTCCTCCATGAGAACATCATCTCCTCTCAGTTTACAAAAAGGAAAAATAGAAATTACAAAAGAGAAAAGAAAATCTAAACTAGAAAAAAAACTAAAACCCTAGATTTGGCCCTCTGGCTCTGCCTCTGGACGCCCTTCTCGGTTGTACTGCAGGGGTATTTATAGGTGCAGAAGAAGGCAGAGTCCCGGTACAACTCTCCCAAAAAACCTTATCGCCAGAATCAACCGTCTTGCCGCGGAAACGCGGCTTGGGCCGCGTTTCCGCGGCTCTTGTGTGGCCTCTGGCCACGCGCTTTGGCGCGTGGCCTCCTCTGGTCCGTCCATCTGGGCTTTCCTTCTGGAAGTTGAATCTCGACTCTTTATCTTGGGATTTAGATATAACTTGGGAAGCAAGTTACCTAGATCCCAAATCTTTTATCCACGAATTTCCTTCTCTTCTTTGGCTTTTATCCTCATCCTGCAAGTGTTTAGGGTTGAATAGAAGTCTATCCTTCCCTCTTCTTTAATATTTGCAACTTTGGCCCTTGTGTATTTGCAATTTTGACAATTAATATTTGCACTTTTGCACTTGGGCTTGAACATGGGCTTTTGGGCTTCTTTTGAGGCTTTATTGCATTATTTTTATTTCTCAAGGCCTGCACACAATAAATAATAAAATATTAGTAAATGTGCAGAATTATATGAATAAATATGAAAATGTGATGGTAAATGTATGTATAAAAATGCACTTTTCACTACCAATCACACCCCCACACTTATCTTTTTCCTCGTCCTCGAGTAAAAATCAAAAAGAAAAAGAAAAAGAAAATCTAATCTAGCTAACTCACTTTCGTAGGAATCACGGTTGCACTTAGCATGTGCAACAAGCCGTTAAACCCCTAGGTTACCCTAGAGGACGAGTGTTGTCTCGTGAGGGTTTTCAACAGATTACACCCACAAAATCCATAAAAAGGAAAATATTTGAAATATATTTGAAGAGACTAAGTAGTCTATAAGTTTTAGGATTATCATTTTTATTCATTCTTAAACTTAGTCTTAATAAAGTGAATTGTTATTTATTTTAGATAAGGATCAAAATTGAATGTTTGTATAGTCTTTTTCGTTACCCTAAGTCATATGCATCCTTGTAACTTTACTAGGAATTCCTTAACTTAGACTCTCATGCCTCTTTATTTTTATAACTTCATCTAATTTTCTTTCGTGTAAGTATCAAGGCTTCTTGAGGCCCTCATACCTAACTAATTAACTATTAGATGTGTTAAATTTTTTTTTTAGCATGTATAACTCATCTAATTTTCTTTTGTGTAAGTATCAAGGCTTCTTGAGGCCCTCATACCTAACTAATTGACTAATAGATGTGTTAATACATGTAAAATATTTCTCAGTTTTCTTAGGCTTTCTAATCCACCCATGTAGCGAACTTAAAGTCGTGGCTCCTAAACCGATTGGTTTTAGGGCACCGGGTGAGAAAACACCCCGCGGACTCAAATTCGAGTGAACTAGGCCACAAAACTAAGGACTTTACTTTATTTAGAACTCACCTTTAGGCATGAATACTTATGCTTCTTGAGGCACATGTATCCAGCTTAATTGGTGAAATTATTATTATTATTATTATTTTAATAATTTTTTTTATGAGGCACAAGGGTCTTTGTCTTAGAATCCTAGATATGCATTAGGTATGCATATTTCATTAAGGTAAAAATTAAGACTAACTACTTATTCAATTTCTCTTCCTATACCTAAAAATTCAACAATTTATTTATTTTGACCAAGTTTTTAGAAATCCTAATCATGATTTTCCTAATTCTTAAGATTAACTTAGATTTCTTTCAAAAGATAAGTCAAAATATTGTCCTTTTTATAAGTTTTTTTTTCAGATTTTTTTTATTAGCAGATTTTTGTTAGTTTCTACCTATGTTAGTATGTTAGTAAAGCCCACCCCCACACTTATCTTATGCATTGTCCTCAATGTATGAATGAATGCATATATGCATGAAAAAGAACAAGACAAGGCAGAAGTTACCTTAAGGTGGTGGTTCCGGTGGTGGTCTAATTGGTCCACGAAATGCGGCCCAATCTACTTTTTGTGGAATTTGGGGGAACCCACCAGAAATTTTTCTTATATAACCCACTAAAATGTATGTGTGATCATTTTTTAATTCCAATCCATCAAATTTTCAAATTTCATAATTATTTTCAGAGTCAATTGTGTCAACCGCCTTGTCCCAAAATGGAGTGTGAAAAGATGGAATCATTGACTTTGACGTCATAAGTATGGGAACGAATACCGACTCAGAAAAGAAACTTAAATCAAGTAAGGGTTCAGGAGTCAGGCTAGGTTCAGGAAGTGGATCCAAATCAATAAGTTGAAACTCAAGTCCACAATCATCTTCTCATAATGGAATGTGACTCAATAATGGTGATTCAAGTTCAGGAATGATAGGTGTGGGAACCAAAACTGACTCTAAAATATTACCTAAGTCGGGTAACAAAACAGGAGTCAACAATGATTCGGAAATTTGAACTTGATCACAGATTTGAGAATCTAGGTCACATGTCTCATTGAGTTCAATATCATAAAAATGAGAACTTGCCAATTTATCCATGAGACTTTCAAAATTATAAAATTGGTCAAGTTCAATATGATCATCAAAAATAGGTAATTCAAATTCATGATGAATTGACACAGGATCCAATGTTGACTCAGGAAAAGTAAAATCAGGTGGAGACACCGGAGTCATTATTGAATCAGGAAGTAGAATTGAATCACCAAGTGGAAGATCATGATTATATTCATGCTCAAGTTCTATTTCAGGAAAGGAAGAACTTGCCAAACTATCAACAATTGGAGTTTCAGCAAGTTCAAATGATGGCACTGAAGTAGAATCTTGTTGTCCAAAGCAACTTGGTTCGTCGGATCTAAGAGAGTGGTCCGCGATATCAGAAATAGCCGAACGGTGAGAACGTAAAGATTGAACCATCATATCTATATCATGATCACAGGCTAATCTAGCCTGAGTCATTGCTGCAAGCATCCTTTCATAGTTGATAGGTGCATCATGTTGTGATTGGACTTGAAAGGATGAGATGAAGTTGTGAGTCGATGGACTCACGCATAATCATGTCTGCGATTGATGGTAATTGTTGCTTGGACTCATGCATACTCATCATTTCCTGGATAGATGGTATTCTATTCTGACTGGGTGGATCTGAGTATGATTCTTGGGAATATTGTGGACAAGGTGGAGACGGAGGACAAGTCGGTTGAAAATTTGACTCGGGGGAAATGAAACCCCATGAACTCTGCGAAGAGTTGAAAGTATGAAAATTATGGTCATAAGATGGGGGCCATGGGTTATATTCATTCGGATAAGCCCATTCCGGCACACTAGGTTGATCAAAGTTGTGATATGCCAGGTTGGTAATATCCGAAAAATAGTTAGGTGTGTAATATGGATTAAAATTGGAAAAATTATTATTATATGCCATATCACACCAACACAACAAAGAAAAAGAAAACAAACAAATAAATAAACAAAAAAGAAAAAATTCTAACCTAAGTTAGGGTAGACCTATGACCTAGACGACTCCTAACTGGTTAGACTGTCCACGGGAGGTAGGGTGCAGACTTTGACCACAAGTTAATCAGCCAGGTCAAGGCAAGAGTGGTGGGAGGTTTTCCGTCAAAGATGTTCCTTAATTAAATAACCACCAATCTTCGGGCTTTCGGCCCTCAATCCCCTTCCTAGACACTGATTTGGCAGGAGTCAACTTCCAGCACTGTTCCCCCTTAGGATAATCTCCTAATTGAGTCCGAGATGTCCCTAGGGCCAACGTCTACTAATTTTAAGTTAGGCTTGGGTTAGTGAGTGCTTGAGATATGATTTTTGGGCTAAGGAAGGGTGATGAAATCCCACCTTATCTTGTTAATGGGTTATGCCCTTAAAATAAATTTGTGCAAGTGTACAAAATATGTAAATAAGATTCACTCAAAGCATCAACCAAGAGATGAGTCCTATTCTACATGCAATGCGAACGTACCTTGCTCCAGCACTCTTCAACAGTAAAAATAAAGGAATTAAAAAGACACGTGCCTAATATGCAAACGTCTAATCAATTTTTATCTTTAATAACAAGTATTTTACTGTTGATTAATTAGCAGTAAGCAGGGTTATCACAGAACAAAGTTTAACAGAGCAGTAGACAGATATTGCAATTTGCAGCAACCTGCAAAAAGATGGATCAGTAGGAAACTACTCAGGCCGCGGTTTCGCAGCAATTGCCACGTTTTCGCTGCTCTGAAGTAGGCTCTTGTGCTCTGCCTTCGAGGGCAGAGGCACAGAGTTGCTATATGTTCACTTTTGTTGTTATTTTTCCTGTTCTCCAAACCTACAAACGAAAGAATAAAAGAATTAGTTAATTATTTTTTTATTTAGAGAAAAACTTACCGTCCCTCCCCTGCAACGGCGCCAAAATTTTTTGATTGAGATTTACCTGTGCAACAAAAATAAAGATGTTAGATTTAGAAGTAGTTGTGCAAGGTTCTCAATTCGAATCCGCGGTAGCAGTGGCTATGCCAGTCGTGATCCTCAGGGAGGGACCAGCGATGGAAGCTTTGTCAATAAGTTATCTCTAAAGTTTTTATTATTTTAATGTTAAGTTAGAAAGAAAGAAGATGTAGAAGAAGAAGTAATATTTACAATGGAAGTGAAGAAAAGAAATTGAGAATATCGAAGTATGAGATCTAAACTAAAGAAATAAAAAGAAAGAAACTATAACACGTACAAACCTCTTCTACCTTGCTTACCTTTGATCTGTTCGCGACGACTTACCCTGTCTTGGAAGGCGTGCAAGTATGGCGTATAGGATCGTCCACCTTCGCTACCTACACTATGAAAAGAAAAGACAATCTAAAGAAGGATTGTTCATCTCCATAGGCCATCAAGTGTTCTTCTTTGGCTAGGCAGTCTCGAAGCAATCAGATCTCACGGTTCACAAAACATTAGAGAGAAATAACAATAGAAGAAAACAAAAACTAAGATACACAAGAATCAACAAGAATAAAAGAACATAACATAATAAAAAAGAACGAACCTAGATTCGATTTATTTAACAATGACGGAAAAGTAAAACTTACACCGATTGTCACCCTCAGTACAAGTAGATCTCCTTCCTCCATGAGAACATTATCTCCTCTCATTTTACAAAAAAGGAAAAATAGAAATTACAAAAGAGAAAAGAAAATCTAAACTAGAAAAAAAACTAAAACCCTAGATTTGGCCCTCTGGCTCTACCTCTAGACGCCCTTCTCGGTTGTACTGCAGGGGTATTTATAGGTGCAGAAGGAGGCAGAGTCCCGGTACAACTCTCCCAAAAAACCTTATCGCCAGAATCAACCGTCTTGCCGCGGAAACGCTGCTTGGGCCACGTTTCCGCGGCTCTTGTGTGGCCTCTGGCCACGCGCTTTGGCGCGTGGCCTCCTCTGGTCCGTCCATCTGGGCATTTCCTTCTGGAAGTTGAATCTCGACTCTTTATCTTGGGATTTAGATATAACTTGGGAAGCAAGTTACCTAGATCCCAAATCTTTTATCCACGAATTTCCTTCTCTTCTTTGGCTTTTATCCTCATCCTGCAAGTGTTTAGGGTTGAATAGAAGTCTATCCTTCCCTCTTCTTTAATATTTGCAACTTTGGCCCTTGTGTATTTGCAATTTTGACAATTAATATTTGCACTTTTGCACTTGGGCTTGAATATGGGCTTTTGGGCTTCTTTTGAGGCTTTATTGTATTATTTTATTTCTCAAGGCCTGCACACAATAAATAATAAAATATTAGTAAATGTGCAGAATTATATGAATAAATATGAAAATGTGATGGTAAATGTATGTATAAAAATGCACTTTTCACTACCAATCAATACCCTTGAGTCACTTTCCTTCATGCAAATTCTTTTATGGACTAATTTATTTTTAGGATATGTATGTGTACTTTTAGTTTTAACAAAATATACATATACCTTGATGCTTGTTGAGTTTTAATGAAAATTATAATTTTGATGATTTGGTTTCATGTTTTGAAGATCCTTAACTAGTTTTCAAAAATTACTTTAAACAAGTTATTTATTCTTCATTTGGTAGTGTTTTCAATCTACAACTATTTTCGAATCCTATTTTTGAAAACTTCTACACTTGAAGGGTGGTTGGATGAGTGACCATGTTTTATATGCTCAAATTGAATATCCATTTAATATGTGCATGATAGGGTGGTAGTTATGAGTTATACACATGATCTTCATGTCACTCTATTTTTGTATACTTATATGTGTTTTCTATATATGTATACTTCAAATTTCAAATAGTATCAATTTTAATTGGTATATTCATTTACATACATATATATGACTTGATTGTGCTTGTTTTATAATGTCTTTACATGGTTCTTAAAAGTACAAATTATTTCTTACTAAGCTTGATTTAGTCCTTAAGGTCAATTATTTTTCAATTGGTATTTTATACAAGCTTACGCATTATTTTTATTAGTATTTCATAAAGGGAAGAAATATTCGTGTTTTATCTTTCAATCGGTTTTATTTTCAATTGGTATCTTACTCCCATTCTTTATGATGAAAAATACTTTGTTTTGATATATGCTAACATTTTCAATATTGATATCAATAATTTTAAATTGATATTATTCTCAATTTGATATTCTTAGTGCAAAATGAGTTGTCTTTACCTAACAATTTTGTTTTTACTTTCAATTGGTATCAAAATTTATAATATATTTCAATTGGTACAAAAAACGTACAATGTTTCATTTTCAATGATATCAAAAATTTACAAGATATTTTCAATTGGTATCAAAAATATAAAATTTTTCACTTTCGTTGATATCAAAATTTATTTCGTTAACTTCAAGAGATTTCAAAATTTGTTTCTAAAAGTAGTTTCATAATGTTTTGATATGTATTGCTTATATGTAAGGGAAGTTTAACATCTTCTCTAAATATAGATTCATACTGTGTGTATCTCATATTGAGGAGCTTGACCTCTCTTCTCTATATAATACACGTGTGTAGGGGGAGCTTAACATCTCTACATATATATTGTATATTATGCTTTTGTGATTAGGGTCTAGTCATCTCTTCATATAATGTATGTATGCAAGGGGAGTTAACTTTACGTCTCTCCTCTTCATGAATGTATATCACATATACATCTTTATTGCTTGTTTTCCCTTCGCCCCTTTGTTGATGAATTGCAAAAAGGGGGAGAAGAATTTGATGAGTTTATATATGCATGTTTATTTTATTTCCTTGTTTTCCTTGTTTATGTAAAAAGGGAGAGAAGAATTGCTATAAGAATTTCTATACATGTTTATTTCCTTATTTATGCATATATGTTTGTGTTTGGTTTATGCATTTTATTGAATATCCATTTGTTTATTGCTATGCATGAGTTAAAAGGGAGCTTCCATGAAGCTTATCTTTAATCTATGTATATATAACTCCAAGAGTTTTGTCATCATCAAAAAGGGGGAGATTGTTGGCCCAAAAGCCTGTCACTCTAGTTTTGATGATGATTAACTCATATAGTTATGGTTTACTAATAATCTTTTGTTTATTTGTCTCAGATATTTGATCAAGATATTAGTAGGTGTTTAGCTTCAACAAAGGAGTTTTGGAACTAACACATGTAGATTCAAGAGCTCGCGCGTCAAGATCGCATCTAGTACTCAGTTGGAGTCAAGCTTGTTGGATCGTATTTGGATCGGGTCGTCTTGAAGATGAGAATCGACAAGAAGACTTCAGTTTGTGTTTAATTTAGTTTAGATCTTATGTAAGGTAGATAGTATTGATATGCTCAAGTTCACACACACAAAAGTTTAAAGTTTATTGGTTTTTCAGTTTAACTGTTTTGTATTTCATGTCAAAAACATAGATATATTAATTACATGTGTATTGGATTTTATCCATACACTCTATGCTTCAAATATAGTTTAAATATCTTATTTTTGTATCCATATGAGTTTTGGAGAAAACGGTTCTCCATTTCAAAGTACAGTTTTTGAAAAATACAGTTTTTGTGTTTAAGCCTAATTCAATATCACACAAATAGTTCAAATAGTTTGTAATATGTGTTGATTTTTGGTCACACATATTTGTTATTCAAAGATCTTATAAGAACTTATTTTTGTGAAATTTATGTGATTTTATGGGATTTAATTGGTATTAAATAACCTAAGTTTTCAATCCCAAATTAATGAGCCAGACACACTGGCAGTCGACTGGACGGTCGACCGGACTGGTCAACCGATGTGCACAAGAGACATGCATGGGCCAACCTAAACGGCCGGTCAACCGCGCGGTCGACCGACTAAAAGCACCCAACTCTTGGGTGCTGGCCGGTTGATCGGGCAGTTGACCACAGGCTTGGCCCGGTCGACCAGAGGCACAACGGTCAGAAATGTGACTGTTGCGCCGGTCGACCGTAAGGGCATTTTTGCCCTTTCCTGCCGCCAACAGGCAGACTTTTTGAGGGGTTATAAATAGCCCCCTCTTGGGCTGATTTTAATAAGAATTAAGAGAGCAATTTTTCTCATCTTTACAAGTATTTTAGTTACAAGTTATTAAAGATTTTTTGTGCAAAAATATTTATCTTTATTTGTTTTCAACGGTTGAAAAAATCAAAGAAAAAGAGAGTCTTTGGGGAAATTATTTTGATCTTCATATCTATTTCATTCTAGTGTTTTTTCCAAGAGTTTTTCTTTGTGATTTATTTTTCAAACACCTTGTTTTCTCACACTTGAGCTATCATCTCTATCCAATCTATAGGATCTTATTTTTGTGAGGAAAATTGGTTTGTAGTTTTTGAGAATCCTTCTTTGCTTTGGTTTGTGCCTATCCCTCTAAGTATAGAGGAGGTTGTGATTTAGGTTTGTGTGGTTATCCCTCTTGTGAAGAGGTGATTGTGTTGTGGTTTGGCTTAGTGCCCATCTCTCTTTGTGTAGAGGTGATTATTGTTTGGCTTAGTGTCTTATCCCTCTTGTGTGATTAAAAAATTTTGCTACACTCTTTGGTTACACATAGTGTGTTGCATTTAGTTTTTAATTTTTCATCATTTGTCATTAGATTAGCCATACACCTATTCACCCCCTCTAGGTGTATTTTCAGTATGTCCATCTAACTTCACATGCATCCACCACCATGGCACCATACCTCTCACGTCATGTGAAAGCCCACACCAACATCAAACGCAAGAGGTAGGGATTTTGGTACCCATTTTCTTTTGGGTCCACGGGTTAGCATCATAAGGAACCCAAACATTATTATTTGCAAAATTTATAAAATTTAATCTATCAAAGCAAAATCTTGCAAGATGGCCTTTGCGGCCGCAATGTGTACATTTATACACTCTAGCATGCATATGAGTGGTGTGAGAGTGAGCATGGAGTGCATATGTATGCCGCAGGATTTGTGCATGAACATGTGAAATTTATTTCTTGCGAAATATGGATTCCAATTTAGAGTGAATAAATGTACAATTGCTCAAATTTGAGCTTAAACAATCAATTCTCTTTTTCAAAATATGAATCTCATTTTTATCAAAAGAGGATGCAACATTATTAGCATGAGAGACATGACAAGAATGAGAATCAACAATCTTTTTCTTTTTAGAAATGTTTTCTTTTTCTTTTGAAATAATTTTTCTTTTCAAAGAGTTATTTTCTTCCAAAATAATTTCTTTTTCTTTTTCCACCAAAATAATTTTATTTTTCAAAGAATTATTTCCTTCATAAATGTCATTTAATTTTGAAGATAAGAAAATATTCTCCTTTTTTAAAAATTCATTTTCTTTTGAAATAATTTCAAATTTATTTTTTAAAAAATCTTTTTCTTTCTTCAACAATTCATATTTTTCAAGAAGATTTTGACAAAAGGATGCAAGCTCATCATAAGGCATGTCAATATCTTCTTCTAACTCGGATTCGGAGTTTACCTCAAGGGGGTCATCCCCTTGGACCATGTAGCATATGTTGGAGGCATCACTTCCATCATCCGAGTCACTCTCCATATAGTATTACTTTTATTCACCAAGAGATATAAGTGTGTTCCATATTACAAAAGCCGAATTAAAGTTAGAAACCCTACATAAATAATCATTATTTAGGATACTCTTTAATACATGGATGGCTTTTGCATTAGCCTTTAGATGTTTGCCATTTAAACAATATGAATCTTTAATAATGGCAAGAAAAACATGAATTTCTAGTGCTTTTAGGTACATGGACATATTAACTTTTCAAGTTTAGATGTTAAGAATGTCAAACATAGGAGGTGTCATGAAATCCATATGTGTGTGTAAATAAATATTGTGATTACCTAAAATGAGGATCTTTAACTCAAGGTTGTTAGACTCAAATCAAGAGCACCAAGCTCTGATACCAATTGAAAATACACCTAGAGGGGGGTGAATAGGTGTACTAGCTAATCTAATGAAAATGATACAAAATTAAAAACTATTTATGCAAACTAAACCTATTAAGCTAAAGACATAAAGTATAACACAAGGGTGTAGCCGAATTTCCGGTGAAGGCCTCTGGACTATCTCTTCAAGATTACTCTAGATTAAGAGTGGAAGTGCCACGATGGCTCTCTTGGTTGAATACAAGTATGAGCAAACAATCCCAAGCATATAACAATTAAGCACAAGATACATCAAGCATATAAAGAGATAAACAATGTAAGCATGCAAGATATATAAACACAAGTGAGAGAGAGAGAGAGAAATTGCAAACACGGGAGAATTTTTTCGAGGTTCGAGCACCCTTACTCTACGTCCCCGCCTTCAACACTATAAAAGATTTCCACTAGAATCGATCTCGCAAGATCACTCGGTGCTGCAACACCTACAACGAGTTCACACTAGAACTCTTAGACCCGCAAGTCCCTCACTTGTTCCCGTAAGAACAACACACGTAAGAACACTAGCTTGCCGAGGCCACACCTCTACAACTCCTCCAACCCACAAGTTGGAACACTTGGTGATCACTTCACTTGATCACCACAAAACACTTTTTACCGAGGCCACAACCTTTACAACTCCTCACAATACAAGAATGTAATTTTGTGATCACTTCTCTTGATCACAAAAGTAACTCTCACAATAAAGATCCCTAAAAGATTGTATAGCAATGGAAAACTCAAATTGGTGTGAGAAAAATAAAATAGAGTTGTGGTGAAAACTCAAGAAATCTCTTTTGTAAACACTCTTGAAAACTCTCCTTTTGATTTGAAAATATTATCCCTAAAACAAGTGGAGAAAACCTCTAAAAGAGATGGAAAAAACTGGCTTTGAAACCCACTAAAAATCTTGTAGAAAATAACCCAAAACAGCCCCCTTATATAGACTCCAAAAAACTAGCCGTAGGGGTCAAACTGCAGGTCAAAATGACCTGTCGGTCGACCGACCAACGATCATATTTTTGACCGTTGGGGCCTGCAGGTCGACCGCCCGGTCGACCGTGCCCTGGGCTAGACCTGCCGGTCGACCGCCAGGTCAATCGGGGCCAGATCTAGAAAGCAAAGCCTTCTGGACGGTCAACCGCCTGGTCGACCGGCCCACAAGCCAATAGGCCGTGCATGTATCTGTGCACATCAGTTGACCGGCTGGTCGACCGACTTCTGCCTCGGTTGACCGGTCGATCGACCGGCAGAAGATTAGGTTTGACATTTTGGGGATTAAAAACTTAGTTTTATATACTTTTATAAAACCCCATAAAATCACTAAAAATCTACAAAAATAAGTTATTTGAAATACTTTGAAGTAAAAATATGTGTGATCAAAAATCAACACATATTACAAACTTTTTGAACCCTTTTTATGATATAGAAATTTTGCCTTAAACAAAAATCTGTATTTTTCAAAAACAATCTTTAATTTGAAAAATAATTTTTCCAAAACTTCTTCAAAAATAAAAACAAGATATTTTAAACACTTTTGAAGCTTAGTGGTACGGATATAATTCAATACACATATGAGATGAAATATCTATATTTTTGACAATAAACTCTAAAAGAAGTTTTGATAAATATAAAACTCAAACATATGATATAGAATTATCAAATAAGTTTTTCTAAACTTTTGAATCAACAATGTGCATAGATGAAATCCAAAACACATATAAACCATATAAACTTGTTTTGATGAAATCTAATCATGAAACATAGAAATGTATATTTTGAAGTTCAAAACAAAAACCGTATTTTCTAAAATCAAAACTATCTTATGAAAACACATATAAACTTTGTGTTTGTGTGTATATGAGCTTGAGCAATCCGCAACTAATATATCCTTTACATTTTATCTAAAAACAAATCTTAACACTTACAAACATGACACAAGTCTTCTCGAAAATCTTCTCTTGAAAATCTTCTTCTCCTTCTTGACTTGGTCCAAACTTTGATCCATGAGTTAGACTCCTCTTGAGTACTTTATGTGATCTTTGAAGCGCGAGCTCTTGAATCAACACGTGTTAACTCAAAAACTTGACTTCGAATCTTTTGTTGAAGCTAAACACCGACTAAGATCTTGGTCAAATATCTAAAACTTATTAAACACAAGATCATTAGTACTATAACTACATGTGTTAATCATCATCAGAACTAGAGCGATGAGCCTTTGGGCCAACAAATGTGACCCTGTTCTACAACCTTGTGATTTAGGGCCTGTTTGTTTCACCGCAAAACGTCGCAAGTCGCAAGTCGTAAAATGAGAATGAAAAAAGTGAACTGTAGCAGAGAAAATATATTGTGTTTTACAGTATTTGGTTGATAAAGTGAAATTGTAAATGGAAAAGTATATTGTGTTTTATGGTATTTGGTTGGTAAAGTGAAAGTGTGAATGAGAAAGTATATGTGTTTTACGGTGTTTGGTTGGTAACTTAAAAGTGTAAGTGAAAAAGTTGGCCACAAAATTAACTATAGCAGTGATTTAAATATTATAAATACTATTAGATTAAATATACTATTGAAAATTAAATTATACTAATAAATTTGAGATAAAATATTAATATTTTAATAATAATAATAATATTAATAAAATATTAGTAAAATTAGTAAAATATTACTAAAATATTAACTAAATAAATAATTATACAATTTTAACAAAATATAAAGAACATTAATAAATTTTAAGGATACTAATAAAACATAAATATTAAAAAATCTAAAGAAAAATAATAAAATATAGTTAAAATATTATAATATTATAAATAATTAATATTATTATAATATTGAATTTTATTATAATAATAGTGTAATATTATAAAAATATAAAATAAACAAAGTAAAATATAATTATAAATTTAATAATAAAATATTATTATGATATTATTATAATGAATTATTACAATATTAACATAATAAAATATTAATATAATTTTAAAGTATATTATAATATTAATAAAGTAATTATTTATATTAAGAAATAATATATTAAATATATAATAATTTTATATTAAAGCCTATTATTTTTATATCAATAAAATATTAAATCTAAATAAAAGATTAAGAAAATTGGTGTAAATATTAATAAAATAATAAAGTATTAAATAACAATATTACGTAAAAATATTAAATTAAAATAATTAAATATTAAATATTAAAACAATATTAAAAATAATAAAAAACTAAAATACAATATAAAATAATTAGATAAGAAATTAAACACTATTAAAAATATTAAAATATTAAATATTTAATAATATTAAATTATATATTGATTATCAAGTAACTGCTTTGGGACTGCAAGTGTACTGCAAGTAAAATTTACATGACCACAAAATTAACTGTAGCAATTGCAAGTGGCAAAGTGTGAGTGTAAAGGTGAGATTTACTTGACCACAAATTTAACTGTAGCAACTTTAAGTGGGAAATGAGAGTTATATTTTGCAAGTTGTTTTGCAGTGAAACAAACAGCGGAAAATGAAAAAGAAGTTTTACGACTTACGATTTTGCGGCCTTTTGCGGAGAAACAAACAGACCCTTAGTTCCAATCTTTGAATCTATGTTGGCTCTGATTTTCTTACCCAATTTGGACCAATTTTCTGAGCCAATATTTATTTCCATACCCATAGATCCAGAAATTGAATTGCCAATTTTGAATAATCGCATTTTATTGATGAAAAAAGAATGTGAATTTCAATTCTTTAATTTGGACTCAACTCTTGAACCAAAACCTACTCCCGAACCCAAAGTTGATTTTCCCGAGTTAGTATTGGTTCCTGAACCAATTGCTCTTAAGCTCAAGTCAACCATTCCACCTGTTGGAACATGTTTTGATGAAGATATTTGTGAAGCATTTCATTTGGAGCTCTAACACACGACGAATCAAGAGTTCTTCATGATCAAGATGTCCCAAAGAGAGTTGATATGATATGGTTTGTAATTGTGAAATAGCATGTCAAAAGCCTTGATGCACACACACATATCATGTCTATATAGTCGACTTATAACTCCTTATAGTCGACTAATACATTTGATAGTCGACTAACCCAAACCCCCTAGTCGACTAGTCATGTGTCCAAAAGAAACCCAACCTCTGTTTGTCCATTAGTCGACTTGACAGACAAACATAGTCGACTAATAGACCTTGTAGTCGACTAACTCTATTCCCCTAGTCGACTAATAGCTGGTCCAGTCGACTTGAAAGTAGTTGCAGTCGACTTGATTCAGTTATCCAGAAACCTGTCACTCAAACTATTCATGACCTAGTCGACTTATACCCAAACCTAGTCGACTAACCTTTGGAAAATTGCCTAGTATAGTCGACTAACTCAAAAGGCAAGTCGACTATAGGTAGTTTCTGACTGTTGGACAGTTTCTGTTATCTGGTCTTTTGTGTAATGTTTTCCAACGTTTCAAACATTTGAATTGCACCTATAACTACCCTAACTAACCCTAGAGTGCAGCTATACATAGGGTTGTTATTCTAAAGGCCAAATACCAATCCTAATCTTCAGTTTTCTAAGATCAAAAATTCTGCCTATCCTAAAAACTGTTCCCACTTCAGTTCTTCACCAAATTCTGATTCTCTAGTGAAGTTCTATGAAGTTTTTCTCCTATACTAGACCTTGTCCACGTTCATATATAGTACCAAGGCTTATAGGAAAGTGTTGTAATACTCAAAGCAATCATTGTACACGGGTGTCTTCTTGGTGTAGAAGCAGTTGTACAAGGTGGAGTTTGTTCTCTTGGTGGAAGAGAAGGTGTACACATTTAGCAAAGGGGATTTGTCAAGTGGTGTGCATGGTTGTGATTTTGGGTGTACAAAATCAAGGATAAAGGAAAATCTCAAGCGGGTGGCTTGGGGACTGGATGTAGGTCACGAGGACCGAACCAGGATAAATCTCTCGTGTTTGCATTTGTCTAAACTTTTCTGAGATTTGATTTCCTTTTTGCAAGTATATTTATTTGTTTAACTTAATCCTTCTTTGTTTACTATTTGTGTTGACTTTGTAGTTTAGATCCATAAGTGCCAATAGAGAAGTTCCACATTTGGCATCATCTCGGGACCAACAATTGGTATGAGAGCAAGGTCTCACATTCGGCATACAAGCCCTGCATACCTAGTCAACAACAAGTAAGGATGGCAACGGAGTTTTCATCATCCCAATTCAAAGAAGGACATTCTACACAACGTCCACCGCTATTTGACGGATCCAACTACAGCTATTGGAAGTGTAGAATGAAGATCTACTTGCAATCGCTCAACTATGAACTTTGGAACATCGTTGAAGCATCGTACACCAAACCAACAACCAACTACAGCGCTTGGAGTGAGGATCAAAAGAAGAATGCAAACCTTGACGCCAAGCGATGAATGCCTTGTTCTGTGCATTAACCAAAGAAGAGTTCAACAGAGTGTCAACAGCCACTTCTGCACATCAAATATGGCATACTCTTCAGGTAACACACGAAGGCACAATTAAAGTTAAAGAGTCTAAAATATCTGTTCTTGTCCACAGGTTTGAATTATTCAAAATGGAGGAGAATGAAACCATATCCAAAATGGTTACAAGATTCACCGACATTACCAATCCTTAGCATCCCTTGGAAAGGACTACACCCAAGTTAAAAGAGTTCATAAGATCTTTCATGCACTCACACCAGAATGGGAGAAGAAGACAACCGCAATTGAAGAGGCGAATGATCTCTCAACTATGACATTAGAAAACCTAATCGGTAATCTAATGGCATATGAAGTGCAATTAGAAGAAAGAAAGAAGGATGAACGACAACACCACTCAAAGAAGAAAGAACTTGCCTTCCATGCATCCTCCGACACGGACGATTCAAATGACGATGAAGAGGAGATGACAATGCTTTCAAAGAAATTCAGGAGATTCCTAAAGCAAGGTAAATTTAAATGCTTTAATTGCAATAAACCAGGTCATATGAAGATGGATTGCCTATTACTCAAAAATAAAGGTAAAATCAAGAGCAAAAAGTTCAGAAAGAAGAAAAACTATGAAGCCTCATGGGAGAACAGTAATTTCTCATCTTCTGACGAAGAAGAATCCACAGAACGTGTTAATCTCTATTACATGGCACTAGAAGATGATGAGGTATCATTTACTGAACTTTCAGATGCATTTCATGAATTGTTTAACGATCTAAAGCATGAAAAACTGAAAAATAAAGTTTTATCAAAAGAAAATGAAAAACTTTTAAAGGAAAAATTATGTTATGCTTTACAAGTATCTTTTATAAATTCTCAACAAGCTGAGTTTGAAAAAGTCATATCATCTTTGAAAAATGATAATGAGAAGTTTATAAAAGAGAACATTTTTCTTAAAAGGAAACTGAGTCTTTGAATAAAAGGATTTCTATTTTAGATAAAGATATTTCAGTTTTCAAAACGAAATATGAAGATATTTTGCAAAATGTGACAAGTTCAATCAAGGAAAAGAAAAATTGAATAATTTATTATCTTTTCGGAAGTTGTCACATAATAGTTATGGTATTGGATATATTGAAAATTCTTCATATTGTAGTAATCCATATGATTCTTTTGTAAAGAAAAGTCTAAGAAAAATAAGTTTATATGGATTCCTAAGAATTTAAGTATTCATGATAAAAATGCCTATATTGCATCATACATTCATGATATATGTAATTCATGCAATTATGTGTATACTAACAGGTGGAAACCAAATTCTAAATGGATTTGGACTCCTAAAGGTTAATATATTCTTTTATGTTTGGTACCATCTAACGTTTATCTTGCAGGTACCATATAAGAAAATTGATAAGAACATATACATATGTATATATTTAATGATATATTTGTTACAGGGGGAGAACAAAGTATTTCTCTATTTGTTATAACCCAATTTCTGCAGGGGGAGGAAAATATAACTTATTTTCTGCAGGGGGAGCACTTGTGCACACAAAGCGTCATCATCAAAAAGGGGGAGAATGTTGGAACATGTTTTGATGAAGACATTTGTGAAGCATTTCATTTGGAGCTCTAACACACGACGAATCAAGAGTTCTTCATGATCAAGATGCCCAAAGAGAGTTGATATGATATGGTTTGTAATTGTGAAATAGCATGTCAAAAGCCTTGATGCACACACACATATCATGTCTATATAGTCGACTTATAACTCCTTATAGTCGACTAATACATTTGGTAGTCGACTAACCCAAACCCCCTAGTCGACTAGTCATGTGTCCAAAAGAAACCCAACTCTCTGTTTGTCCATTAGTCGACTTGACAGACAAACATAGTCGACTAATAGACCTTGTAGTCGACTAACCCTATTCCCCTAGTCGACTAATAGCTGGTCCAGTCGACTTGAAAGTGAAAATCACCTAGAGGGGGTGAATAGGTGATAATGCTAATCTAATGAACTTAATGCGGAATTAAAAACTAACTGCAATTAACAAGAGATGCACACTCAAACAAGCCAAGCAAATAATTATGAATGAACAATATGAATTTGATGCAAGGCACAAAGTAAAGAGAGAGAGTAAGAGCCAAGGGATCAAGCGCAAACAATAAGATATGTTTCGAGGTTCGAGCACCCAGCTCTACATTCCCGCCTTCACACAGAAGGATTTTAAGTCCACTAGCTTGTCCGCAAAGGACTCCCACAAAGGGAACCTCCACCGAGGATTTGGAGCAATAACAATTACAAGGAGTACCAAACTCCTCTCCTTACAAACACAACCTCCTCCTTGAGGCACAACTCCAAGCCAACAAACAATCACCTCAAAACTTGAGGGATTAGCACAAAGCAACACAAGGATCACCTCACCACTTAAGGGATACAACCCAAATGCACAACCTCCTCAACACAATGAGGGAAAGGCACAAAGCCAAGTAAAGATAGGGTTTTCAACTTGGTGGTCTAAATAACAACCACAAACAATTTCTTTCCCACACAAAGATCCTATAGAATAAGATAGTAGATGTAGCTCAAGTGTGGAGAAAATCAAAGGAATGGAAATAAAAAACTCAAAGAAAATCTTTGGGAAAAACTAGAAACCAAGATGAAGAAGTTGAATCAAAAATTTTTCCCAAAACCCCTTTCTTGATTTTCCAAACCCTAGCAAAAACACCAAATAGATTGTTCAATTTAAAGCCCAAAAACTTCTTTTGATTGCTGTGAAAACACTAGAGAGTCAGGAAAAATTCGCACAAAAATCTTAGAGAAAACCTCTTTCTAATGGGGTATTTATAGTCCATTTGGAAAACTAGCCGTTGGCAGCAGATCCTGCCAAAAATGAACCACCGGTCGACCGGCCCACGGTCACATTTTGACCGTTGGCAGCAACCGGTCGACCGTACGGTCGACCGTCCCAGATAGAGAGCAACACTCTCTGTCCGTTCGACCGCTCGGTCGGTCGGGGGCAAACAGAGAGCAACCTGCTCTCAGTCGGTCGACCGTGCGGTCGACCGGCTCATGGGGCAGCCAGCGTGCACGTATCCGTGCACGTCGGTCGACCGCTATGGTCGACCGGCCTAGCCTGGCAGCTGTAGTTCTGGGAAAAACTTGGTTTTTAAGACTTAAAAATTCCCATAAAATCTCTAAAATTTCACAAAAATAGTTTTCTCATTTTTCATTGAAATACAAACTTGTGTTAAAAAGTTTAACACAAATCTCAAACATTTTGACTATTTTTGTGTTATAGAAATTTTGCCAAAAACCAAAAACTGTATTTTCTAAAAACTTGAATTTTTGAATAGAAAATACATTTTTTCCAAAACTCATCCAAATACAAAAACATGATATTAAACAACATTTAGGCATGATGCATATGGATAGAAAACCAATATGCATGAAACATATATATATCTATGTTTTTGACATTAATTCCAAAATATGTTTTGTTAAAATACAAAACCTAAAACACATGAATAGGTATATCAAACTAAGTTTGTCTAAGTATTTGAAGCATGCATGTATATAGAATAATCTAATATACATTAAACCATGTAAACTTATTTTGCTAAATCTATTCATGAAAACCAAGATCGGTTAAACCTATCAGACCGAAAACCAAAACCAAAACATAAAACGTGTGTGTTTTGTGAACTTGAGCATATCATACTATTCTAATCTTTACAATTTGGATCTAAATACAAAACTAAACTATGGTACCGAAGTCTTCTTGTAGAGTGCCGTCTCCAAGCCGACTCGATCCAAAACTCGATCCACCGAGCAAGTGTTATATATGATCTTTGACGCTCGGGTTCTTGAATCAACATGTGAAAGCTTCCAAATCATCTTGTTGAAGCTAATCACCTACTAATAACTTGATTAATAATCTGAAACTAAAATCACAAGATTATTAGTACACATAACTACATGAGTTAATCATCATCAAAACTAGAGTGGAAGGCCTCTTGGCCAACAATCTCCCCCTTTTTGATCATGACAAAACTCATGGAGTTATATATGCATGGATTAAAGTTAAGCTTCAAAGAAGCCCCCCTTAACTCATGCATAAAACAAATAAACATAAATATGCAATGAATGACAATGCAAAAACAATAAAAGGCTCTACATACCCAATGAAATGTTCAAAAACAAAACATGCTCTAGATACCAAACATATGAAATGCATCATTGCATAAAACGTGCTCTTGATAACAATAAACTCTTGATACCAATAAAAATATGTTCTTAAATAATGCTCTTGATACTAATTAAACAATTAAACTCTAATTAAACAATTAAACGTTAAACTAATAATAAAACAGAACATGCATATAAACTCAAATACTTCTCCCCCTTTTTGTCAATCATCAACAAAGGGGTCCAAGTAAAAACAAAACATTCTTCTCCCCTTTTTTTGTTCGAAACAAAGAAACAATAAAGGATTTAAAAGCAATAAAACAATGTTCTCCCCTTTTTGTCTAAAACACAAATTATGTAAATAAGGGGTGACAATCAATTAAGATATCACAAAAATTTGTTAAAGTAGAGCATCTTGATACCAATTGAAAGGAAACATAAATATTGATACCATTATAAGAAAACAATCTTGATACCAATTGAAATTAAACATAACAAATTTTGAATTTCTAAACAAGGATTTTGATACCAATTAAATATTTTTCATTTTGAATATATGATATCAAATTGAAATTTTCAATCATAAAGTATGGGAGTGGAAATCAAATACCAATTGAAAGATGAAATACAATTTTTCTCCCTCTTTATGAATTACTAAATAAAAACATGCAAAGCTTGTATATGGATACCAATTGAAAACTAGTCAATTGAAACAAGATAGTCATTATAAAACAAGCATTATCATGATCAAAATTTGTGCTCTAAGATATATGAATATAATACGCACAAATAAAAACATATATATGTATGAAAATTAGATACCAATTGAAATTGATACTCTTTGAAGTGCAAGCATACATATATAAAAAATATAAGTATACAAAAATGTCAATATTGATACCATTGAAAAATTCAATGATACCAATTGAACAACATAATATCAGATGTATATCTCATATTACCTATCCTCCCAATCATGTTCAAGTTTAAAATGATTTTCACTATAAGACATACATGAGCATGATCTCCCATCCAACCACCCTTAAAAGGTAGGGGTTTTTAAAAAATAGATTTGGAAAATATAGTATGTTTGAAAATATCTACCATGAGAAGAATACGAACTAGTTAAATGGGAAAACTTGTAAACTAGTACGAAATCCTTCAAGTAAGGAATAAAACAAAATCATTTTTCATGAAACACATGTAATTCACATGATCACTAAACACTCAAAATCCATAAAGCCCATATCATACTCATGAAAACAAAATCATGAGAAACCTAATAAAGTGGTTGAACAAGTGTTATGTGACACATATCAACATGAAAATATTCAATTAAGCTTAATTAAGATATTCCTTAAAACATGAAACATGAAAATCTAAAATTTTCAATAAAACTAATTTATACTTCAAGGCATATGTATGTTTTGACAACACAAAAAGTATACATACATATCCCTAAACACAATTTGAGTCCATAATAAAGATTTGCATGAAAAGCAAATGACTTAAGGGTATACATGTATAACTTAAAGTTTGGCAAAGTAAACATATACATGAAATGATAACACATGATCATAAAAACATATCCAAAATAAGGAATACAAGTTAGAATGCATGAATCATCAAAACTAGACTATACTAGCACATCTAATGGGTTCAAATAAGCATCCAAGCATAAACATATATAAAGATTTATTTGTGTCCCACTACATGTACAAGTATAAATTCTAGTCTTAATGAAAACTAACATCTAAACAAGTAATCAAATCATTAAGCATAAAACGAGATATAAATCAACATGAAAATCATAAACATGATCATTATGTAAATTCACATGCTATTAGAGCTATTAAATACATAATAGCTAAACAATGGTGAGAACACAAAAAAATGGTCCATATAAATATAGGTGATCTCAAAAGCTATACATGCATGTCAAAGATCTAAGAATCATGGCATTTAACATAATAAACTCTAAACACCAAAAAATGAAATATCAAAACAAGAATCATAAACATCCATATGGTCATTATGAATATGCACGTGCATTAGATTTAGTGCATACATATTAGTTAAAAATAAGGTGAGAACACATAGATATAAATCCATATAAGCAAGAAGTGTCTCAAGTAACTAAACGTGTATGTTACTAATCTAATAAACATGGTATAAGCATAATGAACAATAAACCATGGCATGCTATAAATCGATGAACATGAAAAGCATGCAAATATAAAAGGGAGTTAGAGATTATACCAAAACCAATGAAGGCACCTCTCTAGTTCTTCAAACCAATGGTGGTCCTCTCCACCAAACTCTCCTTGAAAGTGATGCATCCAAATTGTTTTCTTTTAGCACGGAACGCATCCACTTCAAGGCACCAACACTCTCACGTTATGCGAGAGCCCATTCCTACATCAAAAATCAAAGGGGTGGTCTTTGGTACCCATTTTCTTTTGGGTCCATAGGGGTTAGTATTTTTCCTAACCCAAACAAGATTATTTGCTAAATTTTCAATATGTAAACGATCATAGCAAAATCTAGCAAGGTGGCCTTTTCGACCACAATGTGTACAAATGTACACATGAGCATACATGTGATGGTGGAGACCGTGGGAAGCATGTGTATGCCGTGATGGGTGTGCATGTAAAGATGAAACTTGTTTCTTACGAACCAAGGTTTCCAAGCGTGTATGATCCAAAGCACATTGGCTCAAAGTGGAGCCCAAACAATCAACACTTTTCTTCAAAATATTTATATCATTTTCAATAGTTGAAGATAAAGTGGAGCATGCAATAGGTGTGCTAAATGAAGAAGTACACTAGCATGGCAAACATGTGAAGACAATTCAATTTTCAAAGAATCATTTTTCTTTAAAACAAAATTCAATTCTTTTGTAATGAAATCAATTTCATTTTTCAATGCAAGGTTATCTTTTAAAATAAAATCTAACTTAGAAGATAAAACCTCATTGTTTTTCACAACATCATCACAATCATTTTTGCTTTTTAAAACATCAATCTCTTTTAGGGCAAGGTCTAGTTGAGATCTTAGTGAGTCACGTTCACTAGTAATCTCTTCCTTCTCTTGTAAAACCGATTCAAAAGTTGAGCACAAATCCTTCATTTCTTCTTTTAATTCAAAATGTTTCTTTTTCAAAAGGTCATGTTTTTCCACAAAATTTTCAAGTTTAGAGGCAAGTTCTACATTTAAATTTTGAACTTCAAAACACCCATAGCAATATGAACTAGAGTTATCATCTAGTTGAGAATCCGATTGTACCTCAAGGGAGTCTTTCCCTTGGACCATGAGGCAATACTCGTCGGACTTGTCTTTCCTAAATCTCCTCAACTTGTTAATGATCCTTGGAAGCTCGGGAGAAGTCAAAATGCTCCAAACTGTAAAAGCCGATTCATAATGATCAAACACATGTAGAAGATTTTCATTAAGAGATGCTCTAAGTGTTTTAAGTGCTAATGCATTTGCCTTTTTATGCTTGCTAGCATTAGGGTAGGATTCTTGAGTAGTGGCTTGATAAACTAGATGTCCTAGGCCTTTTAAATGACTACTCATCTTGGCCTTCCAAATATCATGTCTAGAAAAATCAAACATAGGAGGGCTATCCATGAGTGCAAACTAAATGTGTGCAAATGAAAAATGCAAATGAAGATTAACAAACCAAGATCTCACTCCTAGGTGGTTAAACCTAAATATCAGGAGCGGAGGCTCTGATACCAATTGAAAATCACCTAGAGGGGGGTGAATAGGTGATAATGCTAATCTAATGAACTTAATGCAGAATTTAAAAACTAATTGCAATTAATAAGAGATGCACACTCAAACAAGCCAAGCAAATAATTATGAATGAACAATATGAATTGATGCAAGGCACAAAGTAAAGAGAGAGTAAGAGCCAAGGGACAAGCGCAAACAACAAGATATGTTTCGAGGTTCGAGCACCCAGCTCTACATCCCCGCCTTCACACAGAAGGATTTTAAGTCCACTAGCTTGTCCACAAAGGACTCCCACAAAGGGAACCTCCACCGAGGATTTGGGGCAATAACAATTACAAGGAGTACCCAACTCCTCTCCTTACAAACACAACCTCCTCCTTGAGGCACAACTCTAAGCCAACAAACAATCACCTCACAACTTGAGGGATTAGCACAAAGCAACACAAGGATCACCTCACCGCTTGAGGGATACAACCCAAATGCACAACCTCCCTAACACAATGAGGGAAAGGCACAAAGCCAAGCAAAGATAGGGTTTCAACTTGGTGGTCTAAACAATAACCACAAACAATTTTTTCCCACACAAAGATCCTATAGAATAAGATAGTAGATGTAGCTCAAGTGTGGAGAAAACCAAAGGAATGAAAATCAAAAACTCAAAGAAAATCTTTGGGAAAAACTAGAAACCAAGATGAAGAAGTTGAATCAAAACTTTTCCAAAAAGCCTTTCTTGATTTTCCAAACCCTAGCAAAAACACCAAATAGATTGTTCAATTTAAAGCCCAAAAACTTCTTTTGATTGCTGTGAAAACACTAGAGAGTCAGGAAAAATTCGCACAAAAAATCTTAGAGAAAACCTCTTTCCAATGGGGTATTTATAGTCCATTTGAAAAACTAGCCGTTGGCAGCAGATCCTGTCAAAAATGAACCACCGGTCGACCGGTCGGTCGACCGGCCAACGGTCACATTTTGACCATTGGCAGCAACGGTCGACCGTACGGCCGACCGTCCCAGATACAGAGAGCAACACTCTCTGTCCGGTCGACCGCTCGGTCGGCCGGGGGCAAACAGAGAGCAACCTGCTCTCAGTCGGTCGACCGTGCGGTCGACCGGCTCATGGGGCAGCCAGCGTGCACGTATCCGTGCACGTCGGTCGACCGCTACAGTCGACCGGCCTAGCCTGGCAGCTGTAGTTCTGGGAAAAACTTGATTTTTCAAGACTTAAAAATTCCCATGAAATCTCTAAAATTCCACAAAAATAGTTTTCTCATTTTTCATTGAAATACAAACTTGTGTTAAAAAGTTTAACACAAATCTCAAACATTTTGAACTATTTTTGTGTTATAGAAATTTTGCCAAAAACTAAAAACTGTATTTTCTAAAAACTTGGATTTTTGAATAGAAAATACATTTTGTCCAAAACTCATCCAAATACAAAAACATGATATTAAATAACATTTAGGCATGATGCATATGGATAGAAAACCAATATGCATGAAACATATATATATCCATATTTTGACATTAATTCCAAAAATATGTTTTGTTAAAATACAAAACCTAAAACACATGAATAGGTATATCAAACTAAGTTTGTCTAAGTATTTGAAGCATGCATGTATATAGAACAAATCTAATATACATTAAACCATGTAAACTTGTTTTGATCAATCTATTCATGAAAACCAAGATCGGTTAAACCTATCAAACCGAAAACCAAAACCAAAACATGAAACGTGTGTGTTTTGTGAACTTGAGCATATCATACTATTCTAATCTTTACAATTTGGATCTAAACACAAAACTAAACTATGGTACCGAAGTCTTCTTGTAGAGTGCCGTCTCCAAGCCGACTCGATCCAAAACTCCTTGATCCACCGAGCAAGTGTTATATATGATCTTTGACACTCGGGCTCTTGAATCAACATGTGAAAGCTTCCAAATCACCTTGTTGAAGCTAATCACCTACTAATAACTTGATTAATGATCTGAAACTAAAATCACAAGATTATTAGTACACATAACTACATGAGTTAATCATCATCAAAACTAGAGTGGAAGGCCTCTGGGCCAACAGAAAGTAGTTGCAGTCGACTTGATTCAGTTATCCAGAAAACCTGTCACTCGAACTATTCAAGACCTAGTCGACTTATACCCAAACCTAGTCGACTAACCTTTGGAAAATTGCCTAGTATAGTCGACTAACTCAAAAGGTAAGTCGACTATAGGTAATATCTGACTGTTGGACAGTTTCTGTTATCTGGTCTTTTGTGCAACGTTTTCCAACGTTTCAAACATTTGAATTGCACCTATAACTACCCTAACTAACCCTAGAGTGCAGTTATATATAGGGTTGTTATTCTAAAGGCCAAATACCAATCCTAATCTTCAATTTTCTAAGATCAAAAATTCTGCCTATCCTGAAAACTGTTCCCACTTCAGTTCTTTACCAAATTCTGATTCTCTAGTGAAGTTCTATGAAGTTTTTCTCCTATATTAGACCTTGTCCACGTTCACATACAGTACCAAGGCTTATAGGAAAGTGTTGTAATACTCAAAGCAATCATTGTACACGGGTGTCTTCTTGGTGTAGAAGCAGTTGTACAAGGTGGAGAGTTGTTCTCTTGGTGGAAGAGAAGATGTACACATTTGGCAAAGGGGATTTGTCAAGTGGTGTGCATGGTTGTGATTTTGGGTGTACAAAATCAAGGATAAAGGAAAATGTCAAGCGGGTGGCTTGGGGACTGGATGTAGGTCACGAGGACCGAACTAGGATAAATCTCTCGTGTTTGCGTTTGTCTAAACTTTTCTGAGATTTGATTTCCTTTTTGCAAGTATATTTATTTGTTTAACTTAATCCTTCTTTGTTTAGTATTTGTGTTGACTTTGTAGTTTAGATCCATAAGTGCCAACAGAGAAAGTTTCGCATTTGGCATCATCTCGGGACCAACACCACCAAGTCACATTTTCTGTTGGACATAGGTATAAGCTATGTTGACTCAATGATGATTTTTCAAGACTGGTCATGTAATGGGAATAAGTTTCATGATAGGATCTTTCAGGATCCTATTCATATTGGGAATTGTAATTTTGTACATAGAACATAGGTCAATAAAGGTGGATTCCGTAAACCACCACAAGATTTAGATTGGGTAGCAAAGCTTGGCCCAATTCGGCCACCGCCGGAACCACCACTGGAACCACGACCTTGAGGTAACATTTTGCCTTCCCTTTTGTCTTTTTTCATGCATACATGCACTCATTCATACATTGAGGACAATGCGTGAGATAGGTGTTAGGGAGGGTTTACTAACATACTAACATGGAAAATTAATAATATAACAAAAAAATAAATATATTTTTTATTAAAAAATTTAAAAAAAGAAAATAATATTTTAACTTATCTTTTGTAAGTAATTAAGTTAATTTTAAGGAATAAGAAAATTTTAATTAGGATTTCTTACTACTTGGTCAAAATAAGAATATTTGTTTGATTTTTAGGTTTAGGAGAAAAAATTGAAAAATAATTTAGTCTTGATATCTTTACCTTGATGAAATATGCATGCTTTATACACTTTCACATTTGAGATTCAAAATAAAAACTCTTATGTCTTAGAAAATATATATATAAAATAAACAAATCTAATTATTAATTAGCCAGGTACTTTGGCCTGAGAAAAAGCATTGGTATTTACGCGAAAAATAATTAGGTAAATTTGAAAAAAAGAAAAAAAATATAATGTATTAACACATCTAATAATAAATTAGTCAGGTATTAGGGCCTCAAGAAGCCTTAATACTTACATAAAAGAAATTAAATGAGTTATACATATAAAAAAAAGTGCTTAAAGGGCAACAAAGTCGTAATACTTCAAACTTCTAACAAAAAAAAGAGAGAAAGTAATAAATTTATAAGGCAAATTGAAGAATCCCAAATGCAAAAAAAAAAATCACACTCACAAAGATGCATATGACTTAAGCTAAAATAATAGACTCGATGAGAAATTCAATTTGAATCCTTATAAATTAATAAATAAATAAATAATAAGTATAAGAATGATTTATTTGATAATCCTAAAAACTCATAAATTGCTTGATTTTATGAAAATATTTCAAATATTTTCTCTCTTTTAAAATGAAATTTCGAAAAAACTAACATTTTATTTTTTTTATGAATTTTGTGGGTGCAATCCACTGAAAGCCCTAACGAGATAACACTCGTCCTCTGGGGGTGACTAACGGCTTGTTGCACATGCAAAGTACAATCGTGATTCTTACGAAAGTGATATTAGATAGTTAGATTAGTTTATTTATTTATTTATTTTTACTTGAGGACAAGCAAAAAGATAGGTGGAAGGATGTGATTGGTCATAAAAAATACATATATTATTCACATTTTCATACTTAATTTTGTTAAAACATAACTATTTAATTCATTATTATTTAGTGATGTGCAGGCCTCCATAATCCAAGAGAAAGCCCAAAAGAAGCCCAAAAGCCCACAGTTATTATAGGAATGAAGATTAATTGGGAAGATAAGAGAAACTTCTATTCTATCTCATTTGAATTTGGGGTTTTAAATTAATTTAATTTAAAATCTAGAGGAGAAAAAAGATAGAACAAGATGAATCCTCATCCCAATTAAAGATAGAGGTGGACTTCTATTCAAATCGGTCGCTTGCACCATAAGTTGAAGATAAAAGGAAAAATTTAAATTTAACCCAGATTTAGGGATAACTAGATCTCCAAGATCAAAATATTTCAAAATTCGGGGATCAAATGAAGATTATGAAGATAGCTCTCCACATAAATGGATGAGATGAAGTCACGCGCCAAAGCGCGTGACCAGACTCCACAAAAGAGCTATGACCTACCCTTTTTGGATGCGAAAACGCGGCCATCCTGAGGCCGCGTGCGTCAAGTTTTTGGGAAGATGTTGTACTGAGACTCTACTTCTCAAACCCCTATAAATACTCCTGAAGAGCAACAGAGCAGAGGCATCTCAGAGATTGAGCATAAGATTATTTGTTAGCCATTTTATTTTTCAAATTTCTTTGTATTATTTTTGCTTTTCTATTTGGAGAAGAAGATTTTTGAAGAAAAAGAAGAACTTGTAATTGGCTGGTGACATCCATTAATAAAGGTTCATTATTCTTTAATCTCTCTTTTTCTTTAATTTAGTTTTTATTGCTTTAGTTTCTTTTGTTTTGTTTTCTTCTTTTCTTGTTGATGCAACTTTCTTTCTTCATAATAAATCTTGTTAAAATAATAAAATATGAATAACTAAATTAAATCGTAGTTTGCTAATCTCTCAATCAACTAAGTTTATAGTAAAAGATGAACTGATTGAAATCCATGCTTAATAGAAACAATAGGATTGAATTAATAATTCTTGAAGATAAATAATTAATTAAGTTGAATTAATTTAGGGTTGCACTTTTTCATGATTATTCTTAGATCATATTAAGAAACTTTAATAGCATCTTGTTAGGTTTAAAATACTTTTTTATGCTATGCTTAGAAATTAGGATGAACTCAAGTTTAATTTTAATTAGTGTACTCTAATTAGGGTTTGCAATATTTTACTCATCTTATTTATTTTCAATTAAAACCCTAGGGTAGATTTTTATGGATTCAATATGATGTTTTCCCTCTTAGACTAACACTTAGTTATGGTAAGTGATTAGTATACTATAATCTTCTTTACTTAGTTAAATCCTTTTTTTACAACCGACATTCTTTTTTTTAAGCTATTTGTTAGTGAATTCGTTCCGAAAAGCTTTAATCGCATCCTTTCCTGTGGATCAACCTGTCTAGCCCTTGCTACGCGGATAAATTGAGAAGACACTAAGAACTTTCTGATCTTAACTCTTCACTGTATTTTCAATACATTTTCTTTTCTCAATCAAAATTTTAGCGCGATTGCCAGGGAGGGAACAATATCATATTCTCTAAAACTAATTATATATATAATTTTTGTTTTTGTTTGTAGGATTTAATAATAGGAAAACTAGCTGCAGCTAAGGACATATTGCTACTCTATGTCTCTGCCCTAGAAGGCAGAGCAACAGAGCCTACTAAATATCCGTGTTTGCACGGCAAAAGCCTCATTTTCATAGCTGTATAGATCACTACTAATGTATCTTTTGCATGTTGCTACAAATTGTAAAGTTCTATTTACTGTTTTGATAATTTTTCTCTGTAATCACACTGCATACTACTAACTAATTAACAGTAACCTATAATTGATTAACATAAAAAATTTAGACTCTTGCATCATAGAAATGTGTCAATTTAAATTTTTTAAATTTTTGTTGAAGAGTGCTGGCGACGAGGTATGTTCGCATTGCATATAGACTAGGAAGCACCCTTAGCTGATTTATCACTTTGAGTGAATTCTTTTCTATTTGTTTGTACACGTGCACTAATACATTTTAAGAGCAAAACCTCTAAACAACATAAGGTGGGGATGTTATTACCCTTTCTTGGCCCACAAACTACTTCTGTTGCACTCACAACCCAAACCATAAATTAAAAATTGACTAGATGTTGGCCTTAGGTTAACTCGGGCTCATTAAGAGATTTACTGAAGGAGAAAGTTGTTCGAAATTAATTCTTGCTAAATCGGGTGACTAGGTCAGGGATTAAGAGGCGAAACCTTGAAGGTTGGTGATTTGGCATAAATAGGCCTATCTTTGACGGATACCTCCCGCAGATCTTGCCACCTACTGATTAGTCTCTAAATATGCATATTTCATACTGCATCTTCACATTTATTAAATATAAAATTCTATTAATAACACCTCTCTTGTATGTTTCTAGGTCTATGGCATTAAATGAAGAAGCCCAAAATCCCATTTATTTGGTGATTTAAAGTCTACACATATAGCCATTTATTTTGGAGGGTGAATCTGTCAAAACCGGGTGCCCATATCCAGAAACCAGGAGGTACAACAGATAAGGGGACGAATTGACAGCATGTGGCAGGCGGCGGCACGTGCGCGGCGTCTTTATGGCCACGAAAACGCAACAATGGCCGCGTTTCTGTAGCCATAGCTTGGAGCTGCGCATCGTGATTTGACGCGCGACTCCGTGCACGCTCCCTGGTGACCCCTTTTCCTATAAATTGTCCAGTATTTTCAGAACAGAGGAGAGAAGAGTTTTAGGGTTGTTTTTTTTCATGTATGCAGTTTTTAGGGTAGTTTTGATTAGTTGTTCTTCTTTTTACTCTTTTGTATTTTTCATTTCTTGTAGTTTTGTAATAGGAAAGAGAGTGGTACATAGGGTGAAAGACAGAGCGCTTGTAATGGAGGGTGACACTTCATGAAAGGTTCTCTTTTTATCTCTACTTGTTTTCTTCTCTCTAACTTCTTTTACATGTTTAGCTAATTTTCTTCTCATGACAATTAACTACTAACCACTAACTTGCTAACTTCTTACTTGATAATCTACATGAATCTAATAGCCTCTACTTGGCCTTGCTCTTGCAAGAGTTATTGGTGGCGCATAATGATGGATTCTAACACTCTAACATCTTAACTCTCTAACAAGCTAACATTACTTTATTCCATACTTGCTCTTGTTTAGTTTTGATGGTTTAAGTGTAGTTTGTACTTTTTTGTTGAGTTTGGATGTGATGAGTTATCATATGGGTCATACTTTGAAACGCTCTTAAACCAAGGACTAGTGATGGCCAAGGATACATGTGAGGCAACTATCACTAAGAGGTTAATATGCTTAGTGGAGCCATTAGTAGTTAGTAGTCATGAGTTTTCTTTCCTTTTTGCTTTATTTTAGAAATAATTTCAAAATTACAAATATCTTCTCTTCAATGTTTCTATCTTTGTTTCCACTGTACACTTCTCTCTTCATTCTTTCTTTTCTTTGCTTTTTATTCTTTAAAACATAGAAGAACTGATAACACATACATGAACATACCGATAAAGCTCCTATCGCTTCCCGTCCTTGTGGATTCTACTCGTTTAGCCTCTATGCTATAACGGAAGTATCGAGGAAGCTAAAGCACATATTTTTAACTCATGATTTCAAAATATATACTTTCATACGCGGTTTCCCCCCGATCACCTACCTGGCCGATTAACTTGTGGTCAGGGTCAACCTTATACCTCCCAAAGACAGTATAAATTTAGAAGTCATCTAGGTCTCAGGTCTACCCTAACTTAGGCTAGATTATTTTTATTTTTTTGTTTCTCTTTATTTTTATCATTTCTTGTGTGAATCGGATATTACTAACCCGACATATCATAACTTTAACCAACCAATCATGTCTAATTGTTCTTATCAAAATTAATTCAAATCCCAGTCTCCATATTGAAAAACACCTAGAGGGGGGGGTGAATAGGTGATTAAGCTAATCTAATGAACTCAATGCGGAATTTAAAAGCTTAATGCAATACACTCAAGTGCAATCAACAAGTGATGCACACACACAAGCAAGCCAAGCAAATAAGATGATATATCAATATGAATGATGCAAGGCAACACAAGCAATATGATATGAATGATATGGCAATAAGAATGATGCTTTGCACAAATGTAAAGAGAGAGTTAAGAGACAAGTGGATCAAACGCAAACACAATGATATGTTTCGAGGTTCGAGCCCCTAGCTCTACATCCCCGCCTACACTACCGTGTAGGATTTTAATCCACTATAGGAGTACCGAACTCCTCTCTCAATGCCACCGAGGCAATACAACCACAATCCACCTCTACCGAAGAGGGATAAGGCCCGTAGCAATACAAACACAATCACCTCTACCAAAGAGGGATCCAAACCAATACCACTCCGATCAACCTCTACCAAAGAGGGATACACAAATAAAGGAGGGTTTACAACTTTGGAGGTTTAACCTCAAACACTTCTCTTTTCTCTCTTTTCTTTTTCCACAAAACATGAGCCTAATAGATTAGGATAGGTGATAGCTCAAGTGTGGAAACAAGGTGTTTTTGGAAACAAGCAACAAAGAAAAAACTACTAGGAAAATCTCTTGTAAATGATAGAAAATGAAAATCAATACAATCTCCAAAACCCTAGTTTTCTTTGATTTTTCAAAAACCCAAAACAATAAAGATGAATTCTTTTTGGCACAAAAACTCTTTTCAAAACTTGTTTAAAACACTGAAAAAGTCAGGAATTTTTAGCTCTCAAAATCTTGGAGAAAACCTCAAACAAATGGGGTATTTATAGCCCCATCAGAAAACTAGCCGTTAGGCTGATGTGGCAGCCTGACAGGCTGACGGTCGACCGGCCCGGTCGACCGCCAACGGTCAGAATTGTGACCGTTGGGCAACCACGGTCGACCGGTCCGGTCGACCCAAACAAACAGAGAGCACTGCTCTCAGACCCGGTCGACCCGGACGGTCGACCGTCCAAAGTCTGCCAAACGTGCACAGATTTGTGCACGTCGGTCGACCGGCCCGGTCGACCGACTTCAGCCAAGTCGACTAGGTCAGTTGACTTAGTCGACTGATTGAAGCCTGGAACAGAAAACTGGGTCAGAAAACCAGTTTAAAAATATTTTAAAAAATCTTTTAAGTCTTCTAAAAATCTACAAAACTTGTTTTATCATTTTATATTAAAACACAAACAAGTGATAAAAATTTCAAGACATATATCAATCATATCAATTCATTTTTGAGTCTTGCAAATTTTATCAAAAACAACACTTGTATTTTTATCAAACTTGATTTTTCCAAAACATGAATAGGATAGTCAAAATAAGTTTGTCTAGTCATTTAAGCATGTATGTATAAATAGAATACATCTACTATACATATAAATCATGTAAACTTATTTTGATCAATCTATTCATGAAAACCAAAACATGAAACTTGTGTGTGTTGTGCACTTGAGCATATCAACTATACTAAGCTTTACAAATGGATCTAAAACACACTATCTAAACTATGGATACCTAAGTCTTCTTGACGATCTTCATCTTCAAGTTGACTTGCTCCAAAACTCCATCCAAGGGCTAGGCAATGTGTGATCTTGAAGCTTTGGCCCTGGAATCACTATGAAAAGCTTCTAAACTCCTTGTTGAAACTAATCATCAACTAATATCTTGGTTAATGATCTGAAACTTAAACAACACAAGATTATTAGTAAACATAACTACATGAGTTAATCATCATCAAAACTAGGGTGGAAGGCCTTTGGGCCAACAATCTCCCCCTTTTTGATGATGACAAAACTCATGGAGTTATATATGCATGGATTAAAGTTAAGCTTCAAAGAAGCTCCCCTTAACTCATGCATAAATATATAAACCAAAAGATATGCAATGAATGTACATAAACATGTATGCATCAACATGCATAAAACACATACACATATTCTAGAAGCCCTAGATACCAATTAAATTAATAAAACATTAACAAAAACACTAGATGCTCTAGATACCAATAAAACACCAATAAAACTTAATATATGCAAAAACATAAGTATGCATATAAAAAAATATGTACCAATCATGCATAGAATAATTTGTGTTTTATATGCATGTTAAACTCTCAAATAATTCTCCCCCTTTTTGTCAATCATCAACAAAGGGGTAAACAATCAAAACAATAAATGAGGGGTAAAAATCTTTCTCCCCCTTTTGTCAATCAAAACAATAAAACAATGTTCTCCCCCTTTTGTCTAAAACAAAAACAAGATCAATAAGGGGTGACAATCAATTAGGATATCAAATGAAAATATGTCAATGAAGCATCTTGATACCAATTTAAAGCACAAAACATCTTGATATCAAAAGATAGTATTTTTCTTTTTAAGCCAAATAAACAATTGAAATGACTATTTTTATCATAAAGTAAGGGAGTGAAAATACAAGTACCAATTGAAATATGAAAAACGAATTTTCTCCCCCTTTATGAAATACCAACAAAAACTATGCTTAGGCTTGAAATAAGATACCAATTGAAAACTAAATCAATTGAAATAAAGTTAAAGTTCAAGCTCTAGCATAAAAATATATATATGTATGAAAAAATAGAATGAGTACCAATCACTAATAGATGATACCAATTGAAAATACACATACACAATAAACATATGAGTATATAAAAAGATCAAAATGATACCAATTGAAAGAGTTCAATGATACCAATTGACATAACAAAAAGTTCAAGTGTATACATCATATTACAAAACCTCCCAATCAAGGTTCAAGTTTTAAATGATTTTCATTTTAAAGCATAACATGACCATGATCTCCCATCTATCCTCCCATGAAGGGTAGGGGTTTTCAAAAAATAGATTTGAAAAAAATAAGCTTTGTTTGAAAAACTCTACCAAAATGAAGAATACCGTAACTAGTTAAATGAAAATCTTTTAAACTAGTACGAAATCCTTCAAGTAAGGAATAAACTAAAATAATTTTCATAAAACATGAAATCCACAAGATAATCAACACTCTAATTCAATTAGGCATAAATATGACTCATGAAAACAAAACATGAGCAAGCAATAAATGTGAGTGTACAAATAAAGTGTGAATATCATAATCATGAAAATTTTCATTACGCTCAATATTCCTTGAAACATGAAAATCAATAAAACTTATTTAATCTTCAAGGTATATGTATGTCCTATACAAATTAAGGTATACATACATATTCAAACACAACGAGTCCACAAAGATATATGCATGAAGGCACGTGGCTCAAAAAGGATGTATATGTATAACAATAATTTGGATAAAATGGACATATACATGAAGTTAAACAAAAACACATGGAAACATAAAAAAAAGCTAAATTTTTTATTAAAACAAATTTTCATATCAAGGCATATGTATGTTTTGTCAACACAAGAAGTATACATACATATCCCTAAACACAATTGAGTCCATATATATATATAGATTTGCATGAAAAGCAAATGACTCAAGGGGTATACATGTATATCTTAAAGTTTGGCAAAATAGACATATACATGAAATGAAACACACAATCATAAAACAAATCCAAAAATATGAATACAAGTCTAAAATGTATGGATCATCAAAACTAGATTATACTAGCACATCTAATGAGTTCAAATAAGCATTCAAGCTCAAACATATATAGATTTATTTGTGGCCCACTATATGCACAAGTATATACCAAGTTTTAATGAAAACTAACATCTCTAAACACATATTCAAATCATGAAGCATAAAACGGAATAAAAAATCAACATTATAAACATAAACATGATTATTATGCAAATCCACATGTTATTAAACCTATGATAAACATGATAGCTAAAACAAACGGTGAGAGCACAAAATATGGGTCCATATAAACATGGGTGTCTCAAATACTATCCATGTATGTCAATGGTCTAATAAACATGGTATTTACATGATAATCACTAAACAACAAACATGCTATAAATAATGAAATGGAAAGCATGTAAACAAAAATTAGGAGTTAGGAATCGTTACCAAAACCTAGAAGGCAACTTCCCTTGTCTCCAAAACATGGTGGTCATCTCCACCAAACTTCCCTTGAAAGTGATGCATCCATATGATTTCCATGAAGCTCGGAACGCATCCACTCCAAGGTGCCGCTACTCTCACGTCATGTGAGAGCCCACACCTACATTAAACAAAGGAGGGGTGGTCTTTGGTACCCATACTCTTTTGGGTCCATGGGGGTTAGTCCCTTCTCTAACCCAAACAAACTTATTTGCTAAATTTACATTATGTAATCTATCAAAGCAAAATTTAGCAAGGTGGCCCTTACGTCCACAATGTGTACAAGTATACACATGAGCATACTTGTGATGGGTGTGTCCGTGTGGAGCATGTGTATGCCGTGAAGGGTGTGCATGAATAGATGGAACTTGTTTCTTTCGAAACAAAGTTTCCAAGGTGTGTGGTTCATGGCACATTCGCTCATAGTGGAGCCCAAACAATCAACCTTCTTCTTAAGCAAACTGATATCATCATTAATCTTAGAAGAAGAAGTGTGGCATGCAATGGGTGGAGTGTGTGAAACTACCCTAGCATGGCAAACATGTGCATCAATCTTATTTTGTAAAACAACATTTTTCTTTAAACACACATCTAAATCATTTGAAATAGAAATAATTTTATTTTTCAAAGAAATATTCTCTTTCAAAACAAAATCAACTTTTGAAGACAAATTTTCATTTTTCTTCAAAATAACATGGCAATCATTTTTAGATTTTAAAAACTCATTTTCTTTAAGTGCAAGTTCTAATTGAGATCTCAATGAATCCCTTTCATTATATACCTCAACCTTCTCTTGCAAAACATTGTTAAGTTTAGAAGACAATTTTCATTTTCTTTATTTAAAGCAAATGTCTTCTTTTTCAACAAATTATATTTTTCAATTAATTTTTCACACACAATGGATAGTTCTTTATTCAAAGCATGAGGATCAACATAATCATTTGAAGAACTAGCACAATCATCATTATCTAAGTGGGTTTCCGATTGTACCTCAAGGGAGTCATTCCCTTGGACCGTATAGCATTGTTGTGGCTCGGATTCTCCACTAGATTCCTCTTCTTGGATTTGCACTTGAAGCTTGGAGGAGGTGGTGGTTGTCAACAAATTTCACACTGCAAAGGCGGAATCAAAGTTAGAAACACGCAAAAGATATTCTTTCGGAAGTGTTCTTCTAATGGCCTCAAGGGCTTGTGCATTGGCCCCTATATGATTGCTATCACTAAGGAAGGATTCCTTGGTAATGGCAAGGTGAACCTTATAACCTAGGGTTTGAAGGTAAATGGACATCCTAGTCTTCCAAACAAGAATGTTGGAAGGGTCATACATAGGTGGGGCCATGAAGTCCATGGGTCCAAACAATATGTGTGCAAACAAACAAATACAAACAATAGATTAACAAGCAAGGATCTCACTCCTAGGATGTTAAGCCTAAGTATCAGGAGCACTAGCTCTGATACCAATTGAAAAACACCTAGAGGGGGGGTGAATAGGTGATTAAGCTAATCTAATGAACTCAATGCAGAATTTAAAAACTTAATGCAATACACTCAAGTGCAATCAACAAGTGATGCACACACACAAGCAAGCCAAGCAAATAAGATGATATATCAATATGAATGATGCAAGGCAACACAAGCAATATGATATGAATGATATGGCAATAAGAATGATGCTTTGCACAAATGTAAAAAGAGAGAGTTAAGAGACAAGTGGATCAAACGCAAACACAATGATATGTTTCGAGGTTCGAGCCCCTAGCTCTACATCCCCGCCTACACCACCGTGTAGGATTTCCAATCCACTATAGGAGTACCGAACTCCTCTCTCAATGCCACCGAGGCAATACAACCACAATCCACCTCTACCGAAGAGGGATAAGGCCCGTAGCTAATACAAACACAATCACCTCTACCAAAAAGGGATCTAATCCAATACCACTCCGATAAACCTCTATCAAAGAGGGATATACAAATAAAGGAGGGTTTACAACTTTGGAGGCTTAACCTCAAACACTTCTCTTTTCTTTTCCACAAAATATGATCCTAATAGATTAGGATAGGTGATAGCTCAAGTGTGGAAACAGGGTGTTTTTGGAAACAAGCAACAAAGAAAAAAACTACTAGGGAAATCTCTTATAAATGATAGAAAATGAAAATCAATACAATCTCCCAAACCCTAGTTTTCTTTGATTTTTCAAAACCCAAAACAATAAAGATGAATTCTTTTTGGCACAAAAACTCTTTTCAAAACTTGTTTAAAACACTGAAAAAGTCAGGAATTTTTAGCTCTCAAAATCTTGGAGAAAACCTCAAACAAATGGGGTATTTATAGCCCCATCAGAAAACTAGCTTTTAGGCTGATGTGGCAGCCTGACAGGCTGACGGTCGACCGCCAACGGTCAGAATTTTGACCGTTGGGCAACCACGGTCGACCGGTCCGGTCGACCCAAACAAACAGAGAGCACTGCTCTCAGACCGGTCGACCCGGACGGTCGACCGTCCAAAGTCTGCCAAACGTGCACAGATTTGTGCACGTCGGTCGACCGGCCCGGTCGACCGACTTCAGCCAAGTCGACTAGGTCAGTTGACTTAGTCGACTGATTGAAGCCTGGAATAGAAAACTGGGTCAGAAAACCAGTTTAAAAATATTTTAAAAAATCTTTAAGTCTTCTAAAAATCCACAAAACTTGTTTTATCATTTTATATTAAAACACAAATAAGTGATAAAAATTTCAAGACATATGTCAATCATATCAATTCATTTTTGAGTCTTGCAAATTTTATCAAAAACAACACTTGTATTTTTATCAAACTTGATTTTTCCAAAACATGAATAGGATAGTCAAAATAAGTTTGTCTAGTCATTTAAGCATGTATGTATAACTAGAATACATCTACTATACATATAAACTATGTAAACTTATTTGATCAATCTATTCATGAAAACCAAAACCAAAACATGAAACTTGTGTGTGTTGTGCACTTGAGCATATCAACTATACTAAGCTTTACAAATGGATCTAAAACACACTATCTAAACTATGGATGCCTAAGTCTTCTTGACGATCTTCATCTTCAAGTTGACTTGCTCCAAAACTCCATTCAAGGGCTAGGCAATGTGTGATCTTGAAGCTTTGGCCCTGGAATCACTATGAAAAGCTTCTAAACTCCTTGTTGAAGCTAATCATCAACTAATATCTTGGTTAATGATCTGAAACTTAAACAACACAAGATTATTAGTAAACATAACTACATGAGTTAATCATCATCAAAACTAGGGTGGAAGGCCTTTAGGCCAACACATATTATGAACTAGACTGGAATAATCATCACTACTCTTCACCGAGTGAATGGGAATACAATACCACCAACCACATTGTCAATCACCTTTCCAACAATCATTTTCATATACCATTTTTTCCAAATCTATAGAAGAACTATTTGATTGGGAAAAGAAGATAAAAGTCTTAGAAGAGTTCGAGCGATGAATTCATAAATTGAAAGACCCTTGATCCATTCAAAGGTCTCAAACCTTAAATCCATAAATGATTCAAAAGCAAAATGATTACATTCATTACCTCGATAGGTTAGCTGCACAACTGAATCGTTTGAAAAATATTGAAAATGTTAGGATTGAGAAAACTCTACCTAACACCTTTTTGACCATTTCTGATTCATCTAGCCCTATTGACGAGAACGACGAATCATGGTGTCTTGAAGATCTTGATCAAGATTCAATTTCATCACACCAACTAGAACTTGATCAATCCCAACTCTTAGACAAATTAATAAGGTTTTTATTCAATGAGATTGAACTTGAATGTGATTGTAACCCCAATCCACAACCTTGTGATTCAGTTCCAATCTTCGAATATATGTTGACTCTGGTATTCTTACCTAATTTGGACTAATTTTTTGAGCCAACATTTATTCCCATACCCATAAATCTAGAAATTGAATTACCAATTTTTGATACTCACATTTTATTGATGGGAAAAGAATGTAAATTTTAATTTTTTAATTTGGACTCAACTCTTGAACCAAAACCTACTCCCGAACCCAAAGTTAATTTTCTCGAGTTAGTATTAGTTCCCGAACTAATTGCTCTTAAGCCCAAGTCAACCATTCTACCATGTCACATTTTTCTGTAGGACATAGGTATAGACCACGTAGACTCCATGATGATTTTTCAAGACTGGTCATGTAAAGTAAATAAGTTTCATGATAGGATCTTTCATGATCCTATTCATATTGAGAATGTAATTATATACGTAGAACAGAGGTCAATAAAGATGGATCCCGTAAATTATCACAAGATTTAGATTAGGTAGCAACGCTTGGCCCAATCCGGCCACCACCGGAACCACCACCTTGAGGTAACATTTTGCCTTTCCTTTTGTCTTTTTTCATGCATACATGCATTCATTTATACATTGAGGATAATACATGAGATAGGTATGGGGGATAGTTTATTAATATACTTACTAACATACTAACATAGGAAATTAATAACATAAAAAAAAGTAAAAATAAAAATATTTTTTATTAAAAAACCTTTTGAAGAAGAAATAATATTTTGACTTATCTTTTGTAAGTAATTAAGTTAATTTTAAGGAATAAGAAAATCATAATTAGGTTTTCTTACTACTTGGTCAAATAAGAGTATTTGTTTGATTTTTAGGTTTAGAAGAAAAATTGAAACAGTAATTTAGTCTTGATATCTTTACCTTGATGAAAATGCATGCTTTATACACTTACACATTTGGGATTTAAAACAAAAGTCTTGTGTCTTAGAAAAAGTATATATAAATAAATAAATCTAATAATTAATTAGCTAGGTACTTTGGCCTGAGAAAGCCTTGGTATTTACACGAAAGGTAATTAGGTTAGTTTAAAAAAAAAGGAGAAACATATATAATTTATTAACACATCTAAACAATTAGTTACAATCACAAAGATGCATATGACTTATCGTAAAATAATAGACTTGATGAGAAATTCAGTTTGAATCCTCACCCAAATAGATAAATAAATATTTGAATAAAGACTAAGTATAAATATGATCAATTTGGTAATCCTAAAAACTTATAAATTGCTTGATTTTTACAAAAATATTTCAAATATTTTCCTTCTTTTAAAATGAAATTTTGAAAGTACTAACATTTTATTTTTTTCTTTATGGATTTTTTGGGCGTAATTCACTGAAAGTCCTCACGAGACAACATTCGTCCTCTAGGGGTAACCTAAATGTTTAACGGCTTGTTACACATGTTAAGTGCAATCGTGATTCCTACGGAAGTGATATTAGAATAGTTAGATTAGTTTATTTATTTATTTATTTTTACTCGAGGATAAGCAAAAAGATAGGTGTGGGTTGTGATTGGTCATCAATAATGCATATTATTATTCACATTTTCATGCTTAATTTTGTTAAAATATTACTATTTAATTCATTATTATTGATAATGTGCAGGCCTTCATAATTCAAGAAAAAGTCCAAAAGAAGCCCAAAAGCCCACAGTTATTATGAAAATGAAGATTAATTGGGAAGATAAGGGAAGCTTCTATTCTATCTCATTTAAATTTGGGGTTTTAAATTAATTTAATTTAAAATATAGAGGAGAAAAATGATAGAAGAAGAAGAATCCTCATCCCAATTAAAGATAGTGGTGGACTCCTATTCAAATTTTGGTTGCTTGCACCACAAGTTGAAGATAAAGAGAAGAAAATTTGAATTTAACCCAGATTTAGAGATAACTTGATCTCTAAAATCGAAATATTTTAAAATTCAGGGATGAAATAAAGATTCTAAAGATAAATCTCCACATAAACGAACGAGATGAAGCACGTGCCATAGCGCGTGACCAGACTCCACAAAAGAGCCGCGACTTCCCTTTTTTGCCGTGAAAATGCGGCCATCCTGGGGCCGCGTACGTCAAATTTTTGGGGAGATGTTGTACTGAGACTCTACTTCTCAAATCCCCTATAAATACTCTTGAAGAGCAACAGAGCAGAGGCATCTCAGAGATTAAGTATAGGATTATTTGTTTAGCCATTTTTTTCAAATTTTTTTGTGTTATTTTGCTTTTCTATTTGGAGAAGAAGATTTTTGAAGAAAAAGAAGAACTTGTAATTGGCCAGTGACATCCCTTAATAAATGTTCATTATTCGTTTCATCTCTCTTTTCGTTAATTTAGTTTTTATTTCTTTAGTTTCTTTTGTTTTCTTTTCTTGTTGATGCAACTTTCTTTCTTCATAATAAATCCTGTTAAAATAAAAAAATATGAATAACTAAATTAAATTATAGTTTGCTAATCTCTCACTCAACTAAATTTAGTGTCAAAGATGAACTGATTGAAATCCATGCTTAATAGAAACACTAGGATTGAATTGATAATTCTTAAAGATAAATAATTAATTATGTTGAATTAATTTAGGGTTGTACTTTTTCATGATTATTCTTAGATCATATTTAGAAACTTTGATAGCATCTTGTTAGGTTAAAAGACTTTTTTATGCTATGCTTAGAAACTAGGATGAACTAAAGTTTAATTTTAATTAGTATACTCTAATTAGGGTTGCAATATTTTTACTCATCTTACTTGATTTTCAGTCAAAATCTTAGTGTAGATTTTATGGATTCAATATGTTGTTCTTCTCTCTTAGACTAATACTTAAATGTGGTAGATGATTAGTATACTCTAATCTCCTTTGCTTAATTTAATCCCTTTTCTTACAACCAACATCCTTTTTTTCCCAAGCTATCTGTTAGAGAATTCATTTCGAAAAGCTTCCATTGCATCCTTTCCTGTGGGATCAACCCATCTAGCCCTTGCTACCGAATAAATTGAGAAGAGACTAAGAACTTTCTGACCTTAACTCTTGACTTTATTTTCAATACATTTTCTTTCTCAATCACTGACCGCCTTCTCTCTCTTCTCCCTCTCTCTATAAATCTCGTCTGGCTCCTCTTATTTCCTTTTCTCCCTCTCTATTTAACTCTCTCCATCTCTCTCACACTTTCTCTACATTGCTCACTCTCTCCACTCTACTCCCTCACTCACTCTCTCTTTCCCTCCCCCCGTTCACCACCGCCGACGATGACCGCTAGCCAGGTCCAGTCGCCACGGCCACCTGTCCCCCTCTTCTCTTTCTACCCTTCTCACCACAACCCATAACCCATACAACCACCTAGTCCTGTCAGTTGGCCTACGCCTACGCCTCTGGCCAGGGCGCAGGCTGCCAGCCCATCCTCTTCTTTCTTCTCTCTATCTTTCTTCTTTCCTCTTCTTCTTCAACTTTTCTTTTTTTTCCCCTATATTTCCTCTCCTTCTCTTTGCTGCGCGTGCGCCATCATTGACGGTCGTCTTTGGCAGGCCGACGATCACCATTGCGAGCCAACCCGCAATCATGCCTTCCTCTCTCTCCCCTCTCTTTCTCTGTCTCTTTCTCCATCTCTTTCTCCCTCTCTTTCTATATTTCCGCTGCGTGCACCAGCAGCCACCATCGCTGGCCTCTAAGCTATAACAGAAGTATCGAGGAAGATAAAGATACAGATAGTTAAACTTTACAATTCAGCTAACCTGCAAAAAATACAGGTTAGTAGTTCACTCAGATTGCCACTGAAATGTAGCAAATCTAAGTGCTTATGGGATCTGCTTTCTTGAGCTGAATCCAGGACCACTTATATGTCCACTACAGCAAAACTTTTGTTGATATTTATCACTGCACACCATGAACAAAGCAGAAAGTTAACCAAAATATAAATTTTCAAAAGAGAATTACTTATCGTCCCTCCCGGCAATGACGCTAAAATTTGATTGAGATGGAACCTGCACACAGAAAATAATAGTTTAGAAATTAAGATTAAAACGTGCAAGGTACTCAATATTACCGCGATAGCAAGTGGCTATGCGGGTCGTGATCCTCAAGGAAAGACTAACGATGGTAGCTTTTTGTAAGTTCTCTTTTAATTACAAAAAATGGTTAAAATTATTCTTTTAATTCTTGAAAAGAAAAAGAAAATAAGTTATGTTAAATTGTGAAAGTGGTAGATAGAATGAGATGGTGATTTTGTACAAAAAAAAGTGAAAAATAATGAATAGAGTTGAGAGATAGCGATGTTGGTGATCTAAACTAAAAATTAAAAGAAAGAAAGTTAAACCCTAAAAAATACTTACTTACCTTTGACCTGTATCGACGATGTACCTTTGCTTGAGGGCGAGAGAAGTATGACAAATAGGATCTTCTCCATTCCCGATTTACACTACAAAATGAAGGGGCAAGCTATACTAGTATAGGAATGGCTATCCATCACCATAGACCATCAACGGACACTTGTAAGGGCAAGGCAACTTTGAGGCTATGGAGTTATTTGGATTCACAAAGACAGAAGTGAAAAGCAAACAAAAACAAGAGTAAAAAAGAAAAAGAAACCTTAATTTGATTCAAATAATAATGAAAGAAAAGACTTACTTACACCGGTGTCACCTTCAGTACAATCTTGCTCTCATTCCTCCATGAAACTCTCTCTCTCTCAGTTACATAAATAAAATAAAAATTACATAAAAGAAAAAGAAGAACTTAAGTTACAAATTATAAAATAGCCTAACTTCTACTCTCTGCTTGATCCTCTTACTTTGATGTGTGGGGGTATTTATATCATAAAAATGGATAAGAAAACAAGTCAAAAGATAGGAGGAGCTGGCTATTTTTGAATTTAAATCCTCTCCTTATCTCCGAACTTGATTTGATGTGGATATTTAATTCTGATCTGCAGCTTATTGACGTGTTTATTGCTAAATATAACTTATCATATGATAAAATTAGAAATAGTGACCAAGGTAAGAGTTGTAACCCTTTAAGTCTTCTTTCTATATTATCTTGAATCATCAGATTTGAGTTTCGGTAGCAAAAGTTATGATTCAAATACTAAAATATATCCCATCTAAATCTGAGTCCAAATTACTTCATCTCATCTGTTGATCTTCTCGCTACCATTTATCCCTTTGGATTTTGAATTTAGACTCTGTATTTGAAATTATTCTCGGTTGATCTTTAGCTAACCAAAAATAAATTTATAGAAATTCAAATTTCACTGATTTTCATTTAGTGTTATCTTTTTATTTGCTCTGATCTTCAGCTGAACATTTGCCCCAATCCTTGATTTGTTATGAATGTGGTGATATCCTCATAGATTTTTAAGTTAATCGAACTGATTCACAAAAATCTAATTTTTAACTGACTAGATCTGAGATCATCCTCAGCTAACCAAATAGATCCAATTAAATCAAATTTTAACTAGTATTTATTGGTTTAATCCTTTTTCTTTCATGATTATCTTCTGCAAAGTAGACATTTAAGATAAGAAAATTAGCAGATTTATTACACGATGAACGTAGGAGTGTAATGAAAAAATGCTAAATATCTGTACAATCACACCCCCACACCTATCTTTTGCTTGTCCTCGAGCAAAACAACAAAACTAAACCAAAAATTATTAGACCACTTTCGCAAGTCACGTGATTGCATTGAGCATGTGCAACAAGCCGTTAATCCTTTAGGTTCCCCCTAGAGGACGAATTTTGTCTCGTGAGAGTTTTCAGTGGATTACACCCACAAAATCTATAAAGAAAGAGAAACAGAGTTAGTATTTTGAAAATGCATTTTGAAAGAGAAAAATATTTGAAGCATTATTATAAGAACTAAGTAATCTTTAAGTTATAGGAAATTAAACTTTTCATTCTTAAGCTTAGTCTTTATTCAAAAACTTGTTATCAATCAAGGTAAGGAGTCAAACTGTATTTCTCATCTAGTCTATTATTTTACCCTAAGTTATATGCACCTTTGTGACCGTAAAATTTTGACTCGGGGTTCTTTAACTCTAACTCTTATGCCTTATTTTTCTTTTATTTTTTTATTTTTGGTGATATTATTCCTTAGTTCGATTAGGATTTCTAATCTGCCAATGTAACGAGTCTTTAATTAGTGACTCCTAAACCAAACATTCTTAGGGCACGGGTGAGAAAACACCCCAAGGACTTAAGGACTCGAGCAAACAAGGCCGCAAAACTAGGAATTTTATTATATGAAACAATTTTATGCGTGAATACTTATGCTTTATGAGGCAAAAATATCCAGCTTAATCAGAGAATTTTGATATATTATATATATATATTTTTAATAAGACATAAGAATCTTTGTTTTTTGAACCCTAAGTGTAAGTGTATAAAGCATGCATATTTCATCAAGGTAAAAATTAAGACTAAATTACTTTTTCAAATTTTTTCCTAATCCTAGAAATCAAACAAATAGTCTTATTTTCACCAATTATAAGAAATTCTAATTATGATTCTTATATTTCTTAAAATTAACTTAATTTCTTACAAAAAATATGTCAAAATATTGCTCTCTTTTCAAAAAGTTTTTTTAAAGAAAAAATGTTAATTTTTTTATTTTAAATAAAAAACCTATGTTATTCCCTCCCCCACACCTATCTTATGCATTGTCCTCAATGTATGAATGAATGCATAGATGCATGAAAAAGAAAAAAGAGAAGAAAAATATTACCTTAAGGTGGTGGTTCTGGTGGTGATCAGATTGGGTCAAGCGTTGCTACCCAATCAAGATAATGTGGTGGTTCATGGAACCTACTTTTATTGACCTCTTTTCTATTTACATATTTACAGTCCCAAATATGAATATGATCATGAAAGATCCTATCATGAAACTTATTCCCTTTACATGATCAGTCTTGAAAAATCATCACGGAGTCATCATGGTCTATATTTATGTCTAACAAAAGAATGTGCCTTGGTGGAATGGTTGACTAGGGATCAAGAATAATAGGTTCAGGAATTAATACTAACTCGAAAAAAATCAACTTTGGGTTAGAGAGTCAGTTTTGGTTCAAGGTTGAGTCCAAATTCAAGAATTGAAATTCACATTCTTTTCCCATCAATGGAATGTGACTATCCAAAATTGGTGATTCAATTTCTAAATCTATGGGTACGGGAATAAATGTCGGCTCGAAAAAATGAGTCTAAATCAGTTAAGGATATCAGAGTCAATATAGATCCAAAAATGGGAACTGAATCACAAGGTTGGAGATCGGGTTCACATTCATAATCAAGTTCAATCTCATAAATGAAAACTTGCCAATTCGTCAATGGGTTGATATTGGTCAAGTTCAAGATTTTGTGGTGAAATTGAATCTTGGTCAAAGTCTTCAAGATACCGTGATTCTTAGTTTTCATCAATATGGCTTGAAGTGTCAGGAATAGTTAAAGATTGGGTACGGAGAGTTTTCTTTTTCCCACGCATATTTTCAATTGACTAAGTCTTGCTTCTATCATATCGAGTGGATCACTTTGGAATTGAATCATAAATTCTATACTCTTTTCTAAGTCGGTATGTTCTTCTTGTTATAAGACTTGGAAAATTTTTATGAGATTTTGAGTCTTCTAGATTTTGAATTCATTACTCGAGCTCTTCTAAGGCTTCCATCCTCTTTTCCCAATCAAGTGATTCTTCCAATGGTTGTTTGGGAGAAAGAGTATATAAAGTTGGATGTTGGTAAGATAGTTGACTATATGACTCGGGAGTTGTATCTCCATTGACTCTGTGAAGAGTAGTGATGATTATTCCAGTCTTATTCATAGTATTGGGACTGCGGCATGTATTGATTCAGATAAGACCAATCCGGCACATTAGGTTGGTTAAAGTTATGATATGCCGGGTTGGTAAATCCGAAAAAGAGGCGAGGTGTAATATGAATTACCATTAAAATTGCAAAATTGTTGTTATAAGCCATATCATACAAGCAATCTCAAAAAAAACAAAGAAAAATAAACAAATAATTAAATAAAAAGAAAAAAATCTAACCTAAGTTAGGTAGGTCTTAGACCTAGACGACTCATAACTGGTTAGACTGTCTACAGGGGATATAATTGTCAAATCTGACCACAAGTTAATCGGCTAGGTAGGACAAGATTGGTGGGGGTATCCGTACTTAAAAGCAATGGGCCTAATTAAGCCAAACCACCAGCCTTGGGTTGTTTTCCATTATGTTTGCAAAGGGGAAAACTTACAATAAAAAGTTTGAGGAGCTAAATTACAAGTATTCTTAAAAAGATTACAAGTAGATCTCCTCAGAGATTCTGGAGAAGTGTGCCGATAGGAGTCTGGTCAGCGCGCGACCACTTTGTCCCTTTGACGATGCGAGCGATGAGATTCCCTTCTCGCCTGGTTCGGGGAATCAGAGAACAGAAGGTTGGTAGAACCCTCTTGCTGCTTCTCAAAATCGCCTTCAATAAGGATTCCTTCTCGCCTGATTCCGGAGATTCCTTGAGAAGAAGGATGATGTTAGGGTATGAACACCCTGATTAGAGAAGTGATTCTCTAAAAGTCTCTGAATTCTTGTGCGTACGGTGCTTTGTGAAGAAGCCTCTGCTTGTGGAGTCCTCTTTTCTCCCGATTGATCGATCGATCCTCCCTCCTTGTACCCCTGGCGGGTTATTTATAGGGAGAGCAAGGGTATAATCGTCCCTTGAAAATATGGAAACAGATTAAATCGAATCTGTTTGAATCCGGAAAGTAGCCTTGCTGCGAGGCTAGGATCAGCTTCTGCGAAGCTAGAATTGGCAGGTCGGTTGATCTTCTTGATCCTTTCCATATCGTAGGAGGATTTCCCTGATCTTCTTACTCGTTTTAGGAGAGTCAAGAGATTGTGGCAATCAACTGCCAAATTTGATCTCTGATTTGATCTTAATTGGATTTGATCTGATTAGATCTGATCTCATCTGGAGATTTAATTGGTCAAAGGTTGACCATAGCAGACCAATGGTGGCACTGCCCGCAATGAGCTCGTAGCGGAGCTAGAGACAGCTTCTGGCGAAGTCCGAAAGAAACCTTTGGCGGGGCTGGAAGTCTTCTATGGCGAAGTTGCGAGTTAGCTTCTTGGCGAGGCTTTGGATGGCTTCGAGGTGAAGTCGAGTGATATTAGCCTCTCAAGCGAGGCTATCCCTTTGGGCTCATGCGATGCTAAGTGCTAGCACCTTAGACCTGCTGAGGTCTGTTTAGAAACAATCCGAGTTCACTGTCTGCTTGCTGGATCAGTGGAGTCCAAGTTGCTTCCTTGTCCCTCGGAGATGGGTGAAAACTGGTCTTCAGCTCGTCTGTCACTTGTCTTTTGTAAATGTCAATAAGTTTAGATATTGTTCGGACAATAAGAATTGTCTTTTTTAAGTGTCAACAAGACCCCCTTCAAAGTTTCGAAAGTCTACAATAGCTCAGGACTTCGAAATACTTTGAACTGCTTTGATAGGTGTGTGTGGAGTATGAACTTCGCCATGATGGTTGAGTTCAGCTTCGCTTTGAATCCTGCTTTGGGATGTAGATTCGCCGAGGAATCATGTAGACTCGCGTCTGGGTAGCTTCGCATGCGAGTAACCCCGCATCTGGGCTTCTGAAGATATGTTCGCTTGGGAGCGCATGTCGCTTTCCCGAGACCAACTGCCGTGGGTCGATTTTTTTTCAAGGAAGATTTTCTCCTTCTCTTGCGCTGACCGGGGAAGATATTCTCCGATTTGCACGTTTCCGAGGGAGGATATTCCCTTTCTTCAAGCGCAATAAGTGCCTTTATGAGGGAGACGTTTCTCCCTTCGCACGGTTCCAAGGGAAAACCATCCCTTTTATCAAGGCGTAATAAATGCCTTAAATGCGCTGGGCTTCCACGCTTGAGGCGGCAGCGCTCAGGCCATGGGGCCTATAAATAGGACACTTGAAGTCCTCTGAAGAGAAGTGCTTTGCCTCTCTTCTCTTCTCTTGGTTTAGAGAGATACTCAGATCTCTGAATTAGTGGGAATGCCCACTCTGGTCATTATCCGGCCAAGGACCGGTAAGTCTTGATCGTTCAACGACTTCACCGATTTTAGGGAATTCATCTCCCTTGATTCATCTTCAGCAGCTGCTTCAGGGATTAGCTTCCTTGTTCTCCATTTAACTGATCTGCAGAGAAGGATTTCAGCATAGCTTCCCAACGAAGCTATCATCTTGACTTGGTCAGAGAAAGGTCACTGTATGTTAAGTCCGCTGCACAGGCAGAACTTGGGACTTGGTATCTTCAATGGTTGAGCCAGTCTTGCTATATAGGTGAGGCTAAGACTGTGTCCCATAGGATCAGTCTGGCTTATCCGTATAGGCGAGACTAGGACTTGGCGTTTGCTGAGCTAGCCCATCATTACTGTGCAAGCGAGGCTTATCCTCTGCTCCAATCGAAATCGGATTACTTTGCCCCAAAGAATTTGGCTTTAGCGCTTTTGCAGTATCTTTTGTGTTTAACTGCTAACTTGCTCTGATTTTGTATTGCAGTGAGCTATGTTCGCCGATCTTGTGTCTTGATGGAAGAGACCGAAAAGTTGCCTTATACTTCCCCGGTTGAAGCTTTACTTTTAAGCAGGAGGAACAACTTGGGGCAGCTGATGTGTGTCCCAGAGGCTATTGGCAGCCTCTTATACGAGATGATTCGTTCTGAGGTGAGGCTGGTAGCCGCTTTGTCGGAGATAATCCGCTTCGGGATAGTGGACGTCACCTGTGAGATCACTGGCATCATTGCCAACTTTCAACTTTGGTGACCTTTGTCGGGGACGATTCACTTCGGGAAAGCGGGCGTCACACCTGTTAGATTACTGGCATCATTGCCAATTCCCATTATAGGTGGTCTGACGTGTTGGCTGCGATAAGCTTTATTGCTAGGCTTCAACAAAGAGACCTCGCTTTCTAGTAGCAAAATCTGTCATTTTGTGGAGAATAATGGCCGTGTCTTCGTGACACAACTGGTTTCGGCCTTGTGCAGGAGGAAGGCCTTTCGTGTCCAGCCGATCTGACTTAGAAGCAGATAAAACTGCTTGTATGCTTTTTGCGCAAAGACCCTGTCGAGCCATTGAATGTGTTGTATGAAATACAGCTTTGATGTAATATCAATGTACTCTTCCTTTTAAATCAATGAAAGTTCGTCTCTTGATTATCTGATCTTTGCTTGCTTTCATTGAAAATTTGGCTATAGCGGAGCTAAACTGTATGCGGAGTTAGGGACATAGTCCCTTCTTTGAATGAACTTCGCGAAACTGGTATGTCCCGCGAACAGCGCCTTTTAGGGGGCTAAGATAAGCCTTTCGGCGAAGTCCCTGAAGGATTGCGCGAAGCCCGCATTTTAATCCAGGGCAAAGTTAACCCTTAGTGGAATCGAAGCAGCGCTTCTCGGGAAGGCGCTTCGGGTGGCGTTTCAAATTAATTCGAAACGGCGGCGTACGCCCTTTTCGAGGCCTCGTTTCAGGCGCTGATTGGCCTATAAAAGCCCGATCGGGCTGAGCAGGAAAAGATCTCCTTTTTCAGAGAAATTTCTTAACTTTCCCTCTTCCTCTTCCTTCTTCATTCTGAGAACTTTGAGAACTCTTGCAGCTCTTCAATAGCGCCTAAAAGACGAGCGGGGAAAGAAGTGGCGACTTCTGCAACGGAGGGTCCTCCTCCTCCTTCGGTCATCGAGCGACCAATCGCCGGTAAGAGACTTTCTTTCCTAATTAGAGACTGCTGTCTTTCTCTTTTAAAGCCAGTATTTGGCTTATCCGGACGATGGAATATAGTCTGTTCTCGTTAGGGAACTCGTTTCCCTGAATTCCCTATCTTCCTTGTACAGGGAATTAAGAACTGAATAGTTCTTCTTTAGGCTTCCGTACGAAGCCATTACTTGGGCTGTCTTCGTCCTGTTTGAGGAACAGGACTCGGGTCTGTCCCTCAGTCATGGCCACGAAGGATGACTCTTGACCATAGTGCCCTCTTGGTGACGTCAGCCCTTAGGGCTATACCACTTCCTGCTAAGCGAAGTGGTACTTAGACGTTTTTTTTTTTTTTTTTGCAAAATGCAGATTTGTCTGCGAGATCAGGCTTTGTCGAGGCTGTCGCCTTACTGGCCTTGCTCACGGGGCGAGGCTATGCCTTGGTGAATCTTATATCTCCATGTCTGCTTGATTGTTGAACTAATCATAGTTCTCTTCCATTTTCTTTCTTGCAGTGCCTTACACCCCTGGTCCCTTGAATAGTCTGTTTGGGATGACCAGCCGAACGGATGGCAACATCAGCTTCAATTCTATGGCCAGGCTTCTCTCTTTAGTGAGCGGAGTTCCGTCGTCCAGGATACGCTTATCCATGGTGGAGACCCGCTCACCATGAGGAGTATTCTAACCACCGCTCCTCTCGAAGACATCGACCGTCGGACTTATAAAAAGCCCAATTTCATGTTCGGAGATGCCGCGCCCGATCCTGATCGCCAATTGCAGGCAGGCGAGGGACAGTGGATCTTCGAGTTGGATGGCGAGAAGTTTTATCTTCCGTCTAACAAGCGGCACTTTCCTTTGTCTTCTTTTGAGTGTGTAACTCAGGCTCGGAAGATGGCATGGGGCGTGAGCCGAAGTGTCGAGTCCGTCCATGTCGGGAGATTGAAATCTCAGTCTCCTGGTTTTCAAGGGCGGGCCCTCCTCACAACATAATAGGCCTATATCCTGGAAACGTGTCGCGGGAGCTTCCGGTAGGAGAGAATCCGGCTGTGGCGCAAACCTTTGGCACCCAATTCTGCGCAGTTGACGGGAACTATCCTGCCACTGACTTCAGGACTCCGGTTGGGTTCATCCCCCAAAGACATGGTGGGCGGACCTAACCAACTATATCCTCGCTCACTTCGAGGAGGACTTGGAGAAGTTGAACCTCTATGAGGCCGTAAAGGCGACCTGCTACGGCATTGATATGAAGGTGGCGTGCTTCTACGCCATCCTTGAGTTATATTGCCCAGCTTCGGGGACCTTCTTCACCCAAGTTGGCGAGTTGGGCATGACCTTGCACGAGATGAGGGAAATCTCTGCCCTGCCTTTCGAGTCTCTCCCGTATGAAGAGTACTTTCCATGCGAGACAGAGTTGGCTCTTCTGGAGAAGCAGGAGCCTGCTTTATTTGAGACTTATCGGGAGTTAATGTGCCATTTGCACATTTGTTCCAGCATCCATGGTGGCAGCAAGGGTAGCTCGAAGAGCTTGAAGAACTGGGGGAGTTACCTATTCCCAAATATGAAGAATGCTCCTGAGGCAGCTCATTGTGGAGTTGCAGATGGCGACATTTTTGAACAGATGGAGGTATGCCTCCAAAGGATATTGTCATGACAGAAGACGATGGTCCCTATAAGAAGGGTGATGTCCTTCGGAGCTTTCACATCAGGCTCGTCAGCCGATGTCCCGGAAGGCACTGTGGCCGGTTTCTTAACCGTCTGGTTGAAGAAATGCGTAGTGCCATCTTCCTCGGGTGACATCGTCCACCCGAATGTTTTGCTACCTGCCGTTTGCTTAGTCCATGGCCGTCTGGGTCTTCTTCCGGCCATGGTGTGCTGTATTTAAAGAGGCCTTCGCGCATTAACGGAGGCTTTCTGCAGGCCGCCGGCGACGAGGCGTGGGAAGAGTGCCATCCTGTCTTGTGATGGACCTAATTCTAGGGTGGGTCTGCCATACACTTACTTAATGGCGTGGTTTGCCTTGCACTGCCCTTCTTTGATTGAAGCTGGAGAGGACCCTCCGCAAGGTGTACGAATGGCTCTTCTCCGCCGATTCGAAGGATGTTCCTGGCTGAAGACCTACGTGGCCGAGGCCCGCAAGTTAGTGCGTCGTCATGACGCTTACAACCTATTCCGCTATTTTCCTTGCATTCGGGGCGCAGGATACGACGAGGAATTCTGAGATGCGGAGCCAGGACGGTCTCCTATGAGTCGGGGATTTTTGAGTGGCTGGTCAGCATCCGGCCCTCACATTTATTGTATAGAAGCGGGGATGTCTGCTATTTAGAACCTTACATCCCAAGCCGGTTTGCTCGACAGTTTGGGTACGACCAGCTGTATGTGGGCAACCCCAATTTCGATTTAGCCTTCATGGGGAGTCTCATCGATGGGGCCCATGCCTGACGATTCTTTACTGCGGGCGGCACTGGGGCGTGACTGCGCACGCCGTTGAAGGATCCTAACCTTCTGACGACCCTGTGCTTTTGCCAATGGTATGCGGCTTCCAACTCCACACCTCCTGGATTCAATGCCAACCGTTCGGGTGTGAAGTTAATATCTCATCGACTGAAGCGAAAGGCTTCTGAGAGAAAGGAAGGCAAACGGGTTCGTGTCCCTGGCTTGGAGGAGTTCATCGCTGTAGATGATAGCGAGGCCTCTGATGCAGGGAGTCCTCGCTTCGAGGCGGGGATGGGAGCTGATACTCATGCGGCTGGCTCTGGTGTGGTGGGAACATCTTCCCCACGACGTGCGGGAGAAGTGGAAGAAGAGGATTCTGACGTCCACTTCAAGAGAAACCGGTCAGGTAGCTCTCGTAGGAAATCATTGGCGAAGAAGCCCCGTCGCCAAGCTCCTACGATTGTAGTAGAGGGTTATCCTTCTACAGCGATTCCTCCTACTGCCCCATTAGCAGCTGAACCGTCGGTTGCTGAACCGACTAGTTGTGAATTCGCTCCAGGTCTGGGTAAGTTTAACCTTGTTCATATAATACGCTTTTTGTGCGTTCCCATTGACTTATTATCAATCCTTTTTGATTATAGGAGCTGAGGCAGCCGAGAGAGAGGGGAACGTTATGATCCCCTATTCACTTATGGAGCTGAAGCTGTTTCCTGTGCCCTTTCGGAAGAGTCGGAGGTGATGTAGCCGACATCGGTCCTTCGGGCGCTGGGACTTCTAAAGGAAGTCCTGAGGCATCGAGCTCTATTGGGTGGTCCACAGGATACTCGGCAAGCAAAAGCGAGCCAGCTGTTCGTGCTGATTCTGGCAAAAATTTTCCGATGGAGCCCCTGGAGACTGATGCGGCTGACAAGATGTTCGAGGCGACATCATCCTTTGGTATTGTCCTAACCTCTTGGTTTCTTCTGCATGTAGTGTTCCGACTGACCGCAGTCCTGTTACAGGTGTTCGGCCTCAAGATGCATCAGCTTCAAGAGAGCTGGGAAATCTCCCCGAAGGGTCAAGGGGTGACATGAGCGCTTCGACCACGGCTGATGCTGCTATGCTGGATGCGCTGTACGGCGACCTGCCTTCTTATAGGCCCAAGTCAGCCGAAAGGCCAGAAGCTGCGGAGGCGGCAGTCCCGGAGGTGTCCTCACTCCCAACTGTATCAACGAGTGGGGTACCGACAATTTTGCCAAGTACGGAGCTGAGGGTGATCACAAGCCCTACTTCTCCAACCCTGGTGGTTGAGCCTGCTACTCAGGAGGTGGTTGCTAGTCCTTCTTTCGCGATGGCTGGCGTTCTGGTTTCGATGAGGACTCCGCCGAGATCGCCCTCGGCTTGTCCGGCTGCTGTCAATGCCCCCGCTGCTTCTTCTGCGACGGCGTCGACTAGGCTGGTGGACTATTCTGAGGTTGCCTCTTTACCGGAAGTGGCTAAGGTCGAGAACGATTACATCGGGACCTGGTCGATAACTTTTATAAAAGCTTAGGGCGGACTATTGACCTGGTTCTGAAGGGCTCAACTATGCCATTCTCAAGGTTAAAGGGGGTCCTCTCCCGTGATATTGAGAGTATTCGGGACTTTGAGGGGTATCACCAGGCCGCTGCTTTGGAGCTCCTGGTGGATGAATTTGAGAAGGATGCGAAGGAATGGCGCCGCCTCCACCGTTCGGACCCGGAGTCTTTAGTTGATGACCGGCTCGCGCTTCTCATTGCTCAAAAACACGCGACCCGGCTTGCCGCTCAAGAGGCTGCTAAGGCTATCTCTTCTGACTTGAAATCCTTGAAAAAAAGGGAAGCGGAGGTTGGAAGTGCAATTGACGCCTCAACTAGTGCTCTTCTTGCGCTGAGGATAAGATTGCGAAGGCTGAGGAAATGATTAGGAAAGCAAATCTCCTCTTATCCAAGGCCATACCGGTGCGTCTTGAGGAAACTGCGCAGCTTGAAGAGCTCAAAGCTCAGAGTGAGGAGCTTGCGCGGCAGGGGTTGTCACAGAGGGCAACTTTGGCGGAGGCCGAAGCTCGTCTGGCTCAGGCGGAAGATTTCAATGAGGCTGAGCTGAGGTCACAAGCGCTTGCCCAGGCTGCTGATGACAGGAAGACGAGACTAAACACCCTCGGAGAGCGGCTCAGATCGTACAGTGTACACTTGTAGCTCCATGTACTTTATCCTCTTGAAATGAAAATTCTTTCTTCTTTTGTCGAATCTTCAATCTTGTTCTTCTTTTTGGATTGCGATTCCGAATTGTAGTGCAATTCCTTGAGAACATAGTTCTTGTTGGGTTGGATAATGAGACTTGGCTATCTGTCAGTTCAGAGGTCACGATGACATAACTGGTTGAGACGCCACCAAGCCTGAAACCGGTCCTTGTCGGATCGAAAGATGAGACCTGTCTTTTGTAAATGTCAACAGGGCTCGGAATTGAGACTTAGCTGTCTGCTGGTTCAGAGGTCGCAATGACATAACCGAATGAGACGCCGCCAAGCTTCAGAAATTGGTGATACTTGTCTTTTGTAAATGTCAACAGGTATTGAGACCTGTCTTTTGTAAATGTCAACAGGGCTCGGAATTGAGACTTAGTTGTCTGCTAGTTCAGAGGTCGCAATGACATAACCGATTGAGACGCCACCAAGCTTCAAGGTTGGTGATACTTATCTTTTGTAAATGTCAATAAGTATCGAGACCTGTCTTTTGTAAATGTCAACAGGGCTCGGAATTGAGACTTGTCTTTTGTAAATGTCAACAAGCTCGAAATTGAGACTTGGCTGTCTGCTGGTTCAGAGGTCGCAATGACATAACCGATTAAGACGCCACCAAGCTTCAAGGTTGGTGATACTTATCTTTTGTAAATGTCAATAAGTATCGAGACCTGTCTTTTGTAAATGTCAACAGGGCTCTGAATTGAGATGTCTTTTGTAAATGTCAACAAGCTCGAAATTGAGACTTGGCTGTCTACTGGTTCAGAGGTCGCAATGACATAACCGAATGAGACGCCACCAAGCTCAAGGTTGGTGATACTTATCTTTTGTAAATATCAATAAGTATCGAGACCTGTCTTTTGTAAATGTCAACAGGGCTCGGAATTGAGACTTAGTTGTCTACTGGTTCAGAGGTCGCAATGACATAACCGATTGAGACGCCACCAAGCTTCAAGGTTGGTGATACTTATCTTTTGTAAATGTCAATAAGTATCGAGACCTGTCTTTTGTAAATGTCAACAGGGCTCGGAGTTGAGACTTGTCTTTTGTAAATGTCAACAAGCTCGAAATTGAGACTTGGCTGTCTGCTGGTTCAGAGGTCGCAATGACATAACCGATTGAGACGCCACCAAGCTTCAAGGTTGGTGGTACTCGTCTTTTGTAAATGTCAACGAGTATCGAATTTGTAGTGGAATTTGGGAGAAAGTCTCATTTTCATAGGGAGAAACGAGAGAATCATTGTCATAGGTTTAATATTAACGTAACAGCGAAATGTATATGTGGTCTTACCATTTTATGGATGAGAATTGGTAAGTGATTTTGGAGGTCTCGTTCTCACGGGGAGAGACGAGGGAATCACTGTCATAGGTTTAATGTTAACGTAACAGCGAAATGTGTATGTGGTCTTACCATTCTATGGATGAGAATTGGTAAGTGATTTTGGAGGTCCCGTTCTCACGGGGAGAGACGAGGGAATCACTGTCATAGGTTTAATGTTAACGTAACAGCGAAATGTGTATGTGGCCTTACCATTCTATGGATGAGAATTGGTAAGTGATTTTGGAGAGGGAATCAAATGGGAACGGTCCCTTAGGATTTTTAGCAAACCCCCAGCTGTCAACGGGTTTGATATGCCTTTACCAACTACCGTTTGAATTGGGCTAGCCATGCTATTCCCCTCAGCATGATGAGTTGTCGAGGATTTATGTTGGGCTTACAGGCCAACATTTTCCTCTATCCTTAATCGTTAAGGATGTCGGATTATCTGGTTAATATATGCATAACCTTGATTCTCCTTCGGGACAGCCAGTACGTGACCATGTTCCCACTGGTTTACAGTTATATTATCTCGCTCGGAGGAAGAGAAAGGCGCTCTTTGTGTGTACTTTGCACACGAAGGTCTTGATCAGAGGTGTAATGTTAACTTGATCATGAGGAGGATCCTTGATTAAGGATAATACTTCTTTAGGAACTTGCCATTGATCGGTATCATGAGTAGGTCGCCATCTGAAGTCATGAGGCGGTATGCTCCGTTTGAATAGACTGTTTCTATTACAAACGGTCCTTCCCATTTAGACTGAAATTTGCCTTTGGTCTTGTGCGTCATAATCGTTGGTCGTCTGACGGCTAAAACCAGGTCTCCTTTCTGGAAGACTCTCTGTTTGACCTTCTTATTGAAGGCTTTTGAGATTCGAGCCTGATATAGCTCGATATGCTGTTGAGCTTGTAGCCGCTTCTCATCTAGGGCTTCGAGCTCTTGAAGACGCAATCGATCATTGTCTTCTGATGTGCACTTGGTGGTCAGAGTGACTCGCAATGACGGCATCTGGATTTCCAACGGGATGACTGCTTCGCACCCATATACCAGGGAAAAAGGCGTATTGCCTGTCAGTGTCTGAACCGTAGTTCGGTAGGCCCAAAGACATTCGCCAAGCTTTTCGTCCCAATCCCGCTTATTCGAGAAGACGAACTTCTTGAGTAGCTTGATGATCGTCTTGTTGAATGCTTCCGCTAAGCCATTGGCGGCAGGATTGTAAGCGGTTGAAGCCACATTCTGAATTTGGTATTTGTCGCAGAACCGATAGAACACTTGGCTTATGAATTGGGGACCGTTGTCGTGGATGATCCTCCTAGGAACACCGAATCGATGGATGACATGGTGTTTGATAAAGTTAACCACATTAGAGGTTTTGACTTCAATCAGTGGTATAGCCTCCGCCCATTTTGAAAAGTAGTCGGTTATTGCGAGGATGAACCGGTGTCCTTTTATCGAAGAGGGGCTGATTGGCCCTACGACATCGATTCCCCATGCTTCAAATGGCCACGAAGAAACAGTTAGGTGGAGCAACTCGGAAGGCTGGTGTATGAAGTCTGCATGGATCTGGCATGCTTTACACCTTCGTGCATATTGGATGGAATCGGCTATCATGGTCGGCCAATAGTATCCAAGCCTATGCAACCTGTCTTTAAGTTTTGGACCTGGCTGATGAGCTCTGCAAGTGCCGTCGTGCGCTTCTTGGAGCGCTTCCTGTGCCTCTGAATGGAAAGGCAACGGAGGAGGACACCGTCATATGAACGACGGTAAAGTGTCTTTAGAGTCGGATCGTAGTAGAACCGGGGAGACCTTCGTCTGATGGACGCCGCTTCCTTAGGATCGTCTGGAAGCAGACTGTGCAAAGCATAGTCAATGAGAGGAAAGTGCCAATCTCTCAGTTCAAGATCCGTGGAGACATTATAGACTTCTCGAATTCTTAGCATGTGCTTGGAGCATACAAGATGCTGAGTTGCGACTGTGAGGTGGTACTCGGTGTCGGCTGGCAAGGCTAGTGTTGTTGCTAATGCAGCAACAGCATCCGCCTTGGTATTCTGAGATCGAGACACATGCCCGATGTAGAAACCTTCAAATAGGTTGGCCAATTCAACGGCCGTGTGGTAATAAGGCACCAAGTCCTCATGGCGGACTTCATATTCGCCTTTAACCTGATTGATGATCAGTTTTGAATCGCCATAGGCTTCGAGGTAGCGTACCCCCATTCCATGAGCGAGTTGAAGACCAATGAGCAGAGCATTATATTCTGCTACATTGTTGGAGCACGATTCTGTCAGAGAAAATGCTCTGGGCAGGACATGATTCTGTGGGGAGATAAACACAACCCCCACTCCAGCAATAATCTTGCCTTTGGGACCCATTCGCGACGCTCCATCGAAGAACATCTGCCACACTTCCTCTTCTGAGGTTGCATTAGACTCGAAGACCTCATCTGGGATGTCTCTCGTGAAGCTTTGAATGCTCCGGAACTGGATGAGCAGCCAAGAACTCTGCAAGGGCCTGGCCTTTAACCGCCTTCTGAGGGGTGAAGATCATGTCGTATTGAGACAATAAAAGTGCCCACTTAGCCAATCTTGAATTCAATGATCCTGGCTTCGTCATAAGAAGACGCAATGGGTTTACTCTGGGGATGACATGTATGGTCTGGCCGACCAAATAATGTCGTGTCTTCTGAACAGCGAAGACGAGAGCTAAACACTCTTTCTCGATAGGGTTGTAGCGAGATTCCACTCCTATGAGAGTTCTGCTCAGATAATAAAATGGCCTGTTCGTGGCCATTGTCGTCCTTTTGAGCGAGGAGGGCACCGAGGGAGTAGTCCATAGCTTTACATAAAGCAAGAATGGTTTCCCTGATGTAGGGGCCACTAAGACTGGAGGCTTTGTGAGGTACCTCTTGATGTCTTCATAAGCTTCCTGGCAAGCTTGATCCCATACGAAGGAAGCACCCTTTTTCATGAGTCGGAGAGAACGGCTGACAGCGGCCTGAGAGATTTGCGATGAATCTTCTAATATAAGCCAGTCTACCTTGCAAGCCTCTGAGCACTTTGAGATTCCTCGGTGGATGCATGCTCTAAATGGCTTTGACTTTGTCTGGGTCAAGATGAATCCCTTTTGATGTGACAATAAACCCAAGGAACTTGCCACTCGACACTCCCAAGAAGGATTTTGTCGGGTTCATTTTCAGTTGATGCGCCCACATTATGTCGAACATCGTTCTGAGGTCGCGAAGATGTTCATTCTTGTTGCGGCTTTTGACGGCAATGTCGTCAACATAGCACTCCATCGTTTTTCGGAGATGATCGCGAAAGATTGTACTCATTGCCCGCTGATAGGTTGCTCCGACGTTCTTCAGTCCGAAGGGTATTACAGTGTAGCAGTATACCCCCAATGGTGTTCGGAACGAAGTATGCTTCTTGTCGTCGGGATACATCTTAATCTGGTTGTATCCTGAAAAGCCGTCCATGAAAGACATTCTTTCGAATCCACATGTGTTGTCGATCATGACGTCGGTGATGGGCAGCGGAAATTCGTCTTTAGGACAGGCCGTATTGAGAATACGGTAGTCGATGCAGATCCGTATTTTCCCGTTCTTCTTGAGGACGGGGACGATGTTAGCTACCCAATCTGGATGTTGTTCCTCCCGGATGAAGCCACATGCAATGAGCTTGTGAACTTCGGCTTCAATAGCTTCCATAATGTTCGGGCGAAACCGACGTTGTTGCTGCTTGACTGGCTTGACATCAGGCTTGATGTTTAGACGGTGTATAGCGACCTGTGGATCAAGTCCGGGCATGTCTTCGTAGCTCCATGCGAAAACGTCTATATACTCCTTCACGAGCATTATCAATTCCTCCTTTTCTATAAGTGATAGGCTTTCACTTATAAAGATGGGTTTGGGATGGTCTTGACTTCCCAGATTGGCCTGTATCACCTTGTCTTCAGTGGGTGGCTCGCGCAGTTCGAATCGCTTTTCCCATTGAAGATCTAATTGCTGGGCCCATGGTTTCTCATCAGTAGCTTCTGCGGGCTCCAATTGACTGCTTGAGGTCATATTAACAGTGAGGTTTTCGAACATTCCTCCTATGCTGACATCTGAATCCCACTCGGAGGATGAGGCTGAATGTGATGGAACTGATCCATCGTCCTTGGCTTGAACCGTTGCTGACGATGTGGGTGTAACATACCCTAGTCCCCTACGTGTACTATCATAGTAATTTGCAGGCTTCCCTTTAGGCATAAAGTTTCGCATCAAACCGCGCCTTCCTTTTCTGAAATTCAGGCCTGCTCCATGCTTCAAGTCGTACCCCATTTTCTTCATAATATGGCGCGCTGGCCGCGCGTAATGAAAGAATTGTGGGGTGTCTGAGTCTGAACTTGAATCTGCGACCGCAGGTCCCCGTGGTTGGTTCTACCGAAGATTATCGGTAACTGACCTTCTTTGGATGGCGGGATCACCAAGATGGCTCCTTCTGCGGATTCTATGGGCGTACTGGACGCGCTTGGCTTATGTAAAGGCATGTGTAGGGAGCTATCCGTAATGGATTCAAATAGCCCAACACTCGCGGGATAATCAAAAGAAATATTATCATTAATTACCCATTCACCTTCATCCTCTGAAGGAGTATTACATAGGGGATTATTGAGACATGCTATAATTGGTTCACCAATCAGAATGGCTGGCATGCCTACTTCGGATTCTGAATCCGCCTCGTTGCCGCTTTCATCATCGTCCGGCAACGGTTCTTTGAGTGCTCCACCGGTCTCTTGATACAGGAGAGCGTCAGTGAAGTAATTTTCCACCCCTTTGAATGGTTGCTTTTCAGCGAAGACAGTTCGTACTGTCGCGTCATCTTCAACATATTTGAAGCATTGGTGCAGAGTAGAGGGAACGATCCAGTTGGCATGGATCCATGGCCGTCCCAGCAGCAGGTTATATGATGTGTCAGCATCAATGACATAGCATGTCACTTCTGACTTCAGACTCCTGATTCTGCAACGGAGTCGGATTTTTCCCAGTGGATGACTGCTCCCAGCATTGAAACCGTATATTGTAGTAGTGGTTGCGGACAACCTGTACAATGGTATGCCGAGGAAGTAGAGAAGCCTCTTGGGGATGATGCTGAGTGCGGACCCCGGATCGACTTGTATTCTTTCGATGCACGTTGAACGAGATATCCGGTGTAGTACAGAGGTCGATCATGCTTATTGTCTTTGAGAAGCATATCTTCCACTGTGAATGTAATAGCAGGCACCTTTGATTGTGCATGATGACATTCTGGGCAAGGAGACTGAACGTCGTCGTTATGGATCTCAGGCATGCATGTCAGAAAGGATTCTGAATTGGCTAGCGCATCCCTGAGTGCTTCTCTTGTTTCTTTTGAGAGGCGAAGGAGCTCGTGTATAGTGATACGAGCTGGGATATTGGCCAGTTGAGCCAATATGTTAAACCGAAAGGGCGTATCAAAACCTTGGCCTGGTGGTTTCTTCAACACGTGGTCGAATCGTACCTCGCTAGGTTTCTCTTTTCTCTTGGTTGGGATTGGAGTGGATGCTGGTACTTGTACTAACGTCGTTTGCTATTGTATCTCGTCAGTAGACTTTTCCATACTGCCTCAAGTATGATTTTCCGGATCGGGTGCCCGCCTGTTGAGGCTCATCGGCTTGCGCCGTGCAAGCAAGCTTTTCTCCTTCCGAATCACTGAGGGAAGCCGATGTTAGATTGTCGTCGTCTGGCAGGATGGAGATGACATTGCAAGACTTGCCCTTTGAATTGGGCTGCTTTGGATCCCGCTGTACGTCTTGGACGAGGTCTGGATGTATCCACATGACTTCTCCTGTCTCCAATGTTAAGGGAACAAGACCCTTATTGTTTTAAGCTGTAGCTGGAAGATGCTTGACTTCCAACCGTGGCGCAGGGACGGGATAAGTCCCGTCAGGAACTGTGACCTTCGGGGCTTTGCCGAACTCAAGAGTCACCATATTAGCAGTGACTTTCTTCTGCTCCGTCTTCAATGTCAGAACCCCGGCATTGACCAGGGCTTGTATTCTGTCCTTGAGGACATAGCACTTGTCAGTAGGATGGTGGATCATCCTGTGGTAGAGGCAGTATTTAGGGTCGTTTGTGCGCCCTATCTCATTGGGACGCCGAGCATCTGGCAGTTTCATTTTGTTCCCTTTGTGGAGCAGATGGAATATCGTGACCACCTGATCGTCTTCGAAGGAGTCTTCTTTGGAGGAAGCTTAGGCTCCTGATTGTTGAAGCCACTCTTCTTGGCCTTCGACTGCACATCTCCGGATAACTCCACAGACATAGTCTCTTTGCCTTTAGCTTGAGAAGATTGCGGTAGGTCGCTACGCCCTTTGTTGTTCATCCCCTACTTGCCTCTAGGGGCGGATGGTTCGAACTTTTTAGCCGACTTCTCGGCTATCTCAGCTTGTTCGACCAATTCCTTCCAGGTGTGGGCTTTAACAGCCCCCATGCGAACTTCCACTTGGTCTAGGAAGTTGGTCTGCATGTTTGTAAGAGCATGGGTAATGGCATCCCTGCTGGGCACATCAAGGATAAATTTTTGAACCGTTCAATGTAGTCACGGACGGATTCGCCCTTCCTCTGCACAGTAGAAAGGAGCTTGTCCATGGTTACTTCGGTATCGTCCTCATAAAAATGAGAGAGGAACCGAGTTTCCAAGTCGATCTAGGAGTTGATAGAGCCCGGGGGAAGACTGCGAAACCAGTCAAATGCCACCCCCTTTAAGGTGCCAATGAAAAGCCTAGCCATGATGGCGTCATTGCTTATAACATTATCAGTATGAGACCGGAAATAGTAGATGTGCTGATTTGGCGAGCTTTTCCCATCATAGGTATGCAGCGTTGGCAGTTTGAACTTCGGTGGATATGGCACCGAATCCCACTCCAGCGGATAAGGACGGATTGCCCCTACCTTCTTTAATTCATCCCTCTGAGCTAGGGATGCGAATTGAGCCTGGAGGCCCTTGAGGACTTCGGCGTCTAGGGAAGAACCCTCCTTGGATTTCTCCGGCTTTGGTTGCTCATTGCTGAAGTGTTCCTCCTCATCGTGATTGCTCCCGGCATCATTGTTATTCGGTTACTGAGGAGTTGAGTGAGCATCTGTTGAATGTTGTCCAGAGCCTCTTGCTGGGTTCTGAAAGTTTGCTCCTGAGCTTCCAGGCGCCGACGAAGGTCGTCGTTAGTGCTATCAGCCATGTTAACTGATACTCTGTCTGCTTGCACCGAGCTAACTGTCGCCGACGAGGCGTATCCACTGTCTTCATCTTCTTCATCTGATGGCTGGAGTGATCTCCTGGGTTCTGGCGAGGCTAGGGCCGTCGAGGAAGAAGGCTGTTCATAATTGTAGGGTATCGCCACCCTGGATCTGGTGTTTCGGAAAACACCTTCCTCACGCACCAAGACTTCGCCTAAGCCTGGGCTGTAATCTGGATCTGGGGACTCTCGTCCTCTTCCGGTCATGTTGACGGATGCAGAGGGTAGATCTCGCGACATGCTCCTTTTGAGGTGTTTTCCCGGAGCCTGTACCGATAGTCAATCAAAGACTGACCGTCGTCTTGGAGGAGTGGCGGGGATCGGTCTCAGCCGGCAATGGACCGAGTGGAGTGTCACCAGCTGACATCCCACTTGTTGACAACAGGGGAAAGAGGTTTGTCTATCCGTCAACAATTTCCTCAAGTCAGACCCGGTTGGGTCCCTGCAATCGAGTGCAAAGGCTCTTTTGGACCGCACATAGGACGATGTCCTGCTTCTTTTATCCCTGCAGAAGGGATTAGCACTGAATAGTGCTTTGGTTCTAGCTTCGCCATAAAGCGAGAGCTTAGTGCTTGACGCACTGGAAAGCGGAGCACGCTGTGGCGCTTTACCCGCTATGCTGCTGCGAAGGCAATTAGCCTTAGATAGTACTTTGGCTTCAGCTTCGCGGTCATGGACCCTGCGCGTACGCTGTGGTAGAGTAGCTTCACTCATGAGAACGGGGCCGACGCGAGGCATTGCTGCTCTTGAATTGGGCGATGGTATGATAGCCGTCTTGACTTCATGATTGGAGCGGACAAGCATCCTGCCTTTTTCTTCGCGAGAGAGGCGCGGTTTAGGCGTAGCTACGCCTGAAGCTTCGGTTGAAGACTTCTGTTTAGGCTTCCATACCCGCTTTAGCAGAGGAGACTTAGGTTCGCAAGGAACCTAATTAGCCACATGCGAGGCTGAGGGGTGTTGGCAGAATTCTGTTTCCGATTTCTGATTTGAAACCTTGGTCGTGGAAACCCTCCTATGCTTCCATGCTCGAAGCATTGGGCCACCCCCAGAGAGGACTTCTTCAAATCTTGCTTGATCGAACTGAACCACCAAGTTCTCACAAGTAAAGGAATCAGACTGCGGACATGCTTCCTTGTTGCGCCAAATAACCGCAGTAGGTTCGCAGAGAACTTTTTAGTCTCCGTAGAGACTTTCCTTGAAGATTTAGCCAGAGAAGCTCTGGCTGCACCGGCAATTCTGAATTCAGAGTTAGACCCGAAGGTCTATTCATCGCATTGCGACACCTGATTCTCGGCAGTGGAGAATTTGTTCCCCAGCGGAGTCGCCATCTTGTTTTCCATTATGTTTGCAAAGGGGGAAAACTTACAATAAAAAGTTTGAGGAGCTAAATTACAAGTATTCTTAAAAAGATTACAAGTAGATCTCCTCAGAGATTCTGGAGAAGTGTGCCGATAGGAGTTTGGTCAGCGAGCGACCACTTCGTCCCTTTGACGATGCGAGCGATGAGATTCCCTTCTCGCCTGGTTCGGGGAATCAGAGAACAGAAGGTTGGTAGAACCCTCTTGCTGCTTCTCAAAATCGCCTTCAATAAGGAATTCCTTCTCGCCTGGTTCCGGAGATTCCTTGAGAAGAAGGACGATGTTAGGGTATGAACACCCTGATTAGAGAAGTGATTCTCTAAAAGTCTCTGAATTCTTGTGCGCATGGTGCTTTGTGAAGAAGCCTCTGCTTGTGGAGTCCTCTTTTTTCCCGATTGATCGATCGATCCTCCCTCCTTGTACCCCTGGCGGGTTATTTATAGGGAGAGCAAGGGTATAATCGTCCCTTAAAAATATGGAAACAGATTAAATCGAATCTGTTTGAATCCGGAAAGTAGCCTTGCTGCGAGGCTAGGATCAGCTTCTGCGAAGCTAGAATTGGCAGGTCGGTTGATCTTCTTGATCCTTTCCATATCGTAGGAGGATTTCCCCTGATCTTCTTACTCGTTTTAGGAGAGTCAAGAGATTGTGGCAATCAACTGCCAAATTTGATTTCTGATTTGATCTTAATTGGATTTGATCTGATTAGATCTGATCTCATCTGGAGATTTGATTGGTCAAAGGTTGACCATAGCAGACCAATGGTGGCGCTGCCCGCATTGAGCTCATAGCGGAGCTAGAGACAGCTTCTGGCGAAGTCCGAAAGAAACCCTTTGGCGGGGCTGGAAGTCTTCTGTGGCGAAGTTGCGAGTTAGCTTCTTGGCGAGGCTTTGGATGGCTTCGAGGCGAAGTCGAGTGATATTAGCCTCTCAAGCGAGGCTATCCCTTTGGGCTCATGCGATGCTAAGTGCTAGCACCTTAGACCTGCTGAGGTCTGTTTAGAAACAATCTGGGTTCACTATCTGCTTGCTGGATCAGTGGAGTCCAAGTTGCTTCCTTGTCCCTCGAAGATGGGTGAAAACTGGTCTTCAGCTCGTCTGTCACTTGTCTTTTGTAAATGTCAACAAGTTTAGACATTGTTCGGACCAATAAGAATCTTGTCTTTTTTAAGTGTCAACAGGGGTTTCGCCCCTCAATCCCCAACCTTTGACACCGATTTGACCAGAGTCAAATTCTAATCAACTTTCCCCTTAGATCAGTCTCCTATTGAGTCCGAGATGTCTCTAGGTCCAACGTCTACTCAGTTTTAGTTATGGTTGGGTTAGTTAGTGAGGAGATTATTTGTGGGCTAATGACTTTCCCTCCTTATCTTGTTTATAGGACAAACCCTTAATTCAGTTTAGTACAATGTACAAGTATATAGAAAAAATAATACTCAAGAAATATTTCATATAAGAATGAACCTTATACTAAATGCTATGCACACATATCTTGACATTAACACTCTTCAACAGTAAATATAAAATGTAACGAAGTAGACAAGTGCCTAAAGGCAAAGTCTAAACCGTTTTTAGCATTTACAATCAACCTTTTACTGTTGAATTAGAAATATATGTACAGTGAGTCAAACAAGAAAATAAATAGCTACAGATATTTAAACTTTGCATCTCAGTCAACTTGCAAAAAATACAGGTTAGTAGTTCACTCAGATTGCCACTGGAATATAGCAAATCTGAGGGTTTCTGGGCTCTGCTTTCTTGAACTGAGTCCAGGGCACTTATATGTCTACTACAGCAAAAATTTCCTTGATATCTATCACTGCACACCAAGAACAAAAAAAAGTTAACCAAAAATATAAATTTTAAAAAGAGAATTACTTACCGTCCCTCTCGGGCAACGGCGCCAAAATTTAATTGAGATGGAACCTGCATACAGAAAATAATAGTTTAGAAATTAAGATTGAAACGTGCAAGGTACTCAATACTACCGTGATAGCAAGTGGCTATGCGGGTCGTGATCCTCAAGGAGGGTCTAGCGATGGAAGTTTTTTGTAAATTCTCTTTTAAGTTACAAAAAATGGTTAAAATTCTTCTTTTAGTTCTTGAAAAGAAAAAGAAAATAAGTTATGTTAAATTGTGAAAGTGGTAGATAGAAGGAGATGGTGATTTTGTACAAAGAAAGTGAAAAATAATGAATAGAGTTGAAAGATAGTGATGTTGGTGATTTTAAACTAAAAATTAAAAGAAAGAAAGTTAAACCCTAAAAAATACTTACTTACCTCTTTAGCGCCTTCTTACATTTGACCCTTATCGACAATGTACTTTATTTGAAGGTGAGAGAAGTATGACAAATAGGATCTTCCCAATTCCCGATTAACACTACGAAATGAAAGGGCAAGCTACACTAGCATAGGAATGGCTATCCATCACCATAAGCCATCAACAGCACTTGCAAGGGTAAGGCAACTTCGAGGCTATCTGAGTCATTTGGATTCACAAACACAGAAGAGAAAAGCAAACAAAAACAATAGTAAAAAAGAAAAAGAAACCTTGATTTGATTTAAATAACAATGAAAGAAAAGACTTACTTACACTGGTGTAACCTTCAGTAAAAGCTTGCTCTCATTCCTCTATAAAACTCTCCTCTCCTCTCCTCTCAGTTACATAAATAAAATAAAAAATTACATAAAAGAAAAAGAAGAACCTAAGTTATAAACTACAGAATAGTCTAACTTCTACTCTTGCTTGATCCTCTTACTTTGATGTGTGGGGCTATTTATAGCATAGAAATGGATAAGAAAATAGGTCAAAAGATCGGGGGAGCTAGCTATTTCTGAATTTGAATCCTTCCCTGATCTCCAAACTTGATTTGATGTGGATATTCAATTCTGATCTGTACCTTATTGACGTGTTTATTGCTGAATATAACTTATCAAATGATAGAATTAGAAACAGTTAATGTAAGTTGTAACCCTTTAAGTCTTCTTTCTGGATCATTTTGAATCATCAGATTTGCATTTCGGTAGCAAAAGTTATGATTCAAATACTAAAATGTATCCAGTTTAAATCTGAGTCAAATTTCTTCATCTCATATGTTGATCTTCTCTCTATCCATTTATCCCTCTGGATTATGAATTTGGACTCTGTATTTGACATTATCCTCAGTTGATCTTTAGCTAACCAAAATGGATTTATAAAAATCTGAATGTTACTGGTTTTTATTTGGTGTTATCTTTCTGATTTGCTCTGATCTTCAGCTGAATATTTACTCCAATCCTTGATTTGTTCTGGATGTGGCGATATCCTCATAAATCTTTAAGTTAATCGAATTGATTCACCAAAATCTAATTTTTAACTGACTAAATCTGAGATCATCCTCAGCTAACCAAATAGATCCAGTTAAATCTGATTTTAACTGGTATTTATGTGATTTAATCCTCTTTCTTTTTATGATTATCTTCTATAAAATAGACATTTAAGATAAGAAAATTAACATATTTATTACACTATAAATGTAGGAGTGTAAGAAAAGAATGCAAAATATGTGTACGATCAACTTTACATTAATAATGATATCAAGGGATGTCCTAACATGTAAAGGCTGAGAGAATGTGCCGCTTTGTCTTACTATAATGGAAGAAAAATTGATAAACTATAAAGTGTGATATTCTTTCATATCGACATTCATTGAGTTATCGAATATGAGTCTATCATATATGGTAGCATCTTTAATCTGTCCAACATTCTTTGTCACTATATAGTTAAAAAACTTTTCCTCATAAAAATGGATGTTTATTGGGACAAGATATGGTTGATTGATCTCTATTGATACTCATCAACTTTCTCTTTGTGTTCAATATGCATAGAAGGATCCTGAAAAATCACCTAGAGGGGGGGGTGAATAGGTGATTATGCTAATCTAATGATCTCAATGCGGAATTTTAAAAACTTAATGCAATTACACTCAAGTGCAATCAACAAATGATGCACACACAACCAAGCCAAACAATAATGAATGCACAATATGAATAGTTGCAAGGCACAAAGTAAAGAGAGAGATAGAGAGAGTCAATGGATCAAGTGCAAACAACAAGATATGTTATCGAGGTTCGAGCACCCAGCTCTACATCCCCGCCTTCGACACACGAAGGATTTTCAATCCACTAGCTAGTCCACAAAGGACTCTCACAAGGAGTACCCAACTCCTCTCTTTACAACCACAACCTCCTCCTTGAGGCAAACTCCAATCCAACAAAACAATCACCTCACAACTCGAGGGATTAGCACAAAGCAAACACAAGGATCACCTCACAACTTGAGGGATACAACCCAAGGCACAAAGCCAAACAAAGATTGGGTTTTTAACTTGGTGGTCTAAACAACAACCACAAACAATCTCTTTTTCCCACACAAAAATCGTATAGAAAAGATAGTAGATTTTAGCTCAAGTGTGGAGAAAACCAAAGGATTTGAAACCAGCAACTCAAAGAAAAACTTTAGGAAATAATAGAAATGAAGATAGTGAAGTTCAAATAAAAGCTTTTCCCAAAATCCCTTTTCTTTGATTTTTCAAACCCTAATAAAAACACCAAAAAGATTGTTCAATTTGAATCCAAAAACTTCTTTTGATTGCTGTGAAAACACCAGAGAATAGGGAAAAATTCGCACAAAAAATCTTAGAGAAAAACTCTCACAAATGGGGTATTTATAGACCCTAGAAAAATATAGCCGTTGGCAGCAATTTTTGCCAGAAATGCACTGCCGGTCGACCGGCCCGGTCGACCGTCCAACGGTCAATTTCTGCCCGTTGGCAGCTGCCGGTCGACCCAAACAAACAGAGAGCTCTGCTCTCTGACCCGGTCGACCGGAACGGTCGATCGTCTCCTGTCTGCCAAACGTGCACATATTTGTGCACGTCGGTCGACCGTCCCGGTCGACCGACTTCAGGCCAAGTCGACTTGTCAAAAGACTAGTCGACTGGTTGAAGTCTGAAACAGAAAATTGGGTTTTTAACTTGTTTAAAAATTCTTTTATCATTTCTAAAAATCACCAAAAATAGTTTTATCATTTTGCATTGATATATAAACATGTGGTAAAAAGTTTAGCTCAAATATCAATCAATAAAAACTAATTTTGTGTCTAATCATTTTTACCAAAAACAAAAAACTAGTATTTTCTAAAACTTGGATTTTGCATAGAAAATACTTTTTGTCGAAAACTCTTCCAAATACAAAAACATGATATTTAAACAACATTTAGGCATGATGTATATGGATATAATCCTATATACATGAAATATATATATATCCATGTTTTTGTCATTAATTCCAAAAATAAGTTTTGTTAAAACACAAAACTTAAAACACATGAATAGGTATATCAAAGTAAGTTTGTCTAAGTAGTTGAAGCATGCATGTATATAGAACAAATCATATATACATTAAACCATGTAAACTTGTTTTGATCTATCTATCCATGAAAACCAAGATCGATTAAACCTAAAACCGAAAAACGAAAAACAATATTCAAAACATGAAACGTGTGTGTTGTGAACTTGAGCATTATCATACTATTCTAATCTTTACAATTTGGATCTAAACACAAAACTAAACTAGGTACCGAAGTCTTCTTGTAGAGCGCAATCTCCAAGCCTACTCGATCCAAAACTCCTTGATCCACCTGAAATCACCTAGAGGGGGGGTGAATAGGTGATGGCTATATGTAAATGGTACAAATACGGAATTTAAAAAATTCTACTTGACAAATTGGCTCAAATAAAAGACTTGCAATAAATGAAGCAATTAATAGTGCAAGAATTAAAGAGTTTAGAGTTTAGAGAGATTTGAGCAAACGCAAACACGCAGATATGTTTCCGAGGTTCGAGCCACGCTCTACGTCCCCGCCTTCACACTTGAAGGATTTTCACTATTGAAGATCCCACCGGATCACCAATACAAGGACACACTTGTCCTATTTCTCGTGATGCCGCAACACCACCCGGAGCACACTAGCTCGCCTTGAGGCCGATGCCTCTACAACTTCACTCAAGAAGAAAATGATCACACTTGATCAAAAATTCGCTCACTTGCACAATCCTAGAACCAATATGTAGATGAGGAATTATGGGATTGTGTAGTGCAAAAGCTAGAGAGAAGTAGAGGTAAAGACTTCAAATGGGTGTCTAGGAATTTAGGGCTTTTGGAGAGAAAAACTTTTCTAAATGAAAGCCTTTTGAAAACTTGTAAATCTTTTGAAAATCTCTTGTAAAAATGTTCTCTATAGTTTGTAAATTATTTTCAGTCATATTGAAGTGACCCACTATATATAGGGGTTGAAAAACTGGGTAAAACAGCAAGAGAGATTCGTTGGGGTGAGATCCCAACAAAATCTGTCAGAAAAATAGAGCTGTTCGAGTCTGTCAGAATTTCTGACAGAAGCCGGTCGACCGGGCCGGTCGACCGCCAACGGTAATATTTTTGACCGTTAGGGGACTACGGTCGACTGTCCCGGTCGACCCGAACAAACAGAGAGCACTGTAAGTGCTCCGGTCGACCCGAGCGGTCGGCCGACGGACACACATGCACAGTGTGTACGTCGGTCGACCCGGGCGGTCGACCGGTTCCTGTCAGTTCTGAAAAATCAGAACTTCCAGAAACCTGAAACCTGGGTTTTGGATTTTGGTCTAGGGTTTGAATTTTGGACCTTGCAAAACATAGAGTATGAGCATATCATAACTCTATCATGTTAAAACATTTTGATAAATACCCTTTTGATAAAAACTTGTTTTGTCCAAAAATTGTTTTTCCAAAAATATTGTTTTTCAAAACTTAAAGTTTCTAAAAACTTATTTCCAAAAACATGTTTACTTTGAATCTAGATTGGAAATAGAATTTGAAACTCTTTTGAAGTCATGAACCAAAGTAAGGTGTGTGTGTAAGTGGTAATCCCATAACTCTACTTCTAACATCTAGGTTTTGACAAAATATCTAAAATAAAGATCAAAATACAAATCTTGGAATTTCTTCATAGTCTTGATCTTGACTTGGTCTTTTCTTTAAGATCTTGATTCCGAAGCTTCCTATTGTGCTTGGCTTGGGAATGCAAATCTTTTGGCGGCGTCCAAACTTGTGAGTCTTAATAGTGGAGCCGTCAAATCAACCTGTTTAACCTGAAATACTTTTAAACAAAGTTGTTAAATACATAAGTAAATATGGTTTGTTATCATCAAAATATTCTACGGGATATTGGGCTAATGGCCTTTGGGCCAACAATCTCCCCCTTTTTGATGATGACAAAACATATATAGTTATCACAAATATTTTGGGTAGAGACTTCAAATGAAGCTCCCCCTCAACACATGCATATAAAAAATATGCTCAAGGCATAGATACATAGCACAAATGATAAATAGCAATACTCATCCACAATACTCTTGTCCATGCCAAAAGTACTCATGTCATAAAAAAGATAACATATTTTATAAAGATAACACACAACATGAATAGAAAAAGATGTCCATACACAATACAAAGATACATGTCCACCATACTAAATAATAGGATGTCCAAACACACATAATACCAAACAAAAAGGATGTCCAAACACATAATATGAGTACAAAATAAGTCTCTCTCAAGAAATAACTCTCCCCCTTTTTGACATCATCAAAAGGGGCAGATCACTCATCACCACCAGCAGCAGCATCATCCTCTGAAGAACTGTCCTCAGCGTCGCCTTCCTCAGACGAACTCTCCTCAGCGTCACCCTCTGCCATCGTCTCATCATCATCATTATCATCATCATCATCACCTGCCTCCTCTGGATCGATACCAGCAACGCCTGGCTGTGGAGGTGGAGCCTCTGCAGGGTCTCTGACCGGAAATGGAGGGCCGGAGGAAGGAAGAGGACGAGAAATGGTCGTGGTATCTGGACCAAGCATGTCGAACTTCGCAAATAGTGTCCCAAATTGCGAATCCATGAATCTCATGGCGTCCGCAAAGTAGGTCATGTCATTGCAAATTCCCTGGAAGTGCATGTCCATCTCCGCGCGAAGGGCTGCATCACGCTGATCCATGTCAGCACGAAGGGCTGTATCATGCTGCACAAAACGCTGCTCAATCCAAGTCTGTTGCTCCTGGAACTGAGAGCGAATCTCTGAAGAAATAAAAGACTGAAGCTCAGGAGATAAAGAGGGTCCTAAAACAGAGGAAGTCCCTGGGACGGAAGAAGACCCTGGGGCTGGAACTAGAATAGGCTGCTCAGGAGGGGCTCGACGAATCTGAGCCTGCATCCTCTTCAAAAGGGCGCAGTCTAGGTTCACAGAGGGTTCGGAGGGGGTCTCCGAAGAAAGATCAAATCCTAAATTTTTAAGGAGATAGGTAATGAGCATGCCATAAGGCAAATGCCTACCGTACATTTTGATCTGATCGGATGCCATGTGAGAAGCAATAAGGTGGGGAAAATTAATCTTAATGCCTTTCAGAAGGTAATAGATTATCAAAGGAACTGGCCCCCTAGCATGGCTGTACTCTCCTGATTTGGGCAAAATATTGTAGAAAATAAATTTGGCTAGGACTTGGGCGGTGAACGTGAACTTGTTCACTTCCTCATTCCTAACCAAACCGGGATTTTCAGTCCCGTGAATTAGGGTGGAAGCGGTGAGCGTAGACTCACCGTCCGGATACTCGAAATCATGGAGATCAAAGGTGTACACATCGACTCCTCCAGAGGAGAGATGTAGAATGTCAGCAAATTGGGATAGGGGAATGTCAATATCCTTCCCAAGAACACGAGATCTCACACGACCTCCCTCAAAAGCATAGTTAGCATAGAAATAATGTACTAAAGAGGGGTACACAGGTTCCCTAATGCTCATGAATTTATCTAAAGAGTTTCTTTTCAGGATGCGGGGATGTGGAGATGTTCAAAGTCTTTAAGAATCACACATCTCCTAGAAATGATTGCTTTCTTAGAAATTATAATGTACCGATTTTCAGCTGGCTCATTAACAAAGGGTCTTATAGGTTTAGGAGTGGTGGAAGATGAAGGAACAACACTTTTTCCCTTCTCAGACCTAGATCTTTTTGACATTTTGGGATAAAAGAGTGATTTTTAGTTAGATTTTTAGGATAGATGGTTATGGCTTGATCTAGATGAAAATAAACCTATAGATCTTGACAAGGAATAAGATTCTTAAGGCTAGAAAGCAAGATTTGAACAAAAGAAAGATTTTTACCTGAGTTGGGAAAAACCCTAACCCTAGATCTTGAAAATCCCTAAAATTTGTTGGTGAGGAAACCCTGAGACTGCAAATCTAACCCACACGGAGTGATTCTAACGTGGTTAAGAAGGAATTTGAGAGATTTTGAGTTGGGAGAATTTTTGGAGAAAGGGGAAGAAGGAGCTTGTCGGATGGGTTATGAGAGATGTGAGAGAGAGAGTGAAATAAATAGCAGATTTGGGGCTGAATACGACTCACGGTCGACCGGGCCGGTCGACCCGAAAAACCCGAGAGCTCTGTAACCCAGAGCGATCGGCCCGTCCGGTCGACCCAGAAAACCCGAGAGCTCTGAACTCGGAGCGGTCGACCGTACGGGTCGACCGGGGACAGAGAGCAAAAATTTGTTCTCTTTCAAGCACTGGCGGTCGACCGGAGCTGTTGCCGGTCGGCCGGCTTTCCCCAAAAGCTGAGAACAGAAAGAGCTCCAAAAAATTTTTTAAATAAAACTATTTTACAATTAAATAGGGTATATATAACATACAACAATACAACAGTATTTTTAAATCTTCATTAGGTTATCATGTCAACCAAAAATATTCACACAAAACATTTTATTTAATTTTCATACAAAAACAAAGTTTTAGAGATGTTGAAGCCGAATACCTAGTGACGGGTTCTGAACTTCATCCTCTTGATTCCTCATGAATGAGTTGAGGTGCGCAATTGCCATCTCTAAGGTATTTGCTTTAAATATGAAATTTTACAAAATTTATTTCTTAGTTTTGAAAATACAACGTGTATATAAATAAGCTAGTCTAGGCATGGCATGTGGACATACAATGGACATGGTATAAAAGACAAGATATTAAAACATGGTACATACACAATCATGATAGGGATGTAAGTTTACACTAGCATATATCAATGTATCATAAAAGTAAACTAACGATCCTATACATGTATATATATATAACCAAATAAAAGCTTTTTTTTAAAAATGGAGAAGTTACCAAGCATGGGCAATCTCCAAAATAGGTGCCTCCATGATAGTGATGCAAGCGCGATGTGTTCTTTGAGCTTAGTTGCATCCACCACCCGGGCACCGTTTCCCCCTAAGTCTTGGAGGAAGAGGATCCACCTGCATCATCTAAATTTGGTGGGTCTTTTGGTACCCATATCTTTTTGGGTCCTTTTGGATTAGTACCGGGACGAACCCAAACATATTTATTATGCACATTATTTTTAGCAAAACAAAACTTTTCTAAATGGCCTTTGCGGCCACAATGCGTGCAAATGTAAATTCTACCACTACCATACATGTATGCATGTTTATGTGTGTGTGCATGTTTCCGTGCATGTGCATGGTGAGTGTGTTTCCCTTGGGTTACTCCCTTAGGAAACCTAGATGCAAATTTATTTAGATCAAAGGCACACTTTTTAAGAGTTGAATCTAAAACATCAACTCGTTTTTGCATTTCCACAAAATCATTTTTATTACATGAAGGAATAGAAGTTTTTCCTTTACAAACTATTTTGTAATTTTCAAAATCACTTTTTATTTTCTTAAAAGCACAAGATAAATCATTTTTCCCTTTTTCAATAATGTTAATTTTATCTTTTAAAGACTCATTTTTCCTTTTTAGTTTCTTATTATGAGATTGAGAAATCTCATACCTATGTTGTAATTCTTCGAAAAATTGAGCTAACTCATCCATAGTCAACTCATCCTCATCCAAAGTGTTATCGATTGTTACCTTCGAAGCATCGTCTCCATGTGCCATGAAGCACATGTGTGCGGCGTCGTTCTCCTCTTCAGATTCCGACTCCGTGTCATCCCACGTTGCAACCATAGCTTTCTTCTTCTTTGGCCTATTCTTGGAGGTTGTGGCTTGGAGAGCGGGGCAATCGGCGATGAGATGTCCGATCTTCTTGCAATGGAAGCAAGGACCGGGTTCTTCTCTTTTCTTCTCAAATCTTCCTTGAGGTCTCCCTCTTCAGAAGTTACTTTGCCTCCCCTTCTTGTAAAACATTTTGCCCACCTTCCGAATGAGCATGGCAAAATCCTCATCACAGTCTTCCGATGAGTCCTCCTCGTCGTAGTTGGATGGAGTGGCTTTGAAGGCAATGGTTTTCTTCTTTGGTGCCTCCCTTTCTTCTTGAACCTTCATTTCCATCTCATGCGTCTTGAGATTTTCAATGAAGCCGGAGAAGTCCATCTCCTCCCGATCGTTGAGTTCTTTGAGGGTCGTTGCCTTGACTTCCCAAGCTTTGGGAAGAGCTCTAATGACCTTGCGAATCTTTTGGTCATTGTCGATCGTATCACCTAAAGAAGATAATGCATTAGTTATTTTGGTGAAACGGGTGAGCATGTCATCAATGCTCTCATTCTCAAGCATATAAAAATTCTCATATTGAGAACGTAACAAGTCAATTTTTGATCTCTTGACTTGAGAAGTTCCCTCATGAGTAATAATAAGAACATTCCAAACTTCAAATGCCGATTTGCAATTGATGATGCGTGAAAGGTCATCTTCATTTAAAGCTTGAGTTAATGCATATTGGGCTCTAGCATTAGCTTCATAATCCTTGGAGGTATTCTCGAACCATGAGCTCTCATCAGTGAGGGGTTCAATAAATTCTTTTATAATGGACCTAGCAACCCTAACTCCTAGGGACTTAAAGAAGAGGTTCATCTTGACCTTCCATATGGGAAAGTTCAAGCCATCAAACTTTGGTGGGGACTTGATGCTAGAAAAGTCAAGTGATGCCATGGATGAATAATATAAAGCACAATAAATGAAAAATGCAACTAATATAGCCAAATAACAAGGATCTCCCTAAGGTGGTTAAACCAAATACTAGGGTTAGGCTCTGATACCAATTGAAATCACCTAGAGGGGGGGTGAATAGGTGATGGCTATATGTAAATGGCACAAATGCGGAATTTAAAAAATTCTACTTGACAAATTGGCTCAAATAAAAGACTTGCAATAAATGAAGCAATCAATAGTGTAAGAATTAAAGAGTTTAGAGTTTAGAGAGATTTGAGCAAACGCAAACACGCAGATATGTTTCCGAGGTTCGAGCCACGCTCTACGTCTCCGCCTTCACACTTGAAGGATTTCCACTATTGAAGATCCCACTGGATCACCAATACAAGGACACACTTGTCCTATCTCTCGTGATGCCGCAACACCACCCGGAGCACACTAGCTCGCCTTGAGGCCGATGCCTCTACAACTTCACTCAAGAAGAAAATGATCACACTTGATCAAAAATTCGCTCACTTGCACAATCCTAGAACCAATATGTAGATGAGGAATTATGGGATTGTGTAGTGCAAAAGTTAGAGAGAAGTAGAGGTAAAGACTTCAAATGGGTGTCTAGGAATTTAGGGCTTTTGGAGAGAAAAACTTTTCTAAATGAAAGCCTTTTGAAAACATGTAAATCTTTTGAAAATCTCTTGTAAAAATGTTATCTATAGTTTGTAAATTGTTTTCAGTCATATTGAAGTGACCCACTATATATAGGGGTTGAAAAACTGGGTAAAACAGCAAGAGAGATTCGTTAGGGGTGAGATCCCAACAAAATCTGTCAGAAAAATAGAGCTGTTGGAGTCTGTCAGAATTTCTGACAGAAGCCGGTCGACCGGGCCGGTCGACCGCCAACGGTAATATTTTTGACCGTTAGGGGACTACGGTCGACCGTCCCGGTCGACCCGAACAAACAGAGAGCACTGTAAGTGCTCCGGTCGACCCGAGCGGTCGGCCGACGGACACACATGCACTGTGTGTATGTCGGTCGACCCGGGCGGTCGACCGGTTCCTGTCAGTTCTGAAAAATCAGAACTTCCAGAAACCTGAAACCTGGGTTTTGGATTTTGGTCTAGGTTTTGAATGTTTTGGACCTTGCAAAACATAGAGTATGAGCATATGTCATAACTCTATCATGTTAAAACATTTTGATATATACCCTTTTGATAAAAACTTGTTTTGTCCAAAAATTGTTTTTCCAAAAATATTGTTTTTCAAAACTTAAAGTTTCTAAAAACTTATTTCCAAAAACATGTTAACTTTGAATCTAGATTGGAAATAGAATTTGAAACTCTTTTTGAAGTCATGAACCAAAGTAAGGTGTGTGTGTGTGTAAGTGGTAATCCCATAACTCTACTTCTAACATCTAGGTTTTGACAAAATATCTAAAATAAAGATCAAAATACAAATCTTGGAATTTCTTCATAGTCTTGATCTTGACTTGGTCTTTTCTTTAAGATCTTGATTCCGAAGCTTCCTATTGTGCTTGGCTTGGGAATGCAAATCTTTTAGCGGCGTCCAAAATTGTGAGTCTTAATAGTGGAGCCGTCAAATCAACCTGTTTAACCTGAAATACTTTTAAACAAAGTTGTTAAATACATAACTAAATATGGTTTGTTATCATCAAAATATTCTACGGGATATTGGGCTAATGGCCTTTGGGCCAACACCACCGAGCAAGTGCTATATATGATCTTTGACGCTCGGGCTCTTGAATCAACATGTGAAAGATGTGTGGAAGCTTTCACCAACTAATAACTTGATTAATGATCTGAAACTAAATAACACAAGATTATTAGTACACATAACTACATGAGTTAGTCATCATCAAACCTAGAGTGGAAGGCCTTTGGGCCAACAATCTCCCCCTTTTGATGATGACAAAACTCATGGAGTTATATATGCATGGATTAAAGTTAAGCTTCAAAGAAGCTCCCCCTTAACTCATGCATAAACAAATAAACAATAAATATGTAATGAATATTAAACATGAAACATGAAACATGCATATCTATGCATAAACAATAAAAGGTTCTAGATACCAATGAAATGTTTAAAACAAAACATGCTCTAGATACCAATTACAAAACACAATTATAAAACATGTTCTAGATGCCAATACAAATTAAACTAAATTAAACTTAATATATGCAAAACATCAACATGCATATATAAACTCAAAATACTTCTCCCCTTTTTGTCAATCATCAATAAAGGGGTAAAAACCAAAGCAAAACAAAATCTTCTCTCTTTTTAATACAAAGAAACAACCTATGATGAGGGGTAAAAACAAAACCAAGTCAACAAATCTTTCTCCCTTTTTTTAAAATAAAAGGTTGAAAACAACAATATTCTCCCCTTTAAAACAAAAACAAAGTCAATTAGGGGTGACAATCAATTAAGGTATCATTTGAAAACATGTCAAAGAATAGTATCTTGATAACAATTGAAGGGAAACAAACAAATAAAATATTGATACCAATTTTAAGCAAAACACATGAAAAATCTTGATACCAATTTGAACTTTTCAATCATAAAGTAAGGGAGTGGGAATCAGATATCAATTGAAAGACAAAATCAAATTTTCTCCCCCTTTATGAAATACCAACTAAAATGATGCATAGTCTTGATACCAATTTAAAAGTAATCAACTAAAACAAAATTGAAGTTCAAGCACTAGCATAAACAAGATTTTGTGCTTAAAGATATAGGGATATAATAAGCACAAATAAAATATGTATATGTATGAAAATAGATACCAATTGAAATTGATATTCTTGAAATAGAAAGCATACATACATACAAAGTATATGAGTATACAAGAAATGTCAAGATTGATACCAATTGAAAGAATTCAATGATACCAATTGAAATAACAATAATGATCAAGTGTATACATCATATTATCTACCTCCCAATCATGGTTCAAGATTAAAATGATTTTCAATATAAGACATACATGAACATGATCTCCCATCCATCCTCCCATTGAAGGTAGGGGTTTTCAAAAATAGATTTGAAAATGTAGTATGTTTGAAAATCTCTACCCAAGTGAAGAATACAAACTAGTTAAAGGAAAAACTTTTAAAACTAGTACGAAATCCTTCAAGTAAGGAATAAAACAAAATTGTTTTTCATGAAATACATGTAAATCACATGATCACTAAACACTCAAAGTCCATAAAGCCCATATCAAAGTCTCATGAAAACAAATCATGAGTAAACTAATAAAGTGAGTGTACAAGTAAAATGTGACACATATCAACATGAAAATATTCAATTAAGCTCAAATGAAATTCCTTGAAAACACGAAAAACTAGATTTTCATTACCAATAGGAATTACTTAAAAACATGAAAATCATCAAAACGATTTAAAGTTCAAGGCATATGTATGTCATGTACAAACTAAAGTATACATACATATCCTAAACACAATGAGTCCACAAGAGTATATGCATGAAGGCACGTGGCTCAAGGATGTACATGTATAATCAATAGTTTGGATACGATGGACACATACATGAAGTTAAAAAAATAAACACGAAATCAAGAAAAATTAAATTTTCATCAAAACTAATTTCATTTCAAGGTATATGTATGAATTGTCAACACAATAAGTATACATACATATCCCTAAACACAATTGAGTCCATATATATAGATTTGCATGAAAGGCAAATGACTCAAAGGGTATACATGTATATCTTAAGGTTTGGCAAAATAAACATATACATGAAATGAAAACTCATATACAAAAAAACAAATCCAAAAATAGGAATACAAGTTTAAATGCAAGAATCATCAAAACTAGACTATACTAGTACATCAAGTGAATACAAATGAGCGTTCAAGCACAAACATATATAAAGGTCTATTTGTAGCTCACTAGTTGTACACGTATAAATCCTAGTCTTAATGAAAACTTATCATTCAATCAAGTAGTCAAAACATGAAGCATAAAACGGGAATCATAATCCAACATGATAAATATGATAATCAAAATATGAATTATTAAAACAAAAAGTCATAGTCAACCATATGATTTGCATGACAAAAACATGTGCATTAGATCTATAATTAACATGATAGTTTAAACATAAAGAGAACACAAAATATGGGTCCATACTAAATATGGGTGTCTCAACAACTAATCATGTAAAGCATAAGTCTAATAATCATGACAAATATCATACTAATCATGAAACAATAAAACATGAATCATTAAAACAAAAATCATAAACATCCAAATGGTCATAATGCATGTGCATTAGATTTAGGGCATACATGTTAGTTTAAACAAGGTGAGAACACTAAATATAGATCCATATAAAACATGGGTGCTCAAGACTTAAACATGTATAACACTATTCTAATAAGCATGGCATAGGCATAATGAATAACAATACATGACATGCTATAAATAGATAAACAAGATAAGCATGCAAATAAAAATGGGAGTTAGAGAATGATACCAAAACCGATGAAGGTGCATCTCTAGTTCTCCAAAATATGGTGGTTCCCCACCAAATCCCTTGAGAGTGAAGCATCCAAATGGTTCTCTTTTAAGCTTAGAACGCATCCACCTCAAGGCACCAATACTCTCACGTGATGCGAGAGCTCCCACCTACATCAAAAGTCAAGGAGGTGATTTTTGGTACCCATTTCTTTTTGGGTCCACGGGGGTTAGTATCTTTTCTAACCCAAACAAAATTAGTTGCTAAATTTTCATGATAAACATGATCATAACAAAATCTAGCAAGGTGGCCTTTCCGACCACAATGTGTACATGTGTACACATGAGCATACATGTAACGGTTGTGTCTGTGAAAAGCATGTGTATGCCGTGTTGGGTGAGCATGCAAAGATGGACCTTGTTTCTTGCGAACCAAGGTTTCCAAACGTGAATGATTCAATGTGCATTGGCTCAAAGTGGAGCCCAAACATTCAACACTTTTCTTCAAGATATTTATATCATTTTCAATAGTGGAAGATAAAGTGGAGCATGCAATAGGTGTGCAAGAAGAAGAAGCTATACTAGCATGGCACACATGAGAATCAAATTCTATTTTCAAAGATTCATTTTTCTTTAAAACCAAATCCAACTCTTTTGAAATTGAATCAATTTTATTTTTCAAAACAAGATTATCTTTAAAAGTAAAATCCAATTTTGAAGATAAAATCTCATTGTGCTTTACAACATCATCACAATCATTTTTGCCTTTTAAATCTTCAATTTCTTTAAGGGCAATGTCAAGTTGAGATTTAAGTGAGTCACGTTCACTTGCAATCTCTTCCTTCTCTTGCAAAACAAATTCAAAATTTGAACACAAATCCTTTAATTCATTTTTCAAAACAAGGTTGTCCTCTTTCAAAAGATTGTGTTTTTCCATAAAATTTTCAAGCTTTTGAGCAAGTTCCAAATTTAATGTTTGAACTTCAAAACAACCATGGCAATAGGAACTAGAGCTATCATCTAATTGAGTGTCTGATTGTACCTCAAGGGAGTTATTCCCTTGGACCATGAAGCAATGCTCTTCGGACTGTTCTCTCTTAGATCTCCTCAACTTGTTGATAATCCTTGGAAGCTCGGGAGATGTCAATAAGCTCCAAACTGCAAAAGCCGAGTCATAATATCAAACACGGGTAAAAGATGTTCACCAAGAGATGCTCTAAGTGCTCTAAGTGCTAATGCATTTGCCTTTTTATGCTTGCTACTATTAGGGAATGATTCCATAGTGGAGGCTAGATAAACTAGATGTCCTAGTCTTTTCAAATGGCTACTCATATTGGCCTTCCAAACATCAAGTCTAATATGGTCAAACATAGGAGGGCTATCCATGAGAGCAAACTAAATGAGTGCTGATGAGCAATGCAAATGAAGATTAGCAAACCAAGATCTCACTCCTAGGTGGTTAAACCTAATATCAGGAGCGCTAGCTCTGATACCAATTGAAAAATCACCTAGAGGGGGGGTGAATAGGTGATTATGCTAATCTAATGATCTCAATGCGGAATTTTAAAAACTTAATGCAATTACACTCAAGTGCAATCAACAAATGATGCACACACAACCAAGCCAAGCAATAATGAATGCACAATATGAATAGTTGCAAGGCACAAAGTAAAGAGAGAGATAGAGAGAGTCAATGGATCAAGCGCAAACAACAAGATATGTTATCGAGGTTCGAGCACCCAGCTCTACATCCCCGCCTTCGACACATGAAGGATTTTCAATCCACTAGCTAGTCCACAAAGGACTCTCACAAGGAGTACCCAACTCCTCTCTTTACAACCACAACCTCCTCCTTGAGGCAAACTCCAATCCAACAAAACAATCACCTCACAACTCGAGGGATTAGCACAAAGCAAACACAAGGATCACCTCACAACTTGAGGGATACAACCCAAGGCACAAAGCCAAACAAAGATTGGGTTTTTAACTTGGTGGTCTAAACAACAACCACAAACAATCTCTTTTTCCCACACAAAAATCCTATAAAAAAGATAGTAGATTTTAGCTCAAGTGTGGAGAAAACCAAGGGATTTGAAACCAGCAACTCAAAGAAAAACTTTGGGAAATAATAGAAATGAAGATAGTGAAGTTCAAATAAAAGCTTTTCCCAAAATCCCTTTTCTTTGATTTTTCAAACCCTAATAAAAACACCAAAAAGATTGTTCAATTTGAATCCAAAAACTTCTTTTGATTGCTATGAAAACACCAGAGAATAGGGAAAAATTCGCACAAAAAATCTTAGAGAAAAACTCTCACAAATGGGGTATTTATATACCCCAGAAAAATATAGCCGTTGGCAGCAATTTTTGCCATAAATGCACTGCCGGTCGACCGGCCCGGTCGACCGTCCAACGGTCAATTTCTGCCCATTGGCAGCTGCCAGTCAACCGCCCCGGTCGACCCAAACAAACAGAGAGCTCTGCTCTCTGACCCGGTCGACCGGAACGGTCGACCGTCTCCTGTCTGCCAAACGTGCACATATTTGTGCACGTCGGTCGACCGTCTCGGTCGACCGACTTCAGGCCAAGTCGACTTGTCAGAAGACTAGTCGACTGGTTGAAGTCTGAAACAGAAAACTGGGTTTTTAACTTGTTTAAAAATTCTTTTATCATTTCTAAAAATCACCAAAAATAGTTTTATCATTTTGCATTGATATATAAACATGTGGTAAAAAGTTTAGCTCAAATATCAATCAATAAAAACTATTTTTGTGTCTAATCATTTTTACCAAAAACAAAAACTAGTATTTTCTAAAACTTGGATTTTGCATAGAAAATACGTTTTGTCAAAAACTCTTCCAAATACAAAAACATGATATTTAAACAACATTTAGGCATGATGTATATGGATATAATCCTATATACATGAAACATATATATATCCATGTTTTTGTCATTAATTCTAAAAATAAGTTTTGTTAAAACACAAAACTTAAAACACATGAATAGGTATATCAAAGTAAGTTTGTCTAAGTAGTTGAAGCATGCATGTATATAGAACAAATCATATATACATTAAACCATGTAAACTTGTTTTGATCTATCTATTCATGAAAACCAAGATCGGTTAAACCTAAAACCGAAAAACGAAAAACAATATTCAAAACATGAAACGTGTGTGTTGTGAACTTAAGCATTATCATACTATTCTAATCTTTACAATTTGGATCTAAATACAAAACTAAACTAGGTACCGAAGTCTTCTTGTAGAGCACAATCTCCAAGCCGACTCGATCCAAAACTCCTTGATCCACCGAGCAAGTGCTATATATGATCTTTGACGCTCGGGCTCTTGAATCAACATGTGAAAGATGTGTGGAAGCTTTCACCAACTAATAACTTGATTAATGATCTGAAACTAAATAATACAAGATTATTAGTACACATAACTACATGAGTTAGTCATCATCAAAACTAGAGTGGAAGGCCTTTGGGCCAACAGATCCATCCTTTGAGATGGCTGATTGGGAAGACTAGCTCCTGAGGCTAATTCAATGACGTGTTGGGTATCATGTATTAATGACAGCTCATCCGGGAAGTCTTAAGGAAAACATTAATTAACTCCGTAATCACATGGGTGACTTCAGAGTGAATCATAGTATTGTTTTTAGGAGAGACATCGATAAACTTCGTAATCACTGGGTGACTTTGAGAGGGAGCGAAATACTAGATTCCTCAATATTATAACCCGTGATCTTTTCGTCAGAATCAAAGTCTTCATGCTCTTTTGCCTGGTAAATGTATTCTTCAGAGTCAGGCTTCGGATCTATTATAGGCAGTTTATCGATAGAAACTCTGACTAAGCTTGGACAGTTAACAGCAACATACCCATAGTCTTAATACTTGTAACACTGATTATATGACTAAGTGTGGAGAAGTTCCTTCCAGTGTTCTTGCGTTTTGAATTATTATCAACACTTCTGTCCTTGGTATCGACCGTGTGTTTTGGTGAGTGAGAACTAACTCGTCGTGGGTATTGACCCAAATTGGATTTGAATGCTGGCTTCATTGATCCTGACTTCTATAAATCAACTTGAGAGCATCTAGAACTTGGACCAAGGCATAAGTTTTTTTAAGATTAGTGACTCCATGATTCTAAAGCTCAAGTATCAAGTATTCTTTAAGTCAATCTCTAAATTGGAAAAGATTTGTATGTCACTTTGCATGCCTCGAATATTATAGCGACTAAAAAACTCGTCATTCAGTAACATATTTCTTGGCGGATTTGTTGCCTTGGCTAATTCGATGCCATTTGTTAAGAAGACTAGCGAAATAAAATGGTGGCACATATTTACCCATGAATTCATCCTTCATATATTTTCAAGTTTCAATTAGTGTTTGAAATCGGACTTTCCTGTTTCTTTCGACATCTGTTAGAGTTGGCTCGCTTGTCCAATCTGTTTCGTGATAGCGAACCTGACTTTCTCCATCTAAGAAAGCGAGTATCGGGTGAAGTACTGATCCATGCTGTATAGTCAATCAAAAAAAGCTTAGGGATTACTTAAACAAGCAGAATAGTCTAGGCAACTATCAAAAGTCGGAACCTCCATAGTGGTGGTTGGGGACTCATTAAAGAAAGACCTAAATGAATGCTGGGAATCCCAAAATACAAAAAATATTTTTTTTATTTTAAGCAAGAAACAAACCAAATTTCTAATGATGCAAGTTTTCTACCTAAAGCATGCTCTGATATCAAATTGATGTGAAATGAGGAACATATGATATGTGAAATTAGTGATATTCTTGATATTCGCAAGTTCACTACAATTAAACAATTTTCGGTAGGAAATGATGTAAAATTAATACTGCTACTAGATGGATTTAACAATTATTTGCATGGGTAGTTTAGATAATTCAAATCTCATGAAATCAATTACAAGACCCAATCAAATTGAACAGTTTAATTTGTTGTACCAAGGTTAATAAATCAAAAACATTAATCAGATTCATACAACTCACATTGATAGTGAACAGCAGATTAATATAATAACAATTTAGAGCATAAATCTACTCTATAATCCTATTAATAATCTAATGATCGAAAGAGGCATTACCTACCAAGAGGCTTTGCTCTCGGGTGCCTGTGTTGTATTTGTTGTTGAGTTACTTTGTTGATTCACTGCTTTGATTACCTCTCTACTGTTGCGATTATTGTTGTTGTGTGGCAGGAAGAGAATCGTTGGTTGCAACCAGGAGTAGTAGTTCGGGGTTGCACGCGGTTGTAAGGGAGGAGGGGGAGGCACTATCTGGACGTGCAGGTTCTGAGACGTCGAAAGTCGCGCAAAGGAGGCACTGCCAAAACTGAGACTGGGAGAAGCTCGTGCACGGGAGCCGGATGGCTTGCCTTGGGTGTTGATATCATGGAGGAGGAGGCAAATAAGGAAGAGCGTCCGTTGATGGTTATCGCTGGCCGAGAGGGCAGGGAGGGGAGGAAGTCGAGACCGAGGGAATGGAGGGGTGACATGACGAGATGAGGAGGTAGGTGTTGACAACCGTGGGGAATTTAAGAGAGGATAAGAATTTAAGAGAGAGGACAAGAATTTAAGAGAAATTTGGATTCGCACATAAATCTTATTGAATTCATAAAAGAAAATCTCTAATAAGAAAATCCAATTTCTTTAAACAAATCTTCATTGATTACAGCTCCTATTGATTATTCCCTTTATAGGCCCACAAGACTCACAACTCTTCCCTGACAATTGATATGTAACTAAAAGAGAAAACAACTAAAAGGAAAAACAATCAAAGAACACCTACACTTAGTGGTAAACAGAAAATAGAATACAGAATCCAATCAACTCAAACAAATCAATCTGTGGCGGCCAATGTGTTGTTGGATGTCCGCATCAAATAGCCACAACTATCATTACATGGAAGGAGAATTCATGAGAGTAATGTTTGAACCATGTTCCGTAAAGTACAAAGTAGATGTTGTGTTTGCTGGGCATGTCCATGCCTATGAACGCGGTGTTAGTGGCAATACATTTCTCTCTTTCATGAAAATCATGATTACATTTCTGTTCCTTGTCCATGTGAAGCAATGTGATTGATCACCGACTCCATAGAAAATAAGAAACCAATTCTTTGAAGCTTACATGATACTCGAGAATATCATTGCCTACTTGGCGGAACATGAACACGGTTTATACTTTACATTCTCTATCTTTCAGGAACATCGAATGTTGCATACAACACTGTGAATGGAGAATGCATGCCAGTTCGTGATCAGTCTGCACCTCTGTACGCATAACTATCGGTGATGGAGGAAACATCGAGGGACTTGCCAAAATAAAAACCTGTATGTTTCTCTCATCAGATAGTTTGATCAGCATTTTTCTCATTTTTGTGCTGTAGCATGACAGCTTTGGCCACAATCCATTTTTTCGATCAAGAATAGGACTCGTGCCTACTATATCTGCCACAGAAAGGATGGATATGCAGTAGAAGCTCATTCCATGCGGTTATACAACGGGATTTTTAAGCCGGTGGATGAGTCCATTACATTTTCATGATGCTAGATTTGTTGTTATTTCTTCTTCGTAAAGTAAACATTGTTCTTAGTTTTAGAGGCATAGTTTTTATGGGTTGGGAATTCTGTGATGGAGTTCTTGGACAAACTTACATACTGGACATCATCAATAAAGATATTAAGGCATCATGTTGTTGTTGTTGTTGATTTTTGTGAAGCGATAACTCTGGAGGACTTGCAGATTTATTTGTTTTCCATTTATCTTGTGAACATCCTAACAATTTAAGCACTAATCAAGCAGGATACTCTTTGTTCATTGGAGTATAATAAAGGGACGAGAAAGTTCTCCATCGAATCCCTTGTAAGCGTTATGGAGTTCTTGTTCTATCATCTTGAAGTCGTACTACGAGGAAAATCAAACTTTCATATGGATCATAATAATGTGAACCTTCTTCACATGCCCAATTACTTTTTGGTGGTAATGTAGCTGAGAATTCTCCTCAATGAAAAACTGATTAATGACTATTTTTTTTATAGAGTAAACTGTGAATCCTTTGGGCCCCTGCATCTTATTAATAAGTTTTTAATGAAAACAATTCTGAAAATATATGTGAAAAGACATAAATCCTACCGAGCATATAGAGTTCCGATGCACACGCAGGTACTAGAGGAAAATAGATACAAAACTACATTCGAACAGAAAAAGTAGATGCAAAAGAAGAACGCAACCTCCCTGATACAAAATACAGCTCTGAAATGCCACCAATCACATATCATTTGAGTCGGTGTCGTGTCTCCTATCGTATGTCTCCTCCGAGTGGCTATCGGAGACGTCACCCATCTATGTCTGGTCCCGAGTCCGTCCCGCCAACTCTCTGACTTTGCCTGAAAGGAGATTGAACCAAACAGAAATGAGAGTAGAGCAGACCTGAAATGTTTGGTCAACTGATCTAGCTGAGTCATTAAAATTTTTATTATTACGTTCTCTCCAAATGCCCGTAAAGTAGCCACGGCTCAATTACCCTACCGCATTTATTAATAGGTATGTGTTTTCGTCTCTTTGCCTTTGACTAATGACTAAATCTTCTGGGAATTTCTAAGGCTGCTGTGTACTGCAGATATGGGACAATGTCTGATGGACCCAGTTGGTGCTATCAGATCCTTTTCTCACCGAAATTTCATGTAAGACTTCTAACCGAACATTACACAAGTATACGTGTATGATCCTCATCACGATCAAACTTAAAAAGTTTTGACATGTTTTTGGATCCTTTGAAACTAAGAAAGGTTCAAAAAATCAATACGATAGGAACAATGCATTAGATCAAGATTATCACCCAGCTCCATAGTAAAATCGCTGCAACTTCAAAAACACTCTAAATGAAAACCATAGTCCTGAGATGCATTTTGCTGACTGTTAGCTGATTTTAGTGGCAGGCCCTTGGGTGGTAGTACGCATAGAACAAATAGATCACAGTTAAACATCAACAACATGTATATTTTTACCAAAGAAAATTTTATGCCAAAATGAAGATTATACTTATGATCTACTTCATTCTCTTGAAGAATAAATACAAATAAATACAAAGAGATGAAAACAAAAGAAGAAGAATTCATATGCATCTTTCTGAATGTATTAATTGCATGATAAACCTCTATCAACAACTGGTCCAGGTTGCAAACTAGATACATGCAGTTCATCCTACTTGTTCGAGGGTCTTGGGTTTGTTGAAACTCTTCACTGTTTCGCAGCCTTGATGTAGAAATATCCAGTCCAGTCGAGCCCAGATGAGAATAATCTTTTTTCCCTGTGATGAGTTCATATGTTGAAAAGACCATATCATATGGGGAGAGAAACACACACGCGGAGATAATGAGAAGTATGGCAAGAATGGCAAGGAGAGGCCTGAGGCTGCTTCATGATTGCTGCTGCTATTATACTAGTCATTTGCAAACTCTTATTGCTAATGAGTTTAAGAAGATTCAAAAAAGCCGGGATGTATGGAAAATTTTAGAGCCGGTATATGTCCTGGTAATGATTTTGAAGTGCAACAATCAGATCAAAATTTATCTCAAAAAAACATATTATTCTAGAATCAATTATGAAAGGTATGCCATATCTCTGCATATAACTTGGTTGCAATTAGGTTGGCTTTTCTCTTACTAATAAATGGCTACATATTTTGATGGGAATCAGTAGGCTCTTATTTTGTTTAGGCTTATTTATCTTTTTATTTTAGGCTAGGCTCAGATTTTTCCTTTATTTTATGCTCATATCCGATATGGTGAGAGACTTCTAAGTTGTAGGGGCTTATAAAAGGCTAACTGCTGTACTTGTTATTCAGTTCATTTGATTTTAGGAAACCGCAAATTTTTCATTATAATTTTGCTTTGTGATTGAATCTTGGTATGGTGATGTGCTGAGTGAGAGAGCCATCTCCTTGGTGTTGAAGCCTAAATCAAATCTTATCCCTCAAAACCTTAATTCCTTCTCTCTTTTTTCTTTCTCCTTCTCGTTCTATATCAGTTTGATATCAGAGCTAAATTCATGCTCTTGTCTTCCTCAAAAAAATCTCCCCTCCACAAAGCCCTAGCCTCCATCACAAATTTCCCAAACCCTAATTCTCCGTCAACCACTTTTTTAAAAAAGAAAGAAAGAAAGAAAAGAAAAAAAGGAAAAGAAAAGGAAAAAAATCAAAAAATAAAAAAAAGAAGAAGATCTACTGTTCATCTTCCTTAACGTGTCGCCCCTCGTCGTCGCCTTCTCCATCCATGAAGACCACCGCCAGCAACTCCATCTCCCTACATCGACGTCGTCGCCACTGACTACTATAGACTTTGTTAGCCCAAGCATCCTCGTCATCACCTCCTCCCTTGTCCACAACAACCAAGTCAACTCACCTCCTCTCTCTGCCACGACACCGCTGCCGCCATCGTCACCCCGCCGTGACTACACCAAAACGCCACCACCTCATCGAAGCTCCACCGTTTGGAGTTGAATCCACCACTGTCTCCCTGCTCTTCATCTTCGCCTCGTCCTTCATCTTTGTTGCATCCTCGTCTTTACCGCGTCCTTGTCGTCATCTCGCCAGAACCCTCTCTCTCATCCTCACTGATTCTCCCAGTCCTCGTCAATTAGATCTCCCCGATCTCCACGATACTCGATGATCGAGCTCAACCTGTGCACAGAAAATAAAAGTTTAGGAACAGTGCTAGGTCCTCAATACTACCGTGTAGTTTAGGGCTAACGGGTCGTGATCCACAAGGAAGGATAGCGATGGAAGCTTTTAGTAAGTTCCTTCTTTTAGTTTACAAAAACATGTTAAAAGTTCTCTTCTCATTTTTGAAAGAAAATAAAAAAAAACTAAAAGCTAAGTTAAGTTAAAGGAAAATCCAAGGAAAAGAAGAAGATGGTTTTGTTGATAAGAAGAAAAGAGAAGTTGAAGTTAACGAATAAGAAATGAAAAGATGAAAAAGAATTAAAGAAATATTGGTTTTGAAAGTGTGATTCTAAACTAATAAAATGGAAAAGAAACCAAAAGAAAGAGTACTTACCTTTGTTGTTGAATGGTGGTGAAGACTTAACTTAGAGTAATGTAAAGCAAAATAGTAGAAAGAATACATGAAAGCAAAGTTTCGGCTAGATCGAGCACAATAAAGAAAGTTGAAAATTATTTTGGTTGTTCCTTCAATATAACTCTCTCTTGAAGAAGGATTACATTCAGTGTCACTCTATATATAACACTTCCTCTCATTCTCTGTTGTAATTTTCTCTAACCTAAGCTATAAATAAACTAAAAATTACATTATAAAAAAAAGAAAACTAAACTAAAGCAGAAACTAGCCTAGAATCTCTCTCTGCAGAGTGGTGCCCGTTCTTCAGCGAAATATGCAGTATTTATAGGCAGAATGGAAGGGAGAAAGCGTCTGAAGATAGGGGAACAAACGCTCCCCCATATCTCAACAGAATGTCGCGGATCCGCGGCTTTGGCCACAGATCCGCGGCCTGGGTGTGGCCAGGTGGCCACACCCAGGGGTGCAGACTCCTGTTTTGTTGTTGGCTCCTTTTATTCAACTGGTTTCGCAGTTTTGGCTCTGGATTCATGGATATCACTGTTAATCTTCAACTAATCAAAATGGATTCATCAAAATTCAAATTTAACTAGTTTCTATTAGGTGTTATCTCCCTGATTTACTCTGATCTTCAGCTGAACAATTTCCCTAATTCTTGATTTTGATTTAATCTGAATTTTTGTAAACTTTTGGGCTTGTTTTCTCTTCCATCTCTTTTAGTAAAGGCTATGAACATAATTAGACAAACGGATAATTAAATAGTAGAGTTTATTAAACAATAGATATGGGAATGTGACGATAAATATGCAATATCAGTGACCGATCACTCGATCAGTATGTTACACCATCGCCACTGTTCCACCACTATTCCACCGTCGATGCCACTGTCCCACTGCCCTTGACAGACTGATGCCACCCTCCCTCCTATCGCCTTCATCTCCACGGAGATCTACTGCCCTCGATAGACCACCACTGCTCCGTGTTTAATCGCTGTCGATGGCACCGATACATTTGTCTGACGGCGATGAAGTGGGTGGAAACCCTAGTGAATCATGTTAAGGAAAAAGTTTAACGAGTTATGGGTTTAATTTTCAAAACTCGAAATTCAATTGGTGATTGGGTTTAAGTTATTAAACCTGTTATCAACCTGACCAGCTAACAGTGACCCGACCCGAGCCCGGTCCAAATCGGTCCAACTGAACCAAAATTGACTGAGACAACTCAATTTAACACAGTGAGCTAGTTCAAAGAGTCAACTCAGTAGACTCATCTGAGTCGAGAATGAGCCAACTCACACTACTACAGAAATCGTCATTAATGTCGGTTTAAAATCGACATTAAAAAGAACAACCGATGTCTACACGGGCGACATAAAAAGTCGAAGACTTTTCTTGTCAGTTTTTAACGACGCCAAAAACAGTTTTTAACATTTGTTCTCTCTAAAACTGATGGTAAAACATATTTGTTTTTTAAAAAAATTATCACCGCTGCTCCCAAATCCTAACCATGAGCACCGCCGCTGCATCACCACGAGCTCCACCGCCGCTCCATCACCACGAGCTTCACCACCACCACTGAGCACCATGAGCTCCACCGCTACCACCGCCGTGAGTGAATCAAATGATGAAACAGATCATCCTCGATCATTTTCAGCAACTTAGAGGGCTTGTCGCTCCTCTTGCCCCCGAGCTTGATCGCCGAATTGATCAACATGATAGTGAACAACTACACTTCCTCGTTAGAGGTGATCGACTCGTACCCCTTGGCCGAGTCGACCACCTCCCCTGAGTTTAGCAGTGAGCAAAGAAACCAGAAGATGTCATGTCCATATTCGATGTTTCATCTGTCATCGACATCATCAAGGCAATGTCGTCGTCTAAGCCTGAGAAGCTCCCCTCCTCTTCCTCAGCCCTGACTTTCGGCAAACTGTGAGAACATGGGCTGAATCAGTTGCTTTACTTGGAGCAGAACTTAAGGAAGGTGATGGACATGGACTGTGATCATGTCATGGACCGTGTCGATGATTCGAGAGGGGAGGGTGGGGGATGTTTGTGATCGAAGGGTGGGTCTGATGGGGAGAGATGATGGTAAGGCTTGTAGGAAAAGTGCTGAGTGTGTGAGGTACATGTTGAGGAAGGAAGAGAGGCGGACGATGGTGGTAGAAGTGGTTTGGAGCTGAGAATGGTGGTTAATGAGTGTGGTTCTTGGCTGAATTGGGGGTGTTTGAACAATAGGATTTCGAGAAGGGTGCATCTGTGTGCTCGAACTTGGAGGTTTAAGAAGAACAAGAGGGTGAAGATGAAAAAGAAGAAGATTTTTTTTTTATATATAAGAAGAAGACTATTTGTAAGGATGATTTGATTGATGAAGAACATGAAGATGAAGATGAAGATGTTTAATATGAATTTGATTAAGAGAGAGACAGTGGGCGGGGTATTTGATTTTTTTGGGTGAATTTTAGAGGGAATTGTTTTAGGGATAAGACATTGGTTCATTTTGTGAACTGACGTGAGGCGGCGACCTCATCATGGCGGCAAGACCTCAAAACGGTGGTGGCAAGCTCTGAGGAAGGTGGCGACTTCGTCAGAGTTATAGCGACCTCGTGAGGGTGTTGGTGAGATCATGAGGGCGGCGGAAATCTCTTCACCGGCGGTGAGCTCGAGATCCAAGTCCAGATCTTGAGATCGAGATCCTGAGAAAGAGATTGAGATTCATGGCGAGACTCAAACTGATTTTCGCGGGGAGCTACGGATGAAATGGCCCTGGTGTTACGCGAAATCTGTATGCTATGATCCCAATTGTTATTCCCAGGATCGACATTTACGTAACTTGGCAATATGATAATACTTGTAAAAGAAAAATTATTGTAAAGCAAACTAGTAATACTTAGACAAAAGAGTAATGAAACAACACGAGGATTTAACGTGATTCAGCCCAAACTTGGCCTACATCCACGAGGAGAGAACTTGAGAGAACTTTATTAATAAACTTGATACAAAAAGATCTAAAATTTCTCTTGATCTCACAAGAGTATTCATATTTCCATTGAATATAGACCTAGATTATAAGAGTATACATTCTCTTTATGCATCTTCATCTTTCTCCTCTCTTTCTTGGCTTTATCTGATCTTCTTCAAGATCTCCTTAGTGTTCTCCACACAATAACCTACTGGGTTACATCTTTTATTTATAAGATTTTGTAATATAACTCCTATTTGGACTGTGAGATGATCTTGATCGTCGGATGCTTGAAGAATCTTGATCAATCCTATGAGGAGTTGATCTTCTTGATCTAAAAGAATTCTAGACCCTTAAACTTTAGAAACAGATCTTCATAGAATAGAATATGAATCCTATTTAAACTTTAGATACAGATCTTCATAGAATAGAATATGAATCCTATTCGAACTCCACCAGAAAAAAAACTCGCACGCGCCTGAGAAGAAAATACCCATGCTTCAGAAATGAATGATTAATCAACTTATCATGCAGATTAGTCGATTACTCCTTCCATTAATCAACATATAATTCTTATTAGTCGACTACTGTATAACCAATTCTTCTCTTTATCTACCCAGGCGACTAGTCTGTGCATTAGCCGACTTATATTTCTTGTAAGTCAACTAGATTACTCTACCTTAGTCTATTTCTTCCGCTTCAAGCTATCGTTTTTTTCAATCGGATTGGATCTTCTTGGACCATCATCTCCACTTGAAAATAAAGCAAAATCCTAACAATCTTCATCTTGACTTGCTTTTCAAACCTTTAGCAAATCATCTTGCGATTTTGGATTACTATCTTGATTTTTTTCTTGATTGTAACCGTACCATGAATCCTTTAACTCTTGCCCTCTCTCCCCGGGGCCTTTGGCTAATTTAATGCCATGGCTTGGGCCATCTCGAACCTCGCCTGAATGCACTTTTTCTCCTTCCTGCAACACTTTGACCCGGTTCAAGTCCCTTCACAGTCTTCCTTGAAGCTTCACATCAGATTGAGCTCCCTTTCAAGCTTATCTATGAAACTCCAACTCGAACTGAGTTTTCTTCTTTTAGCTTGTGTAATCCTTCATACTTCTCTCCTCCCCCTGTCTCCTTGGCTAACTATGACGATCCCTTGTTGCACTTGGATCTGCCATCCTTCTTCATCTAGCACCCTAATGGTATTAGATTGTATCGTGCCTCTGGGAAATACCAAACCATCTCTGAAGCATGCACCGTCCCATCTTTTTCTGTAACCTTGATTGTCCCAGTATAAATGACCTTGCAAGCTAAGATATCCACCATCTTGATAGTCCCTTCCTCTTTTGCAGCCAAAGAGTTGAACAACTGCTTCTGGGAATATACTTGAACTGTATTACCAGCATTAAATATCCATTCTTTACTTTGAGAAGTGTTGTCTTTAACATAAGAAGCTATTAATACTTTGTTATTAACTTCGCTCATTGCTACATCTACCTCCATAGCTTGCTCCTTTTTCTTCAACCACTGTAGCCAATGCTTCTAGTCATTCTTCCAATGACCTTTCCTGTGACAAAAGTGACATGTTTTCGACGAGCCCAGACTTTTCTTTCCTTCTCCTCTTCCTTTCCTTTCGTGACCATCAAATCTGATCCTTCTTGCCCTTCTTGATTTGATTATTTTCTGATCTCATTAGATAAGATAGTTGTCATGACCTCCTCCAAGATGAAAGTTTCCTTACCATAGAGCATGGTGGTTGTGATATGATCATATGACTATGAAAGCAAATTGAGAAGTATTAATGTCGTGTCCTCCTCATTGATCTTGATATCAACAACTAGAAGCTCGTTGATGACCTTGTTAAAGAAGATTAGATGCTCCAACACCACTGTCACCTTCCTTCATGCGTAGCCCATATAGTTGTTTCTTGAGATACAACTTATTGGAGAGGATTTTGTTATATATAATATTTCTAACCTTGACCACACTCCCATAGCCAATTCTTCATCCATCAATCTATACATGACCTCGTCTGCGAGACATAATTAGAGCATGCTTGCGGTCTTTAGATCTGTCTATTCTCAATCCTCATCTACATACCTACAAGTTTTGCTGACTTTTCCTGCAAGGTCTTGTGAATGCTTTGTTGCACCAACAGGACCTTCACCCTCTTTTACCATAAATTGAAGTTTTCTTTCCATTGAATTTCTCGACCTCGAACTTTGTTGCGAAACTTTCGATCTTTGACATATTGCCCTATTCGACAACCTTTAGCTCTCATACCAATTGATAGCAAAATTGATATGCTTTGATACTACTGTTACACGAAATGGTATGTTATGATACTAATTATTACTTCTGGGATTGACATTTGCGGAACTTGACAATATGATAATACTTGCAAAAAGAAAACTGTTGTAAAGCAAATTAGCAATACCTATAGCAAACAACATGAAGATTTAACGTGGCTCGGCCCAAACTTGTCCTACTTCCACAGGGAAAGAACTTGAGAGAATTTTATTAATGAACTTGATATTGTTGACACTTCCAAAAGACACAACTCCAGATAGCTCTATAATAGATTCATGCAATGTCTAACTTGTTAACACTTCCAAAAGATAGGTCGCACATAGTAGAATAGACGGTTCAGACTCGATCAAACTAGTTAAGTTAAGCCAAATTGGCTAGCTTCACGAAGAAGATAGAGTTTTAGCCCCATAATAGGTTAGCCCCGCTTGAAGCATTAGCCCCACAGCGGTGTACCTTCGCTTGGAGTGTTAGCCTCGTAGTAGGTGATTGGGGGAAAATCGCACACGACAAGTGCACATTTTGAAATTAATAGTTAAAAGTGCGTTCTTTGGCTTCCTCGATCTTCCGTTATAACATATAGGCTAAACGGGTCAAATCCACAGGGACGGAAAGCGATAGAAGATTTACCAGAATGTTCACGTGTGTATTATAGTTTCTTTAACGTTTTAAAGAATCAAAAGAAAAGAAAATAAAGAATGAAAAGAGAAGAGTACGGTGAAATACAAAGAAGTGAGAAACATAGAAGAAATGATTTTTGTGATTTTTGTTTGTATATCTAAAATAAAGTAAAAAATATAAAGAAAACTCATGGATACTAACTACTAATGGCTCTACTAACCATGCTAACCTCTTAGTGATAGTTGCCTCACATGTATCCTTGGCCATCACTAGTCCTTGGTTCAAGAGCGTTTCAAAGCATAACCCGTACGATAACTTTCACATCCAAACTCACCAAAACAAGTGCAAGCTATACTTAAACCATCAAAACTAAATAAGAGCAAGCATGAAGTAAAGTAATGTTAGCTTGTTAGAGAGTTAGGATGTTAGAGTGTTAGAATCCATCATCATGAGCCATCAATGGCTCTTGCAAGAGTAAGGCCAAGTAGAGGCTATTAAATTCATGCGGATTATCAAGTAAGACGTTAGCAAGTTAGTGGTTAGTAATTAGTTTCCATGAGAGAAAATTAGCTAAATATGTAAAAAGAGTTAGAGAGAAGAAAACAAAAAGAGGTAAAGAGAGAACCTTTCATAAATTGTCACCTTTCATTGCAAGCATTCTTGCTTTTCACTCATGTACTACTCTCTCTCCTATTACAAGATCTACAAGAAATGAAAAATACAAAGGAGGAAGAAGAAGAATAACTAACTTAAACTACTCTAAGAAGAAGAAACTACTCTAAAACTATACTAAAACTCCTTAAAACTTCTCCTTTCCCTGCTCTGGAAATCTCAGGATATTTATAGGCAAAAGGGAGAACCAGAGGGACTGTACGAAACCGCGCGTCAAATCTTGGCGTGCGGTTCAACACAAGAGCCGCGAAAATGCGGCGTCGCCTGCTGCATGCTTACCTCTTATCCCCCTGTCGGGTGTACCTCTTGAAATCCAGATTTGGGCACCTGGTTTTGATGAAACCACCCTCCAAGATCAATGGCTATCTTTGTAGGCTTTTAATCACCAATTAAATGGTAATTTTAGGTCTTCTTCTTCATTTCATGCCATGGACCTAGAAACATGCAAGAGAGGTATTATTAACAGGATTTAATATTAAATAAATGTGAAGATGTGGTATGAAATATGCAATTTTAGAGACTAATCAGTAGGCGAACTCCGCAGAGGTTTAGCTCCACTTGGAGCATCGCCTGCAGTGCTTGGAGCGTTATCCTTATTGTAGACTAGCTCCGCTTGGAGCTTCAGCCTCAGGCAAGCTAAGCTCCAGGTCATTTTGACTGTTTTAATTCCCTGAGCGGGATTAGTGGGATAACCCTCCCACTACTTTAGTGGAGTTAATACCCACTTTGAGTGGGCCGTTATAACCCACTGCGGCCCTATTTAGTGGAGACATTTAAGAGGGTCTTGCCCCTCTAACAATCCAGAACAGCTGCATTAGCTTCGTAAGAAGCTTGAATAGGCTCGCACAGAGTCTGTCTAGCTCGCATCGGAGGCTCAAAAGATTGTTTTCTCAACTTTTGCTGATTTTTAGGGGATGTTTACTCCTATAAGGCTTATAAATAGCCCATTAGCAAGCTAGGCCAAAGGGACGCATGAGGGAGCCAAGAAATAGGTATTGAGAAGAGAATCACTCTCTAGCTTCTAAGAATTTAGAGAATACTTTCTCTCATCCATCAAGGATAATCTCAGGGTTTTAACATTCTAATTTTTCAATCTTAAAAAAATTTTGGAACCAGGCGAGAAGGAATTCTTAGCAGAAGACTTGACGATTCATCGCTTGTATCATCAATGGGATAAAGTGATCGCGCGCTAACCAGACTCCTACCGACACACTTCTTTAGAAACTCTAGAAGAAAAGTTTTATAATTTTCTTATTTTTACTTGTAATCTTTCTTCTAATTTAAATTTAAGTTTTCTCATTTGATTCGATCGAAAACAAGATGGCGACTCTATTGGGAATGACTTTCTCCACCAACGAGAAAGTAGTATCGCAATGCAACGATCATGAAAGTTCACCTAGAGGGGGGTGAATAGGTGAAGTGCTAATCAAATGCGAAATTATAAAAATTGTGGCTAACAAAATTAACATACAAATGAATTTTAAAGAGTGAAGGCGAATTCCCATTGAAGGGCTCTAGAACTTCTCTTCAAGATTCCACTCTAATAAGAGTTGAGGTGCTTCAATAGCTCTCTTGGATCAATACAAGTGTGAGCATAATATCAAGCATGTATGAGTAAACAATAATAAAAATAAAAGAGATAAACAAGTAGAGTTTATTTGAGAGAGCAAACACAAACACGAGAATATATTTCACAGTTCAAGCTACCGCTCTAGGTTCCCGCCTTCACTGCTTGATGGATTTCCACTACCTCCACAAAGAAACTCCATAAAAAATACAAACTCTAATCCTCTATATAAGAGGAGGCACAAAGCCAATGCAGAAAGTAAGGGAAGGCACAAAGCCAATACTCCTCTACAGAAGAGGAGGGCACAAAGCCAAATGCACGAAGCAAATTGAAGGTTACAATCTTTGGTAACCACAAAGATCATAAACGAAGAATCTCACAATACAAGATCCTAAATAATGGTATTTGCAATGATAACTCAAGCTTGTAAGAAAATTAATGATTTTTGAAATGAAGCTCTTTAAAAAACTATTGGAAAAACTTCTATAAAGATATATAAACTTGAAGAACAAAACTTGAATTTTCCAAAAACTCTTTGATTTTCCAGAACTTTCAAAATACTTGAAAAACTTCTCTTAAAGATATATAAACTTGAAGAACAAAACTTGAATTTCCCAAAAACTCTTTGATTTTCCAAAACTTTCAAAATACTTGAAAAACTTCTCTTAAAGATATGAATTTGAAGCTCAAAAACTTGTTTAAAACTCTGTAGAAAGTAGCCCAAGGAGGCACTTGAAAACTGGTTTTAAAACTCATGAAAAAATCTTGAAAAAATCCCAAATAAAGACACTATTTATAGGCCTCTCAAAAAAAATAGTCGTTAGGATCCAGTCACAGGCTGAAGTAGCCGGTCGGTCAATCGGGCGGCTGACCGCCAATGGTCAAAAATATGGCCATTGGAATTTTCAGTTAACTAGACGGTCAATCGCACCCAACATCTAGAGAGCAAAACTCTCGGGCAGTCGATCGAAAACAAACAGATAGCACTGAGTCTCACTGCGATCGACCAACATGCATAACACTTAAGCATGTGCACATCCGGTCGATCGGGATCAAACCCAAAACTATATTTTTGTATTTTAAATATTTTTTAAATTTAATTAAATCTTAATAAATCTCAATAAATTCTACAAAAATAAGTTCATATAGATACATTAAAATACAAATATGTCTGATAAAAAATCAATAAATATTACAAACATATGAACTTGTTTTTGAGATAAAAAATTTCAATCTTAAAAATAAAACCGTATTTTTTCCCTAAAAACTAAACTTCTAGAAATCTATTTTTTTTCAAGAACTCATATAAATACAAAAATAAGCTATTGAAACTTAATTGAAGTTCAATGTGTATAAATAGAATCTAATACACATATAAAATGATATAAACTTGTTTTTGATAATATATTTCATAAAAATAACATTTTGTAAAAATGAAACTTAAACTCTTGAAATCAACTCATCAAAGTAAGTTTTTAAAACACAATAGAAACACCAATGCCTATGGATGAAATCCAATACACATAAAATGATATAAACTAGTTTTTTGGTGAAATCTATTAATGAAATCAAAAACTAGTTAAACTGAAACTAAACTTTTTTGTGTGTATAAGTTTAAACAATCAAAATTAATTTATACTTTATAAATATTCTAAACTTACAAACTTTAGACACAAGTTTTCTTGAAGATCTTCTTTACCATGAAGACTTGGTCCAAACTTGATGCATGTAGAGTAGACTCATCTTGAGTATTTGATATGATCTTCATGCTTGAGCTCTTGAATTAACACGTGCTAGCTTCAATAGTGGACTTTAAATCTTTTATTGAAGCTAAACACCTACAAAAATCTTGATTAAATATCTGAAACTTAATAAACACTAGATCATTAGTACTATAACTATATGAGTTAATCATCATTAAAAGTAGAGTGATGGGCCTTTTGTAACGCCCCGATCCTAAAGATACGGAGACGTTATGGCGACGCATATACGCGAGGAAAAATACCCCTCGTATACGCGCTAAGCCTAAATTGTAACCTGAACAAGCTATAAATCGGAAGCATAATGATCATGAACACTGCAGTAATACATATAAAACCACACATGATAGCAATGAATAACGGGAAGAAAATGACAGCTGAATAGAAGTCAAAGGTGATATACAGGAATCAAAGAATAATAACAAGAATGAAATGCAAGTATACCAGAATCAAGGGGAGAGGACCCAAGCTCCTTGCCAGGCGTACCGTCTCATCGAACACCTGCACATTAGAACAACCGTCCAATAGCTGGACGTGCAAATCCAGGGTCGTCAGAATGCGACCATAATGAGTGTGTGTGTAAAGGGGAAACAGCTCGTGCAGAAGAAACCATGTGCATATATAATAATAAGGACAACTGCAGATAGAAAGACTAAATAACACAATAAATAACTGAACAGTAACACATATGATGAAAACATGAATACAGATAGCAGTCAAATGGCACAACTGTAAATATGCAATCAATGTCAATATAGGTATCCATCACATGTCACTAAACTGGTATCCAAGTCTGGTTAGGGTTATAGTTACATGTCTATCACAGTGATATAAATGTACAATCAGGTGATATAGTCAGTCACAATACATTAACAGTTTATTTTCATTTATTATGTCAGCGAACACCAATTGCCACCTGTAATAGACGCATCCCATACTACGCCTATTACATGTGTCAATCAGGGTCCTAAGTTATTGAAATCAGTGGAAGAGACATTATCCATGTTTTAGGTGGGTTCCGTACATACCCGGAACCACGGCCCAATCACCTGGCGCTGAACCAGGTCCTACCGCTAGGTAGTCAATAACAATAACAATAACAATGTGTCAATACAATGACAATATGGACAATACGGGATGTCAGTCATCCCCCGGAACCCTGCAGTGGAACCGTATCTCGGCTGCGCAACCTGTATCCTAGGTCCACCCAAAATACAGACGCTGTCTCCTCCATTAATTTCCCCAATCCCAGTGTAAGTTGTCCATTTACATTATTATTTATAACAATCAATATCCATGTCATTTCGATTACTGGGACGATACGGTGACAATAACAATATCAATGTGACAATAACAATGTGAACAATAATACCGTGTAAACGGTAGAACAATAGAACAATGAAAATGTTACGGTCCAACAATATTTTCCCAGTAACTTTCAATAACATGAATTCAATAGTTATCAGGTAGATGTTATGTAAAATCAGTCAAGTTTTTAAGGGGTGTCATGATGTCCAGGATCAAGATTAATATACAACATTTATTAAAGGGAGATAAATACATCCACAAGGCAAATTCATTTTGTATATATATATACATATGTGGACTTGAATAATAGTTAACGGGTGTAAATCATCATGAGCAATTATTTAGTATAAAATAGAATCTATTAAAGAACAGAGTAATAACACGCTCACATGAAACAATATTGAAATATTTAACGAAAAACAAAAAACACTCACATGAAATGACGCGGTTTCGGAACCGAATCGCCGTCTGGTCTTCACTGCACGAACCAGTACGGATCTCCGGATCATCCCATGGATCGGTCTTCAAATCGCCATTGTATCGGGTCTAGAGTGTGTACAAATTCGAATCTCCTGTAACGACTCTGGAACTCACCAAATGGGTCCGAAACATTTACAATGTCAATCAACTTTAGTGCATCTCCTCAGCAGAAATTTGCTCAAACAATGATCTCATGAAAGTGGAATAGATTACTATCTGACAGTGTGAGGTCTCCGCTGTCACTAGGCCTTGATGTTAAGGGCGTGTATCTGTAAGGAATAATAGTGTTATTTCAGGTACAAATAGTAAGTAAGAAGTTCTCCTTAAACCTCATTTAATAAAAAGGGGATCCTCCATCTGACTAATAACTAATCTAATGCATTGTTCCTTCTTTCTTTTAAAGGGTGCAACTGATTCAATGCCCCAAAAGAATGGTTACATTATCAATCTCAATCCAGCTCACAGCATGTTCTTTTTTTTTCCCTTCTCTCCTCCATGAGGTTCCTTACCTTCTCCACTGACTTCCAATTTCCCTCCCTCGGCATATATATTTGATAATAACATATATGGTGCAGAGTTTAGATGATCCAATTCAATAAGTTTTGATGCTGCTTCCTTTCCCAACTGTATATTCCTGTGTGTCCTGCAAGCCCCGAGCAGTGCATTCCATGCCCCGGGACTAGATTGACATCTCATCTTACTGATCCATTTCACAGCCTCTTCTAAATGTCCAGACCGGCCCAAAAGATCCACTAAACAACATAATGATCCTCTTCCAGAACAAAGCCATGGTTTTCAGCCATGCTTAAACGAAGAAACTGCAGAACAAGCATACAACCCACTACTAAAAGTGAACTAATCTGGCTGTACACCCTCCATCACCATCCTTCTAAGCAAATCCAATGCTTCAATTAAAAATCCAAATCTCATATACCCTTCAATCAAAGCCGTCCAAGAATCTGAATTCCTCTCCGGCATTTGATCAAACAGCTGGTGTGCCGATACTAAATCCCTGCTCTTTGCATACCCATTCACCAAAGTAGTCTAACACAGCGCTTCCCTCATGCTCAGGTCATTGAAAACTTTCCTTGCATCATCCACCTACCAGTTCTTCGCATACGCATCAACGAGCAAACTTGGTATCACAAGATTCGACGACAAAGACCCAATAACAAAAATCTGCCCATGTACCAGCTGAGTGAGTTTAATATCCCCAAACTGAACACAAGCATTAACAAGGCCAGAAAACATATACGGGTTACATCCAATAGACGAATGCCTCAGCTTCACATAGAAGTCCACCGCGTTGCAGCACTGCCCACTCCGAGCAAAAGCAATAATCATACTGTTTCAAGGGAAGACATCACATACCAGCATTTGTCAAGGATCCGGCGAGCGACAGAGATGATGCCCAAGCGAGCATACCCCACAAGCATGGAGTTGTAGGTGAAGACATTCTTCGCGAACAATTTGTGGAGCAGGTCACGGGCATCGTCGGGGCAATTGAGGAAGAAGATGTGGCTGGTTGGGTTGTTAGGATGTGATTAGGAATAGGGTTTGTTTGGATATAGGACTAAATAGGATTTGGAGAATCTAGTCAGTTAGGATTTAGATTATGATAGGATTAGATGGGTTTAGTTTAATAGCTAATAAGTTATGGGTAAAGAGAGAGAGAGAGAGAGAGAGAGAGAGAGAGAGAGAGAGAGAGTGCGGGTGAGAATGCCTGTGAAGTTGGGAAGATTATATCAGGATCAATTAGATTAAATATATATATGGTTCACATTGTATACGACTCCAAAAGGGCATGGTGGTTACTACTTGGGACCTAGGAGCCTAAGAGTATGACTATGAGTTCAATTCTTGGTATATGCAAAGTTGAAAGAATTTTATTTATTTATTTATTTTTTTTTAGAGAATTGGATTTGGGCATGCTATTGGGCTTGTGCTCAGTTGAAAAATTAGGAAGGGCTTGGACTTGAAGCAAGAGAAAAGAAGTATGGGATAAAAGGAGATAATAAAACAAAGTTGAAAGAATTTTTTATTTATTTATTTTTTTTTAGAGAATTGGATTTGGGCATGCTATTGGGCTTGTGCTCAGTTGAAAAATTAGGAAGGGCTTGGACTTGAAGCAAGAGAAAAGAAGTATGGGATAAAAGGAGATAATAAAACAATGATCATGGATGATGATGATTATGAATTAATTAGTAATGATTAAAATAATATCTAAACTTTAAAAATGACAAATTTCTTAAAACAGAATATGCATACATATTAAATTATTATTATTATTATTATTTTTTGTTATTAAGTCATGTATTACAAGATATGGGTATTACACCTTTGGTCCAACAATCTCTCCCTTTTTATGATGATAAAACTCATAGAGTTATATATGCATAAATTAAAGATAAGCTTTGTAAAAGCTTTCCCGTAACTCATGTATAGCATAAAACATATAGATATTCAATGTACGCTCATAAATAACATCAAACATAAACATATATAAATATCAAATATAAAAATATGCATAAATACAAACATAACATGTATATATAAACTCTAAATTTCTCTCCTCCTATTTGTCAATTCAACAATAAAGGGGTAAAGAAAATATGGTAAATATATATGCGATATAAATCTATGAAGAGGAGAGACGTTAAGTTAACTTCCTTTGCATACATACATTATATGTATAGGCGGAGATGTTAAGCTCTCCTATACACATGCATTACATAGATAAGAGAGGTCAAACTCTTCTTTATATAATACACTCATTATAAATTTACATATAGAGGGGACATTAAATTAACTCTCCTTGCATATAGGAATACATATCAAAAACAAATTTTGAAAACAATTAAAATTTTGATTTTCTAAGCCAATTGAAAGGGTAAATAGTTGAAGTTACCAAGTATAAAATTGAAACCAATTATAGGATTAAAACCAATTCTGAAATTGTAGATATCAATAGAAAAACAATTGTGTGTTGAAAAATATAGAAACCAACATAGATACCAATTTGTAAAATAATTTTGATATCAATTGAAGGTTTAAATATGATACCAGTTGAATAGATAATGAAAGTCCATGATATCAATTTGAAACTCTAAACAAATTGAAATATAGATATCAATTGTAACATTGATATCAACATAAAATATTAACAATTTAAAAAAAAAAAGAAATATCAAGTCAATTTTTCTTTTGCAAAATTGTTAAAATTCTTTCATTTTGTCAAAAAGAAGGATTAAAATACCAATTTAAAGTCAAAAAAAAATTTCTCTCCTTTTTTGAAACAACCATATAAACAATGCATACCTTATAAAAATATACCTATTTATTTGAAATGAAATTAAGCTTAGTATGAAATCAATTGTGCTATATCAATTGTAAGATAAAGACATGTATGGACATTATTAAATATGCATAATCAATCATGTGTGTGTGTGTGTGTGTGTGATACCAATTGAAATTTAACAACACTTGATATCATGAGACATGCTTATAGATAAATAAGAATGAGTATACAAGAATCAACTGTCATGTAATCATGTGTATATCTCATTGAAATCACCAACCTACATGCACACGTCAAAAGAATAGTCAGTTAAGCATATACAAGGCATAATCACCCAAGCAATCTCCTACTAAGGGATAGTATTTTTAAAAATAAATAATTTGAAAATAGTTAAAATTAATTTGAAAATATAACTAAGTGAAGAATAATAGAACTAAATTAAAATAGTTTTAAAAACTCGTTCAAAAATTTTCAAATAAGAAACCAATCATATACATCTCATTAAACATGGTAATTACATAAAAATTATCACTCAAAGTCTATATAGCATGAACTTACTCATGAATAATATGTAAGAAATAAAGTCCATTAGCAATTACATGAGTAAACATAAAGTGAGTGTAAAAGATTCATGTAAATAACGTTTTCATAAAAGTAAAACAACTTTTTACAAAATCAAAACTCATATGAATTCTTTTTCAAGCTTTGACACATATAAAACTTGATTTGTAAAAACAAGAAAATGTAAATAAAGAAAACACCAAAAGATATCAAGATTAGTGGAGACAATAAACTTAAATCATCAAAACATATCCATCAACAAAATATTCAATAAGCATATGAAAATATAAGATAAACTTCAAGATATATATAAAATTTATCAAAACTAAAGCATTCATATATATCCAAACATAAATTGAGTACACAATAAAGTATATGACATAAAATCGAGTATCTCAAGGATACAACATGTATGTCACATAGTTTTAATGAGATTTACAAATAAATGAAGCAAAAAAACCAATTAAAAATAATCTCGTAAAAAATCAAGTGCGTATCTTTAGAAATTTATTCAAAAACTACATCAAAACAAATGTATTTTAAAGAATTACATGTACAAATACAAGAATCATCAAAAGTAAGATATATGCATATAACTAAATGATAATTGAGTATGCAAAGAATATGAATCATGTTAGGCACAAAATTCAAGGTTTATCTCAAAAACTATACAAGTATATCACACGTTTTAATAAAAATTTGTATCAAACATATAATCAAAACATATAACGTGCTAAAAATCAAATTTAAAGCATAAACTAAACATAAAGTGGAGAATAGAGATTGTTACCAACACAAATATAATTAATCTCCATTTCACCAAAACAAGATGGTCTTCCCACCTAAACTCTTCGATAGTGAAGCATCCAATAATTTGTCCATCATGCCCAATTTGCATCACCATCAAGGCCATCAATCCTCTCATGTCTTGTGAGAGTTCACACCTACATCAAATACAATTGGTATTAATTTTGATACCTAAATCTTTTTGGTCATGTTAGTATGTCGAACCTGAACATTCTTATTCACATCATTTAATCTATCAAAATAAAACTTTGCTAGATGGCTTTTCAAGCCACAATGTGAATAATAAAACACATTGGCATGCTTAAGAGTATGATATGTATGTGCATGCCGCGTAATATGTGCATGAATATTTGGAGCTTGTTTCTTTTGAAATAAGAATTCCAATATATTATAGTCAAAAGCACATTGGCTCAAGGTTGAGCCTAAACAATCAATTTTGCTCCTCAAAATAAAATTTTCATTTTTGTCAATGGAAAGGAAACTACATTAGCATGAGAAATATGACAAGTATGGGAATCAAAACTATTTTTTTGAAGAAGCAAAAATCTTTAATTTTTCAACCAAAATATTTTTCAAAGAGTCTTTTGCCTTTGAAATTAAAACGATTTCTCTTTTCAAAGTCTCATTTTCTTTTAAAACAAACTCGAGTTGAAATCTCAAAGAATCTTTTTTTTCTTCAAAATGACATCTTTCTCTTCTAAACAAAATCTAGTTTTGAAGACAAAGAATCATTTTCCTTTGAAATCTCCTCTCTCTTTTAAAACAAGATCAAGTTTAGAAGATAAAGATTCATTTTTTTCTTTAAATTCAAACTCTTATTTTTCAACAATTTATATTTTCTCAGTAAATCCTCACAAAACATTGTAAGTTTTTCATTTAACATGTGAGCATCCTCGTCAAGATCGGATTCCGAGATTATCTCAACAGAGTTATTCCCTTGGACTATGAAGCATTCTTGTCAGAATCATTTCTCTCTCTGTATCATTTGACATTTGTTCACCAAGAGAGATTAATGTGTTTCACACTGTAAAAGTGGAATCACAATTAGCAATCCTAAAATATAATCATTGTTAAGCATTTACTTTAGTGCAATCCTAGCTTATGCATTAACCTCAAAATATTTGTCATTATCAATATATGAGCTTTTAGTTGTGGCAAGATAAACATGTAATCCAATGACTTTAAGATAAGCGCTCATTTTAATTTTTCATATTTTGATGTTACTAATATCTAACATAGGCGGATCAAGAAAATCCATCAGTGTGTAAAGCAAATATAGTGATCAGCAAACAAAAGTCACTACTCAGTGGTTAAACCAAATATTAGAAGCACTACCTTTGATTCCAATTGAAAGTTCACCTAGAGGAGGTGAATAAGCGAAGTGCTAATCAAATATGGAATTATAAAAACTATTGCTAGCGAAACTATCACACAAATAAATTTCAAAAAGTGAAGCCGAATTCTTAGTGAGGGGGTTAATTCTCTTTACAGTTCTCCGGACTCTGACTATAGCTCCGGCTTAGGTTAAATTCTGGTCGAACAAGAGGGAGCATTCTGAGGCACTCGCTCTAGGGTGGCAATACCTTGAATTATGAGTAGCCCTTTTCATCGGGGGTGCTATATCACATAGACCATTAAAACACTTATTTCAATGGTCAGATGATGAAGGAAAAGTTAGTGGCTGTGCTTCTTCCAGCACCATTAGCTCTATTCAACAGTGTTCGTATCAGCCAATATGGCTGATAAAAATAATGATGATGATTTTCATCGCCGCATGGAAGCTCAGGAGCAGGCTTCTAGGACTCAGCAAGCATCCAATGTATGTTGTCTGAGATCCTGATAAATCAGAACAACGAGGAGAATTCCGAATAAAACGAGCGATAAAAGGAATAGAAGACTCCATAAGATAAAAATATAAAGGAGTCCTCCTCACTCGACGTCGAAGTCATAAAAGGCATCCAACTCAGATAGCATCCCTAACTCAACAGGATGAACTGGAGAAGGTAGGGATGACCCGTCCTTACTCGCTGGAGTGGGATTTGGTCCGGTATTTGCCGAAATTCAAGCCACCTATATTGCATCATACGGTGGAAAGAGCTCGCCAAAGCAGCACATTTATTACTTCCAGTCTCAAACCGGCAATGTGATAGACAATGATGCTATCATAACCAGATTATTTATCGGTACCTTCAATGGGATAGTCTTTGACAGGTTTAGAAGTCTTCCTAATGGCCCCATTAATTCTTAGTTGACCTGGAAGCCCAGTTCCTCTCCCGATTCTACAAGGATGATACCGAGGTCACTATGGGAAAACTCCTCTCAATGGTCCAGAGGGGAGGAGAATCTGCAAGGGATTACATAGAGAGGTTCCACAGCCTTTCTCTTTCATGCCCTATAGGCATGCCTTTGCCCATGCTGTTCAAACATGTAGGCACAACTTCATTGACAAAGTGAAATTTAGCATGGGAGCCCATTAAGGCCCACACGTGGAAAGAGCTTGTTAAACATGCTGAAATAGTTGAGAAATCGACTAAGAAGTTTGAATCCTCTACTCTCAAGAGCAGATAGGGAGTCAACAATAAGGGATATGATACAGCTCAATCTTCCCAAGCCAAAGGAAAAAAACAATGGCTGTAGAACTGTCCGGAGAAGCTCTGCGAAGCCAAAAAGGAGTAACTTCAACAATAATCCAGAGTCCAAATTTCCTCAGAAGCAGTACTCCTTAAAAGATGAGCAGGTGGTGATAATAATCTTCCACTTGTTCAACAAGTGTAACAAGCTGAAGTTACCAGAGGTTCGACGCCCTGAAGAAGTTGGACATACAAACGATCCCAACTACTGCATCTTTCATAAGATGGTTTACCATCCTACCTACAATTGCTTTGTTCTTAAGGATAAGATCCAAGCGCTGGTTGAAGCAAATGTTTTGAGAACAAAAGAAAATTACCGCTAACATGGTGACCCTCAATTTAGAAATTTCCTAAAAGTGACTGTCCAAGATGGACTAACTCTATCCCGAAAGAAAAATGAAAGTGACCAACCTACTTAGCTGAAAAGGAGGAGGCCAAGTGCCTCATTCCATTGACGATTAAATCTGAGAAAATCATGTGGGTACACCCAGATATTGTCAATGACGAGCAATGAGAGGATGTAAGGCTAATGTGCCTTCCACTGGCAAAAACAGAACTTCGAAAAATTAGAGGAAAAAACCCAAACCCTCAAGTTGACCAAATGCCTTTGTGACTTAAATAATGATGAAGATTGTGGATAAATGACCAGTAATGAGTAGGAAGACTCTTAACTTCATATTTTCACAAAATAGTTATCAAGGAGGAACTGAAATTATCAAAATACTTTTGAGAGGTTGCAATGAAAAAAAATACTCTTAGATCTTAAAAATTGACTAAGTCACAAAATACTTCTATTCTCGTGGTGCTCTTATTATTCCGTAAAAATGAATATTTATATGCATGGAAAATGAATGAATGATTGTCTTTTCTAATATAATTTTATTATAATTATAAAGAACGTGCAGTTTCAAGATAAAATTTAGGGACAAAAAACTAGATAAAAATAGAGTGTTGCGTACACACTTTCATTTCAAATTTTCTTCTTTTATTTTAATTTTTAATTAACTTCTATTTTATTCGTTTATTATTCAGGCCTTTTCATTTACTTTTTGAATTCTATCCGACTTGTTCTTTTTCCAATTGTTTTGTTTCATTTCTATCAAGATTTTTTGCTTTTTTTTCTTTCTGATTTTCTCTTTTCATTTTCTTTCCATATTTTTCTTTTTTTCTTTTTTATATTTTATTTTGTCTCTTTACTCTATTTTAATTTTATTGACACTCAAAAATAGGTCTCCTCAAGATTCAAAGAATTATAAAAAAAATTATTTTGTTTTTGTCTTTAATTATTCCAAACATATAATTTTATTTTATTCTGCGTTAGCGTGTTTTTTACATTAACCCAAACAAACCCGGTTCACATAATTCGCTGGGTTCAGGTCCGAAACAGATCTGCATTCATCTACTGTCTGTGTCTTGAATCAAAATGCAGTATTAGGGCTCGAGAGATTTGAAGAACCCATTGCAATTGAAGCTCAAAACCCTCTCTCTTGTTAGCAATCTCGATTTGAAGGCAAAAGAGTAACGAAAATGGAGGAGAAGGGAGACAAAACGGATCCGGATCGGGATCCGAAGGCGGATCCGGAGTTCGTCGCCTGCCTTCTCCAGCCTCGGACCGACCACCACGATCAAAACTACGTCAGGATCCGGCGCCTCCTCCTCTCCCGCAATCCCCAGATCCAGGCCCGCAAGGTATTTGTCGAAATCTCTAGCTGAAATCGCGTCTAGTTTGAAGCGTTGAAATTTTTTAATCTTTGTTGAAGGAATGGAGATGCAATGGGAGAGGATACGTTGCGTACAGGAATTTCATTCGGAGGCCGAGGAATTGGGAGAGTATGATCGCACCTAGCCAGACCAGCTCTCCAGGTCACAGGTTAGTTGATTTAATTTAATTTTAATTTTGTTTTATTTGGGGGGGGGGGGGGGGGGGGGGGGGGTGGGGTGGGGTGGGGGGTTGGGGGAATTAGCTCGAAATGTGTCAAGATTTGCTTGGTTTGATGCTATGATTCCATGTGAGTAGACTTAGGTCAATAAAGACTTGAATGTAGGGAAAAAATTTGGAGAATGCTTGTTTTTACTTACTAGTAAAGGGAAGAAAAACACAAGAGGAAGTTCAGAAAAACATTTACATGGTTGATTAGGTCTGTGCATGTGTGAGCTTAGACTTGCGTGCTTGGCAAAATGGCAGCTTCTACATAAAACTGATAAAAAAGGAAAACAGTAGGAAACATAATTCAGGTACTTGCATGCACGTGCAACCCATACATTCCCATAATTCTTTGGCTGTTGAGTTAGTGTGGCTGTAGGCATTGATGTCTATGTGCGTTCACATTGCTATTTACATCCTTTTGTGTGATAATTTGCTGCAAGGAGGGATGCTAAACTTGCAGTTTTTGGTACCTTGCTGCACGAGAACTTGCATTCCAACATTCCGAATAGTAGTGTTTTTGCAACTCTCAATGTTGTGATCTATCAATATGTTTTTCATCTTTCATGCATATATATGTGCCCAAATATAAATTACGTAGTCAATAGGAAACCCATATTGGTCTCTGCCGGACATCAAGTATGGGTTGAGGCTCATAGACAGGGGTTCCTTAAATAAAGACCCATCCTTTCCGCAGTGGAGTTTGTTGACTTTGTTCATGAGAGAAGTTCTTCTCTATGTGGATAGCCCAACAAAATAATCCTTCTTGTTTTGAAACAAAACTGTCCAAATAATGGACTTTAGCTGCAAAAAGTATGTCAGCTAGCCCCATGCTAACCAAATCTGTTGTTGATGTCCTATATCTGATACACCTCCTCACAATCCAGATGCATGAGACTGACTGTGAACTCACAACATTAAACTCTTAGGTCAATGAATGCATACTTTGCTTAATTTGCCTACTGGTGTTCATTTTCCCCCTTCAGTCACATCCATTATTGGATGAATTTCTTTAAAGCAGTCTTGATTCACCATAGCAGTGATGTGTAACAATGAAAAGAGGAGGAATCTCTTCTCTACAATATGCTCTAAAGGAAGAACTGTGAGCTCATTGGGAGCATACAGTTTCACATTGCTTCCCATGACTAAATGAACCTAACCTTTTTTTATTTACATGGAAAAGCGATGTTTAATTACTTAAGATACTAAGAGAAATGATAGAACAGAGGGGGTCACTATCTCATTGCTTCATATTCATTCCTATGACACCTAAGTGTAACCTGCCTGCTAAATCTAGCATGTCATATTCCAGATCTTTTTTTCAGTCAGCGTAGTCTTTTTTTAATAGGAAATTAGAATGTTCATTTTCCTTCTGCAAATTACAGGATCCTAGGAATAAAATGATAGAGTGTTACTCCTATATTTACTCTTCTGAAATGTAAATAACATCCATCCACCACCTTTTATTGCAGTCTAGTGTAGTCTTTTTTAATAGGAAATCAAAAGTTTAATTTTCTTCCGTTGATTAGAAGAATAAAACAAACTAGAAATATTTTACTTTTTACTATTTGTTGTTACTCGTTAACTCTCCTGAAATGCAAATGTTAGGGTTTAAGGATTAGACAGTTTACCCTAGTTTGAGGTAACTTCCTTTTTATATAGGTGAAGAATAATAACAAATTATAAGAATATACTTGTTACATACTTTAATATCCCCCCTCAAATTGGAGCATAGATATCAACTCAGCTTGTTACAAAGACTAGATAAATATTTTCTAAACAAAGATTTTCTAAATAAAAATATGAGAAATAAATAAATATTAACATTGTTGAAAACAAACATTGAATTGCTAACATTGATGCCACCAAACTGCTAGATTATTAATTTCGATGACAAAGTTGCAAATCAAATCAAGCCGGATTTGAGTTGAACTGAGCACTTATGCAACGATTGTATGAAAAGTTAAATATTCATACCCTTGGTTACAGTCAAGATTTTTAGAGTTTTTCAAACTCAACAGAAGATAAGGTTTTGAGATATCCTCAAACTCAATAGGAGAAGTTTTGAGAGTTCTTAAAACTCAATAGAAGATGGGCTTTTGAGATATCCAGCTCAATAGAAGAGAAGGTTTTGGAAGGTCCTCAAACTCAAAGAAGAGGAGATTTTTTGAGATCCTTAGATTCAGTAGAACTGCCAAATTCAGGTAGAATCATATTAAACAAAACCCTTCAGTGCATCCGAAATGCCAAAAAGCATAACAATTGACTCTTATATCACCAAAATCAAACTTCAATACACCAAGATATGACCAAAAACAATTTTGATCTTAGATTAGCAAAATTCCAAACCGGAACTATTCATCATGAACAGTACCACTGTGTTACTCTTCATGTGAACAATTCCTTTTTCTCTTTTAGCAGATCTGAAGAATAAAACAAAAAAGTAGATAAGAAGATAAGAAGAAGATGTAATGATGGTGGACGTGATGCTGGTGATGTCAGAAAATGGTGGATGATGATGGAGGCGCAGGTGGTGATGGAGGGGGGATCTCACAATACCTAAAGGCATCATTATGATACCATGTTAGGGGTTTAGAAATAGACGATTTACTCTAGTTTGAGGTAGCCTCCTGCTTATATAGATGAATAATAATAATGAATTACAACAATATCCTTACTTGTTACATACTCTAAATAGCAAATAACATCCATCCACCACATTTGAAAAACAGTTTTTTTAATAACTCTTCTTGCATTCTGTCACTTGTTCTTGTAATAGAAGCAAATACTTTCAAGTTTCAGCCTCTGATCTTGTCTGACTTCTTAATCTAATATACAAGCTAAATCAGAAGCATCAGAAATGTGAATGTACAAGCAGTCTATTTTTCTTACACCTGGATTAAATTCATGTATGCAGCTAAAATCAGTTGTGAAGAATCTAAATACTATTGTAATGCTGACTTCTTGCATATTATGAATTCGGAATAGCTCATAGTCAGATACTATGGTCTGTCATCCATTTATGATTACCTCTTTGCTAGCATGCATTTAGCTTTTATTATTTCATGTTAGAATCCTAGGTGTTAAAAAGTGGCCCTTCCTAGCATGGTTTAAAATATTGTTATGAGTATCGATATTGGCCAATTGATTTTAATTATCAATATCGTCAATATCTCCCAATATCAACCATATCGGCAATTTTGGCTGCGATATTAGAGGTTAATATTGTATCGGTTACCTCAAAACCTGATAAGATATTGCCGATATATCGGCCGATATTTAAAACCATACTTCCTGGTCTTCAATCAAAATCCATTCATCATACACACATGTTTCCTGATTTTCAATTATTATATGAATCTTATATGGCTGTTGAATACTCCACTGCCGCGCACGCAAGTCTTTGAGGTTTGTATCAATTTGTGTTTTCTTGTAGATCTAATATGAAGTTTTGATGTACCAGTGGGCATTGGGCTTCATCTTTGGCTCCACAATCTATATTATTTGAGGCAGACACAGTGAGTTCTAGCAGGGTATGTATAGTAGATTTTCCTTGTTGCACACTGTATGTTCTCCTAATGTTGGCGTTTTTACTACAAAAGCATTCCTTATGTTATGTAAGTACAAAAGTTATATTGAGGATGCTTCACAACAGAGGTTTAATGGCATGCCAGAAGATCCAAGTCATCATTATGATCCACATGCTTCTACAAACATGAACAAAAATAAGTTTCCTGTGAACCTTCGCTATGTACCAATGAACAAACATAATTCCATTTGACTGCCTGACTCACTGAAATTATTCAATCAAAACTCTCCTAGATATTTGATATTTCTCTTTTTTATGTGTTTTAAGCTTTGAAGATCATAATAGCTGTTATGAATGTGCAAAATTGTCATTTACAGTCCATATGTTACCTACACATGGATAAATTTGCATTCGTACAAACATATCATTCCACCAATATGCAACCAAAACATTGAGTTTTATATACATGTGTGTGTGTGTGTGGACTTGTGTCATTCCGGAAGGATTCGAGGCCGAATCCTTCCCACTCAAATACGAACATTTGACATTCGAATACAAGATCCACTCCGTTGAAGTTGACCTATATTATTTCAAGTGTATATAAACCAAAAATCAAGTGTTTTGATTACTTTTTTCTCATGCATCAAGTAAAAGAAAAACGAATGACCTAAATAGTGAGTTGGTTAGTTTAACGGTGTAGAACATTTGAAACCTAACAAAAATTGGTTTGTAAAGTTTAGATCATGATCAAATGGCCGGATCGAGAATTTGTATATCTAAAGACATAGATCTAACCAACTCACTACTTTCGGCCATTCATTTTGTGCCGCTTAATGGATGGACAAAAAGTATTCAAAACACTTAATTTTTGGTTTATAGATACTTGAAATAATATAAATCTATTTCAACAGAGTGGATCTTGTATTCGAATGTCGGAGGGTTGTATTTGAGTGGGAAGGCTTCGGGCTCGAATCCTTTTTGATCTATATTATTTCAAGTCCCTCTCTCTCTTTCTCTCTCTCTCTCTCTCTCTCTCTCTATATATATATATATATATATATATATATATATATATATAGACTTGTGTCCTTCCAAAAGGATTCAAGCCCGAATCCTTCCCACTCAAATACAATCCTCCGATATTCAAATACAAGATTCACTCCTTTGAAATTGATCTAAACATTTAAAAACCCCTACAAACTAATTTTTGTTAGGTTTCGAATGCTCTACACCGTTAAACTAACCAACTCACTACTTTCGGCCGTCCGTTTTGCGCTACTTGATGGATGGGCAAAGAGTATTCAAAACACTTGATTTTTGGTGTATGGATACTTGAAATAATATAGATCAACTTCAACGGAGTGGATCTTGTATTCAAATGTCGGAGGATTGTATTTGAGTTAGAAGGATTCGAGCTTAAATCCTTTTGGAAGGACACAAGTCTATTTCTCTCTCTCTCTCTATATATACACACGGTAAGCACAAGGCTCACCGAAGTTTCGTGCGAACTCCCAAACCACCCCTTCGATGGATGATCTGAACTGTTCATCTTGATCTACACACTCTAATTTATGCTATCAATAAAAAATCACGCGATTCTGACCCTTTTTACTCATGCATAAGTGGTTACCAAAAACTAATTTTATTAGCCATAGAATAAATATGTCATTTGATGCATGGATAAAAAGGGTCAGAGTCATGTGATTTTTGATTGGTAGCCTAATTAGAGTGTGTAGATCAAGATGAACGGTTCGGATCATTCATGAGGGGGGTGGTTTGGGAGTTCACACGAAGTGTTCGGTGAGAACGGTGCTCACCGGAATATTTTCCTATATAGGGGGGTGGTTTGGGTGTTCACACGAAGCGTTCGGTGAGCCCGGTGCTCAATGAAATATTTCCCTATATATATATATATATATATATATATATATATATATATATATATATATATATATATATAGGTAAAGTGTTTCTAATATGTCTCCTTTAGATTATAATCTAAGGAGGCGGCCTAAAACTCTAATATCTCGATATTTTTTTTACGATCCGACCTCACATTATCTTCTTCTTCATGTAAGATGTACACATAAAAAATCACATGATTTGATGTTTGTTTACTTATTTTCTTTGGGTTCAAACATTAATTGTTTTTTAATAGTAGAACAGAATAGAACGATTAGAGATCAATGCGTTAACAAACTCCAAATCACTTGATTTTATATGTGTACATCTTAAAATATGAAGATGATAATATGCGGTCAGATCGTGGAAAAAAATCGGGATGTTGGAGTTTTAAGCCGCCTCCTTAGATTATCTAAGGAGACCTACTAGGAACACTTTACCCTATATAGTATATATATAAAGTAACCTTGTTTCTCTAGCATTCTTATTGATGGGAAACATCATTCTGTGTTTTTCAACCCTATCTTTCTGCTCCTAGTGTGGATAATCTGTGATCTTCTCCTTCTTTTTGTTATCAAACCGTTATCTCATTTGTTTCTCACCTGCGTGCCCTTGATCTCATTTTGACCAATTCCACTTCATGAGCCAGCTGTCTCTCACTCTGACCATAAGTGTTGCATTCCATCACTCTGACTATAAGTGCTGCATTCCACTTCAGCTTTCTTGTTATTCAACCCGTCATTCTTTGCTATTTACTTGCAATGCATTCAACTTCCTAGTTCTTCAATCTTCTTCCTTGCATACTAGCTTATATCATGAAGACTATCATCTTATCTATGTGGTCTGGAATTTGTTGAAATATGTTCTTATCATCTGTCATATATTCTTATCTATGTGGCCTGCTAATGGAACATTCATCTGTTATTTTTTCTTATCTACGAGGTCTGGAATTTGTTTCCAGATTTTTAATGTATGGATTTTGACAGTATTATATCTTCTGCAGGATTTAAGAGGCTTGAACAATTCTTTTGGTCACCGTTCAAGTTGCAGCTCAAGTACAGGTGACACTGATCACCAAGTCCAGTTTGTTGAACCTGCGTATTCATTTGTCGGAATGCACTGCATCTTTGACAACTGCAAAGCTTCAGGTGATTTTTATTTACATGAGAAAAGTTCCTTTTGCCTCACTTCCTTTCTTCATTCCACCTTTATATAATTTATTCAAAATGAAAACGAACTAATAAATTATCATTACCAGTTACAATTTTAAAATTTGGGCACAAGAGTTCTGATCTACTCGCGTATGGCGCATCTGATGGAAGTTTGACAATATGCCTCATCTCTGAGATGCCGTCTGTTCTTCATCAACTAAGAGGACATTCAAAATCCATCACAGGTGAGACAAGATGCCATAAGTTTTGACCTTTTTTAAGTAATGTCCCCCCCCCCCCCCCAAAAAAAAAAAAAAAAAAAAAAAAAAAAAAAAAAAAAAAAAAAAAAACACACACACACACACAATAGGAATGCACCTTGTTTCACTTTCATATGTTACTATTAGAGTGGACAGAACACATCATAAGTTAAAATGAGTAATACATACTTGCCATTTCACATGGCATTGGAGAGCACAATAAAAATTATTGAAGTGCTTGGAACTTTGATAGACGAGTCGTGTCATTATACTCGTGTTAACAAATTTCAAATGAATGCTATTATTATTCAAGGATACTACTATACTCTATACTCCCTAATTCACAGAAAGGGGTTTTGACTAACTTTTTCAAGAGGTCGGAATTTTACCCAATCCATGAATCTATTGCCTTCTGAGATTTGGGATGTAACAACCTCATTGAGTATTCAGGAACACACACACACATGTGCCCCTATATATGTGTGTATGCGTGAATTATCCTTAATTTGATATATGTTAATTAAAATTGCAGCGATCTTGTTAAGATAATTAGAAGGTTTTGTAAAAATTTTCAAGAAGTATTATAAAGAAATAAACATCCATGTAACTTAAAAGACATAGAGAAATTATTTAGTGTAACACATTTAAATGCTGTATTTTATATTATACGCGCACATACATATATCCATAGTACATGTTTTCAATTCAACAATTTTATGTAATCTCTATATTTCAAGTTAATGTGAATATATTTTTTGCAAGAATTTTCTTATCTATACATTGTTTTTCAAATTTGTTTCTTCTATTAACGCTAAAGTATTTCTAAATATTTGTGTTAAATTTTTTGAACAACAAAAACTAGTGTCTTATGAATTTCTCATGTGAGCTGAATACTATCGTTAAACTTGGAAAAAAATGCCTAATATTATATACGGTGGCCAAGAAGTGTCAGAAATATTTTCAATTTTTTTGTTTCGGTCATGCTAACTAGTTTCCTATACATGAGCATCCTGCATGCCAGTGTTTGCATGCAAGTGTCCGAAAATGATGAACGAAGCCCCAATAGTAGCTGATAGTATAGGGTTAAATTGTATCAGGTACCTCAAAATCCTATATGATAATATCTCGGAATCGATCGTTTTTTAAACCTTGTGTTAATGATTATAACATATAGAGTGATTGATTTGTTTATTGACACATTTTTCAGATAGATCTGTTTGACATGTTTCTATGCTAGATCTAAAGACTTTCATCCAACAGTTTCTACATAACTACTCGCTCTATTGTTGCTAGGTACTTCTCCAAATGTTTGATATGCTTAATGGAGCAATAATGTTTGATCAATTTACTTCTGTTCTCACTTCATATGGTAGTAAGATTTCCCTTATATTCAATATATGCTAACTAGATTACAGATTTTGATTTTTCATCTAACAATCAGTACATTGCTTCATCCTCAATGGATAAAACTGTTCGGGTCTGGGAGATATCCAAGGGCCATTGCATTCGAGTAATATATGGAATTTCTTCCCAATTATGCATTCGCTTCCACCCGGTGCGTACACAATCTATTTCTCCTTTTTTCCACTGTCAATTTGTTGAGATATTTGCAGAATTCTTCTTTCTTGTTGCCATTTTTTTATGCCCTTACTATTGAAAGCTAGCTGCTGACATCGGTTTATTTAGCAATTTTCAACTTCTGAGGTTTTATGCAGTAAGTCAAAACTCAGTTGGCAATCTATCAGGAATACAGCAACAAGAAGAAATTCTTTATCTTAAATCTCTTCGGTTGGCTATATGAAATCTTTTTTCCCCATTCACCTCCATTAACAGTCATCTGCTTGTTACATCAACGACTAGTGTATCTTTTCTATTTTTTCCCAAACCACATTCATTTTGGTCTGGCCCTAGTCTTTGTCACCCCATCAATGAATAACCATTATCCTGTCACTCTTAAGGGGCACACTTATTTTTTTCGTTGCATGTGTCGAACTATCTCAATCTATTGTCTCATTGCATCTAATTCTACCCACCTCTAACATGTTATTGATATCTCTTATTTTGTGTGCGTATAGATTTTGATCATGCAATTAGATGAATATAAGAATATTGCAAGATATCGATTTCAAAGTAAAACTATCTTGCAAATCATTGAGACAATCCTAGTATAGGGCAAGATATAGTAGTATCGAATCATAATTTGAAAACTAAGAAAAGTACAACCCTTATCCTTATCTAAATCTCCAAACTACGTTCTAATTTTTATGCGAGTTATATTTTTTTTATATTTTCTTTTAAAACCAATTTAAGAGAGTTATTTTTACCTATAACTAGAGAAAAGAAGAAAGATTACTCAAAAAAAAAATGATAATCTAATTAGAAAAGCAGTAGATCTAAATTATGAAAGCAATAAAACTAAACTAAGAAATCAAGAGAAAAGAGGATAAAAGAATAACTTTTTATTAAAAAGAAGGTCGCACTAATTGGAGTTTACAAGGAAGGGGAGAGAGAGAGAGTTAACTACAACTAAAATAACAAAAGACAGAAAGAAATACTTATTGAATTGAAGTAGTCGTGGCCGGATCTTCGGGAAGAATGAAGACGAGGATGATGATGAACATCCATTACTTCTCCAATTTAGGGCTCAACTCACACTCCTTGCTTTTTCTTCTTGGAGGAGACCCTCTATTTTATAGCTTTATACGATTCATTTCTTCTTCAAACATGACCTGATTTGCTTAGATTTGTTGAGATTTGGAGAATTGCCTGATTTGCTTGGATTTGTTTGACTGAAATTATTTGATTCACATGCTTTCTTTTTCTAGACAGATTTGAATGTATAGCTTGCTTGATTTGCTTCGATTTTTTTTTGCTGGATTTATTTGATTGCATGCTTTCCTTTTCTAGACTGATTTGCATGGATATCTTGCCTGATTTGATCGGATTTGTTTTGCTGGAATCAATGTAACGATAGTAGAATATATACTACAAATGTGCACATTTCATTTCACAACTTCCCAACACTTATCTCTTTACTCGTCCCCGGGTAAAGACACAAGATGGAAAATATTTTAACATTCAGGACATGATGTACATAAAGAATGATGGTTGAGATACACATAATGTGAGTTGATGTTATATAATCCTTAAGAGTCAGAGGTGTGAAATTCAATCTCCATTCAAGAATTCTATCATTTTAAAATAGAGACACAAATTCTATAGTTTACACCACCTATCCTAAGTTTCAGTTCTGTGCACCTTGTGATCGTGATATAGTTCTTAAGCTTGGGATTTCTGACTCAACTATCATACTTCTTTTCGTTTATCTCATCATTTTTTAAAAATCTTTCAACATCTTTCGCGTAATACTAAGGCTTACCGAGGCTAAAGCATCTAGCTAATTGATAATTAAAATTATTGGGTATTTATTGTCACTCCCGCTTCCCAAAATATAATGTAGTAGGGACGCGACGAGAGTCGGCGACACATATACGCAAGGAGAATATCTTACGTGTATACACACTAAGTCGTAATATAAGGAATAAACACAATATATACAAAAATTCTAGCTTAAATAAGTACAAGAATATTTGCAAAAGAGTCAACGATCATGATAGATAAAAAAATATGGACAAAATAATAAAATACATATTGATGATAAAGAGACAAGTATTCTTACTAACGTCCTATGAAGCATCAGATACTACGGAGTCTCTAAACTCGAGCAAGTAACCTCAGGGTCGTCAGAAAGCGACCTAATGAGTGGTAAAATGAAGAAAGATAATAATATACTATAATAAAATAATAATCATGATAACATATAGTACATGGTTTGATAGCAATAATACAATATAATTAGACTAACAGACGGTATACATATTATAATTATTATTTCAGTTCTATAACATTAATATCAATTAACATGTTAGGACTATGTTACAAATACAACCACATGCAATATATGATTAAACAATAGTGAAGTCAATTTTTGTGATTAATGTGTGTTTTCATATCTATTGTCTAAATTAGTAGTAATAGTAGCATGAACGGTATCAGTGATTAATATGTATACTTACTTAAAAAATAAACAGAAATAAACCTGCTATAGTATTTGTGAGTGTACAAGAGCAGTCTGTCTATAGAGAATACATAAAATGCTGAGTATACATGCATAGTAACATGCTGATAAACAAAAATCAAAACGTTTAACACAATATAAACAGACAAGATATCATACAGGTGACGAGTAATATACTAAAATTATATAATAATAACAGTTAGTATCGCCTGATATTTTAATCATTCTCTTCCAGTGTCTCATACCACTGACAGTCCATACTGGATCATGTACCCTGATAGAATTCATCCGAACATGCATTCGGGTACCATTATCCAAACGGGAGTGTGATCAAATAACAAGTGTTCCTGTCGTCATCATTGTGTATGCTATTTTATTATGTTAATTGAAGGTCCAAAGGTTAATAAGTTTTAATCGGGTGGGTATCCTGTGCATACTGGGGATCACGACATTAAACAGTTCCTTGACTGCTGAGACCAAGGCCGGCTCGCTAGGGCGAACAGAAAACAAGAAGCTTAATAGGCTATAAACAGGTAGTAGCCAACACTACCACGTCCCCTATAGTGAGATTAATATGGATCCAAGACATTCACTCGACAAGACCTAACCAACCGTCCAGTTTTTCCCAATCTCATGTTATATTTATTATATTTAAACTACACAGTAAATCAGGAATAATAATAGTGTTAATAACGTGTGACAGGGTAACGTGACATGAGTAGTGTTTATATCAATGTTCAAAATAACGATAACATTTTTTCTTTGTTATATTAAGATAGGTTATAACATAACACATAACATAAGTTACACGATTTAATATTTATTTAATAAAAATATATATAGTATATACTATATTTAAGATTTTTTTAGATAGGAAAATATTTTTAAAAATGTCAAAAATATCAAAACAATATATAACACATTTAGCAAGTCTCACAACATTTTTAGCAACTCTCACAATATTTTTTAGCAAGTATCACAATAATTTCACCTGTTATATGATTCACAAATACATGTGCTGGATCTGAACTTTTAACCATGCTATTCAATCTACACAAACAACAAATCAGTGCATTATTTAAGAAAATTGTTGTCTATGGTTAGCACCCAAATATCTCAAACAATGTATAATTATGCCACAACATATTATAGGTGAACAATAAAACTTGTAAAGAAACTATATAAATCAAGCCCTAGATGATTAATTAGAGAACTTAATTTGTAGTGGATATAATTGTTATATAAATCAAGCCATAGATCTTTCCCCACATTTTTCTCTATTTTCTCTCCCCTGATCACTTTCTCTTCTCTCCCCCTTTTCTCTCTGCTTCCCCCGATCACTCTCTCTGCTCTCCCCTCAATTTTCTCTCTCTGCTCTGCCCTATCACGAATCTCTCTACTCTCTCCCCCTTCCAATCTCTCTGTGCTCTTTCCAGAGAGCAGAGGTCGGGAAACGGGAGAGAGCAAAGAGAGATCAGAAGGGGGAGAGGGCGGAGAGAGATCGGGGGGAGAGAGCAGAGAGAGATCGGGGGAGACTGGAGAGAGAAGAGAGAGATCAGGGGAAGAGAGCGGAGCTTCCCTGGAGGACGGTAAGTCTTCTTCTGTTTTTTTGGATTTTTGGCCCTAGAACCAGCGAACCAAGCGGACAACGGTGAGCGGACTTGGACGACTGTAAGCCTGCTTCTTCTCCATCTTCATCTTCTTCTTCTGATTTTTTTTGGGGATTTTGGTGCCCTAGAACGAGCGAGAGGTAGAACGAGAGCTGCATTTTTGTTAGGGGATATTTTTGGGATTTTATGGGATTTTCAGCCATCAGGTCTTTTATATTTGCCCCTCGCACCATAATGCAAGTTATGAATCGTTATGTTACATCTGTAACGTAATGCACGTTATGGTCCAAAAATGCGAGTTAGGGAAATAGGCGTTATGTGGGTCTGTTATACAACGCGGAGGCAGCGTTATGTAACACATTATTTTGAACACTGGTTTATATCATTAAACATGATAACATGAAATAGGAGATGTGAAATTCTAGAGGTGGCCCCACAGATTCTAGGGTAGCTCCCATGGATTCAAGAGGTGGCCCCCCACCATGCATGCATATAGTGTGGCACTTTGCTTCGTGTAGCACTTAGCTCCACGTGACACTTATTTCCACACATCGTATGTCAGTAGCCAACAAATCAGATAATAAGAGTGTCATGTCAATAGCAAGGTTCTAAATATCGAAAATCGGGATCGTATCAGATGAGAGTTTTTCATATCAGATATCGGATATCGGGGAAGATATTGGGGATACGCGCACATATCAGATGTTCATAGAGGACACTGTATATAATGAAATATTGATAATTAGAAGTTGATTTAGTGTCATAGATATCATCTACCAAAAAAAAATGATGCAATATACATGCAAAGGCAGTAAAAAATAATGTAAGCAGTCGTGCAATAAATAAGTTATTTCATATCTGGCGATATTTCAGGCGATTTATGGCCCAATATGGGCGATTTATCGGCCATAGTTCAAATATCGGTCGTTTTTTGTTGCAAACGATATGGTGAACGATTTTCCGATGTCGTATCGACAACATACAAAAAAGGAGATATCGACCGATATCTTGGCCGACTCGGCCGAGATTTAAAACATGGTCAGTAGCATTAATACAAGAACAATCATGTCGCATACTCGGGTGTATCTGTGTAACATGAGTACATGAATATTCAAATAATGGTAATCCATGTTAAGTGATTCAAGAATATGTAAATAGCGGTGTGAAGTATAACAATATTTATTCTCATGATTCGTGTAACAATAATACGATCGATATGATTAACATGCCATTATATCAACATTTGTTTCAACGATTTCAGTAATATTAACATGATCGATATCACAATGCAATCAAGTACACTTATCTATTTTCAAATTCTTCACAACCATATCCAAAATTATCAATTTTCTATTCTGAAATTTTTTTAATCTACAGTCTAATAATTACTCAACATGTAGATAATTCATTTACATTTTATATTTAAAAATTAATCACAATAGAATATTATTTTATTGAAAAGTTTAAAAATACTCGCACATATTTTAATTAAAGTGATTTACCTTTCACATGATTTATTGAAAGAGATAAATACATTTTATTAAATAAATCAATAAATTAATTTTATTCAACATATTAAAATATAATTTATAAAAGAAAATAACACAATAATTATCACAGGAATGTTGCTCTCTGCGGTGGAGATTTTCTAACATAATTGATCGAACGGTCAATCTCACGCTGCAAATGTGAAAGGAGTTGTGTTTGAATCGAGGTTATGATTTTATATTTAACACAGTAAACGGGCAAAAACAAGATTTTACGTGGCAACTCAAATTGAAAAAACAACAAGAGGAGAGAGAATTCACTATATTTTGAGGGTTACAGTGGAATTAGTAGAGTATTTCATAGTTTATAATTTTCGGATCTAGATTGGTTTGATCTTCTCTAGTCTGGTTTGGTCCCTCCTTCAGAAATTTCTAGGATATAAATGCCCTGAAGAAATGTAACTGATGGCGCTGATCTTGGGGTCCTCATATCTGCATGATTTTCTTGTTGGAATTCTTCTATAACTGGTTGGATTGCGGTGCTTGATTGTTGAGATTGGCATGCCGGGATATCCATTGCCATTCGTAACCGCCTCCATTGAATTAGGGGAATTGTTTGGAACGTAGGATATCGTGGTGCTGACTTGGATCCATTGAAGGCGGGAATCTCATAGAGGACCTGTGTTGTGATGATCAGGGAGAGGCTTGGTCCTGAAGCTTCTCCTTCAGGGTTGGATGTGCTCCCGAGATGAGACTCAGGGTCCTCTCTTCGGGGTTAAATGCGACACTTGATGTGGCCAATTTGGTCTCGATTTGTGATACTCTTGGTGTGGTGGGACATGTGGCTCGATCATGGAGAATTCCCAAATTGATCACTATAGATGCCCCTAGCCTTTGTGATTGCTAGATTCGTGAGAAGGGAATTGAAAGGGCGAAGTTGGTAGGAATCCATTAAGTGTTCTGAACTCTCTTGGAAGTTGATGCAAGAGAAAATCTGACTTGATCATTGCGTATCTCTGAAATTTGATTTGGGGATGACGGGGATGGACGACAGGTTAGCCTGCGTATCTACAGGACCTGATCTGGAGATCGCTGGTTTCCAAACTGGTATCTTTTTGAATCCTCGTGTCATGATGGGTGAGATCGTACGACAAAGGTGGCTGAAATCTCATTGACATGACATGCTGAAAATCGCGGGTCGCGGATCGATTTCTTAAGGATTGGAAGTTTGAATAGCAGACGTTCAATCTCCTCCATTTATAGATAAGGTTGTTGCCTGAGGAGAGATTTGTATCTTCTGAAAACTTATCTCCTCCAAGGTCTTGCTGTGGTGGGTTGTGATGTCTTCCTCATCCATCTGGTGATTGAAAGAAAGGTGAGATGGTGGGGTTCCCGCTGCTCGAGAGTCTGCTCTACGTGATATGTCAGTCATCATGATGAGCCCGTTGTGATACGTCAGCCATCGTGACGGGGCTCCGCCTTCTGTGGCGAATGCTTGTTGGTGTGCGTCGATTGAAGCCGATGATCTGGATCCGAGTTGCCCGTTTCTTTGGGGGTGACGATCGTTCTAAAGAATTTGACTCTCCCTCTCTATAGGGTGTACGAGGAGTGGGAGCCTCTAGTAGGGTGAGCTGGCGAGTTGTATCTTACCCTTGAGCCTGACCCTCTATCTCAGGACTTTGTAGTGGAGGGAGACATTTTCTCTTTCTGGCGTGTTCTGTTGGAGTCCAATTGGTCAGACATTGTCACCTCGCTCTAGGAGGGCTTCTTACTTCTTAGGGGATCGTCGTAATGGGCAGTGATCGCCTGGCTTCCTTGGAGGAATGGAAAGCTGCTTGACGAGATATAACTACTTGCTCCAGGGGCTGATGCAGGGGTGAAGACTGCCCCTAAGAGATCTCCATCGACAAACAAGCCTTCACTGTCTCATATTAGAGATCTGTAAATGATGGCGAGACAGGTTCTCAGATCTCCTGTGTTTCTTTTAAGAAGTAAACACAAGGATGTAAAAGATTTCATGTATTCCACTTGTCAGATGTAACGACATAATGAAATTTAATAAAAATGTAAATGCGTGTGTTTTGTAATGAAAGTGACTGAGTTGTTTAGATTTTACCTGGTTTGTATTTTGGAATAATCATGCCCCTTTGGAGGCCCGATTTTCGGATGGCAAAAATATGGCATGTCTGTAGTGTCATCTCTGGATGGTCTCTTCATCTCTGAGTGTATAGACATTCGTTCTCTGAATGAAGGACTTTAGTTACAGAACTATACTGGGCCAAGATGCGATGACCTTCGAGAGAAGTGGGGACTTCAGTCGCGGAGCTATACTGGGCCGAGAGGCGCTGATCTCTTAGAGAAGTGAGGACTTCAGTCGCGGAGCTGATTGGAGCCCGGAGACTGATGTTGGTGCTATTATTCTCGAGCGAGGGTTTCCCTTCCCAGAACGCACAAGCATAAGGTTCCAAGTGAGGGGAGTCTTCAGCTGCGGAGCTGGGCCCGCGGCTGCTCAATTGGGATGAGCCTTCTAGGGGTAGTTGCCCAATTGAAGATGAGCCTCTGGAACCAAGAGATTGGTGTTTGTATTGTGATTCTCGAGTGGGTGTTTCCCTTCTCGGAATACAGACACTGGCAGTAGCCCCATCGTGAATGAACCTATCAGACGGTAGTTGCCTGATTGGGGATGAGCCATGACAGTTGTCTGGCGGGGATGAGCCTTTCAGATAGCAGTTGCCCACCGAGGATGAGCCGTAAAGGTGGCAGTTGCCTGATTGAGATGAGCCTCCCGGAGGATAGTTGCCCAATAAGGAATGAGCCTGATAGATCGCCCGGAGGCGCATGCTTGTGTAATCGTTCTAGAGTGGGGAGCTTCCCTCCTCAGAACATACAGGTAAAGGTCCCGGGTGAAGGGAGACTTCAGCCACGAAGGAAACACTGGCAGTAGCCTAAGCAAGGATGAGCCAGAACGTTACTTGAAATGCATGCTCGTGTTTGTCATTTTTGAGTGGAGATTTCCATCCTCGAAACATACAGATGAAAGGAGGATCCTGTGGAGGATGTGGAGAGTCAGGGCCAGCTGTCGGCAAGGTTCTAAATATCAGATATCAACGGATGGGGTTTTTTCATATCGAATATCGGATATCAGGGGAGATATCGGGGATATGCGCGCATATCGGGCTTCCATATCAGACACTATATATAATGAAATATTGATAACTAAAAGTTAGTTTTGTGTCATAGATATCATCTACCTAATAAAAAAGATGTAATATACATGCAAAAACAGTAAAAAATAATGTACATTTGCGCGCAGTCGTGCAATAAATAAGTTATTTCATATCGGGCGATATTTAGGGTGATTTATTGGCCGATATTTCAAATATCGACCGTTTTTTGTTGCAAACGTAATGTCGAATGATTTCTCCATATCGTATTGGCAGCAGGCAAAAAAGGAGATATTGGACGATATCTCGATTGACTCGGCCGATATTTAAAACAGGGGCTGTCAGAGCTCTGCTGGATCTCGAGTAAGGGAATCCCTTCTCGGAAGTTCCGTTATGACCCTGGAGAAGAGAGCTTGTAGGTTGATCAAGTGAGAGTTGATGAGCAGGTTACACGAATGCTTAGAAGGATGCAAGGAAGCTAGTTAGAATCAGAATGCATTTTGTTAAATGACTGAAAAGTAAATGAAATACAAGGCACGGTTCAAAGACTTGGCCGAGTCGTATCCATCTCGGCCCGTTCCGAGATGAGTCCGAGTCACGAGTTGGTCGACTCAACTCAGAGGAGACCGACTCGGCCAAGAATCAGAGTTGACTCAGTTGACTTGGCTGATTCACGGCTGAATCAGTCGTGACTCGGCCGAGTCGACCGAATCGACTTCGATTCTCGGCCGAGTCGGCTCGAACGTGACGATCTGGCATAATGAAAAAAAGAAAAGAAAAAAACTTACCTTTCTCTCGCTCAGATCTGAAGATCGCTGTCGCTGCCTGATCGTCGCTGCTCAGATCTGGACTCTACAGCCGCCCGATCGCCGCCAGTCGCTCCTCCCCAGCCCAGGTGATGTTCCTCTCTCTCTCTTTCCCTCTCCCCCTCTGTTTCTCTCTCCCTCTCCCTCTCTTACCCGCTCTCTCCCCCCTCTCCATCTCCCGTCTCTCTCTGTCTCTATCCCTCCCCCTCCCTCTCTCTCTCTCCCTGTTTTCGATCTCTCCCCCTCTTCCCCCTCTGAGGTACAAGAGAAGCAGATGATGATGGTGGTGACGAAGATGTGAGAGTTTTATGCAGTTCTAGTAGTGATGATGGTGAAGATGGCGATGATAATGATGACAGTGATGGCGGTGATGGCGGCAGTGGTGATGATGACAATAATGAAGGTAACAATTGTACTGATGTAGGAACTTATAGCTTGATGGTCATATGCAAATGTTGAGTTTGACATCAGACCAACTTTATGGTGTGACATATGTCAATGACTACAGACCAATGTTCTAAATATCGGATATCGGAATCGTATCGGATGGGGGGTTTTCATATCGAATATCGGGGGAGATATCGGGGATACGCGCGCATATCGGGCGTTCATACTGGACACTATATATAATGAAATATTGATAATTAAAAATTGGTTTAGAGTCACACATATCATCTACTTAATAAAAATGATGTAAAATGCTTGCAAAGACATTAAAAAAAATAATGTAAATTTGCACGCAATCGTGCAATAAATAAGTTATTTCATATCGGGCGATATATCGGGCGATTTATCGGCTGATATTTTAAATATCGGCTGTTTTTTGCTGCAAACAATATGGCGAACGATTTTTCCATATCGTATCGGCAGCAGGGAAAAAAGGAGATATCAGACGATATCTCGGCCGAATCGGCCAATATTTAAAATAGGGTTACAGACCACAACTTGAGAGATCTACAAGCACCAGTATCAGTTTGTCTACTTATCGCAGAGATGATTATGATGATGATTTTGTGCCTCATCACAATTCAATGTGAAAACAATTACATTAGCATGCATTTATGAATGTAGTTTGTGCAATTTACTATTTTGTGCATGTATTTTGATATGCTTCTACCGACGACGCGTGTATTTATGCTTTCGCTTTATGTTTAGTGTGCTAGGTGATATGTTATAAACATGTGATACATGAATGTTGATGTCTACATTTTTTAAGATTTATCGTGATTTTTTCAGAATTTTTTGAGCTTTTTATGTAGGGTTTTGCGGTATCGCCCGAGACTGATCCGTCTCAGTGCCGCCGAGTCGGCGGCCGAGACTGCGACTGTGAACCATGATACAATGAGCTTTTACTCGTTCGAGGTACTTCTCTGATCTTATTTCTCGGGATGGTGTTTAGTCAACCATTTTGTATTAAGTGATGATGTGCTGCGGTTGACTCAAAGACGGGATCTCCAACTATCTTTCTATCTCAGAGGAGGTTCCAGGTGCAATGATATACTCTCTGAGATAGCCTGTTGGCAAGATCTTCAAAATACTTGCAGAGAAACCGACATTGAGAAGTTTGGTGTTCCTTGTTATAAAAGGAACAGTAGTCTCTCGCTTCAGGGCGAGGAGGGTCGCGCGTGTTTGCCTCGGACGTTTCACCCAGGGTTGACCTTTGATGGCTTTGAAGATGTCCTGAATTGGGAGCTTCAGCGGGGTGAAGCTGTCAGATATCTGATAAGCTCAGGGTTGGCCCTGTTGAGGGTGCGAGAGCGGTTGCTTCTTGAAAGTGCTCTGTCCGTGTCCCTGGAAGTCAATGAAGGGACCTTCGTGTTGCGGCTTTGTTCTGTCTTCGCCGCGAAAGTGGGTTGGCAGAGCTTTTCATTGCCTCAATTGGATATATGGTTGGGCTCAGTATAAAACCTCGCTCCAACGGGTGATATTATATTTCACCAGATGTTTGTATAGTGGGTGAGTGATCCGTAGTCCACTGATGAATGCCAGAGCGGATGCATCTTCACTGCAGTTGTCTATTTTGGCTAGTTGATTTTGAAAGTGCCGATCTATGCTTTGAGGCTGTCGGAGGGCCTCATCTTGAGGGAAAGAGGTGATGATTGTTCTTCTTGAACTCCTAATGGAGGAGTATTGAGCAAAAAATAGTCTGGTGAGATCTCAAAAGCCGTAGATTGAATGTTATGGAAGGGAGTAGAACTAGTCGGAGGCTACCCCTTTCAAGCTGGAGGGGAAGATCCGACACAAGATGGAGTCGCTTCTGAAATGAATCACTATCTTGTTCTAGAACTGACGGATGTGCTGGACTGGGTCGCTCTGACTGGAGTAGCAATCAAAGGTCGGAATCACGAACTTCTTGGGGAATTCATATTCCAGTATGGCTTCAGAGAAGGGAGAATTGGACACATCTATGGCAATGGCCTTGAATTTACGGTTATGAGGCGTACTCGCTTCTTAGACTCACTCTTGTACGAGCTTGTCGAGATCTTGGACATGGATGAATGCCTCAGTTCTCCTTTGAGACTGATCAGGTTGAATCTTCATGTGGGGATGAGAACTTGAGTCATCGTCGGATTGTTCTGATGGAGTGGGGGAGGCTGCTCTGCGCAGTGTTTTAAATGTCGGATATAAGGGAAATGTCGGATGTCGTAATCGGATGTCGGATTTCGTATTCGAAGATATTTCGGGCCATTTAGTAAATTTCGGACGTCATGACGGATAACAAATATATATCCTAAATGTCTTAAATAATGTAATTTAAAAATTCTTATCAAGATAATACATACACAACTTATGCAAAACTACATTAATATGTTTAGGATGTGACTTAAACATTTGCATATATTCACTAATTCATTGTTAAAATTTCTCAATTGCTCCAACTTTCAAGACCAATCAACATATTGGGTCTTCCCAAAATGTCGGGCGATATTTCGGGAAAATGTAGCCGACATTTCGGATTTTTTCCGAAATGTCGACAGACATTTTTCAAAACGCCATTTCAAATGCGGATGGGGATGTCGTGGCGGTGAGGGCTTGAAAATGAAATGTCGGCCGACATTTCGGAAATGTCGGCCGACATTTAAAACACTGGCTCTGCGACGCTTCCAACTTTGAGACTATTAGCCACTTGTAACCTCCGTAGTGATGGGCCTTTCTGGCAACCGGGGGGGGGGGTACTCGGGTGTTTTGGAGGACCGCGATCTGGGCGAGGAGGTGGTCGTTCGGTTGTTTTATCTCCTCCTGTTACAGGCTGCGTGTTCTCGATCCTGCTCTGCTTGCTCTCGCTCGCGGTCGAACAGAGCTTGCTGCTTTGCTAATTTCTTCTTCATGTCGGCAAACAATTTGAGGAGTTGGGCTTCGTAAACGAACGACGGGTGGATGTCTCCGGTTGCCCCCGCAAAGGCGAGGAGACAATATCTTCTGTGATGGGGCTGAAGCCACTCGAGGGATAATGTCCCTAGCGGTGGCAACAGATTTGCCGTTGGAAGTGGTCCCTTCACCGGTGGTCGGCTATTTGTTCGGGGCCATGACTCATTGGTGAGGCTTTTTGAGGAGGGGTTTGGTAGGGGAGAAATCTGAGCATTGAGACTTAGCTCTCAATAAAAGCACCAATTTGCGGTGGAGATTTTCCAGCACGATTGATCGAACGGTCAATTTCGCACTGCAAATGAGAAGGGAGTTGTGTTTGAATTGAGGTTATGATTTTAGATTCAACACAGTAAACGGGCAGAGACAGATTTTACGTGAGGAGAGAGAATTCACTATATTTTGAGGGTTACAGTGGAATTTAGTGGAGTATTCCTTTGTTTACAATTTTCAGATCTAGATTGGTTTGGTCTTCTCTAGTCTGGTTCGGTCCCTTTCCAGGGATTTTAGGGATATAAATACCTTGAAGAAACGTAACTGATGGCGCTGATCTTGAGATCCTCATTCTGCATGATTTTCTTGTTGGAATCTTCTATAACTGCTGCCATGCCGGGATATCTCCTCCTCACGTAAAATCAAGCGCAATTCAAACACAACTCCCTTCTGTCTCTGCCCGTTTACTGTGTTGAATCTAAAATTAGCATGCAGATTGTTAAGATTAGCATGCCGGGATATCTGCTGCCATTCGTAACTGCCTCTTTTGAAATAGGGGAGTCGTGTGGAACGTGGGAATATCTTGGTGCTGAGCTGGACAAGTGATGGCGGGAATCCTTATAGAAGACTCATGTTGTGACGATCGGGGAGAAGCTAGGTCCTGAAGCTTTTTCCTCAAGGTTGGATGTGCTCCCGGGACGAGACTCGGGTTCTTTCCTCGGGGTTGAATGTGACACTTGATGTGCCGAGCTTGGTCTCAATTTATGATACTCTTGGTGCGGCGGGACACGTGGCTCGATCCTGGGGAATTCTCAGAATTGATCACTGCACTCTCTACAATCGTAACGATTCGAGAATCATCTAATTCGGATTATGGATGGTTAAGATATCGTTTGAATACTAAAATTAATAAAAAATGGATTAGTTTTGTAATTTTATAGGGTTTAAAATATAAATATTTTGTTTAACATGGGTTTTATGAAATTTTACCTTTCTTTTGAAGCGGGTACGGGTTGCTATCGGTCGGGTTGGATACGATCCCATAACCCAAACCAATTATTTAAGTGATTGGGTTTTTGGGTTAATGGGTCGTGTTTTGGAGTGAGGATGAGAAGGAGATAAGGAGAAGAAGAAAAGAAGGAAAGAGATGGGGAGAAAGAGAGAAAGGAAAGAGAGAAGAGGGGGCTGAGTGGCCCAGGGGTGGCGCGGCCTGCCGGCAATGTTCTGGCCCCTGAGAAAGAGAGGGTGAGGGGGAGATGGAGTAAAATAGAGATACATGGGAAGAGAGAGGTAGAGAAAAGAGCAGGAGAGAGAGAGCCTGAGAGAGAGTGAGAATAAGAAAGAGACAGAGAGTTTTATGTGGGAGAGAGGCGGCGAAGAGAAGGAGTAGAAGAGTGGAGAAGAAAAGAGAAAAAGATAAAGAAAACGAAAAAGAGAAGAAATTTAGAGAAAAAGATAAGGAAAAAGGAAAAAGAAGAAATTTAGAGAAAAAGAAGAGTAAGAATGGGCTAGGCCCATGGGCTTGGGTTTGAGCTAATGGGCTATATTGATTATACTTAATATTATTTAGTTTTATTATATATATTTGTTTTGTAAATTCTATAAATTATATTTATTTTCTTTAAAATTATATAAATTTTAATTATTTATTCTAAAATTATTTTTTCTCAAAAATTGGTGTTAATGCATAAATATAAATTATTCCATAAAATTTATTTATCAGTATTATTATTCATATACAAATTTATATTATTAATATGAACATATTTATATTTTATGTTTATAAATTTATCTGCTCAAGTATAATAAAATAATAATTAACTTTATAGAAATATTTATTTATCAAAATAATTCTGTCAGTATAAATAAATAAAAACAAATTTAATTGTTGATATGTTTCAATAAATATAAATAATGGTATTGTTAAATTTATCAGGTATAAATAATTATTTTAGTTCTTCTTTTAAAAATTTATCAATAATATAATTAATTTTTTAGATAAAATATGTATTTAACAAAACTAAATTTGTAAATAAATAAATAAATAATAAATCAGATTATTGGTACTAGGCATGTATTAGCAGATTAGGATATTACATTTATATTTATTAAGATCATATTTAAGCTTTCTCAGATGCTCATTAATGAGCTTTAGGTCATTGACTCCCAAGCCATATGACCTTAGGGCATTAGGTGTAGAAACACCCATATGGACTTAATTACTCGAGCAATAGAGGCCACAAAAAAGACTTATTAGTTTGGTTTTTTCCCCAAGTATTTCTAGTTTTCATCATTATCCCAAGCCTTTGAACTATTCGTGTGAGTATAATTAGGTACGTATTCACTTAAACAAATTCCAGATGGTATTTCTGTGTTTGATTATTGTCTTTATCCTAAGACTCAGACTCTCTCATCATGATCTCACTTTTAAATTCGACTCATATAAAGTCGAAGAATTTCTTTTTAGGGGCTCAAAAGGTGTATATAGTCATGTAGTTAGATTGAGTGTAACAGGTCTACCCCCACACTTGAATTGAACATTGTCCACAATGTTATGATAAGAGGAGTGCATACAAGACATGCAAGATGCTATAAATAAAAATCAGGTATGCAATTATAAATATGAAAGAAAAGATACGACCTGATAGGATAGACAAGGTGGTCCATTTCAAAGTTATCGCCCCCACACTTAGACTAAAAATATCCTGAAAATTTCTCAATATTGCCCGACTGTGAAAGCATCATAAAAAATGAGATATATATATATAAATCCTAACTACGAATGAATTAAAATTGAGCTACCTTCCAGTAAGGTATAGTTTAACGCCTTCGCGAGACTCAGCGCAGTGCAATCAATCCGAGGTAGGATCAATAAGTTCAACATCCTCGTGGTGGATGGGTTCATGCTCCAAAAAAGGTTTAACTCGATGATCATTCACTTGAAAGGTAGTACCATCAGTGGGATTCATAAGAGTGACAACAACACAAGGAGTTACAGATTGAATTACGAACGGGCCAGTCCAACGAGATTTGAGCTTTCCAGGAAAGAGATGCAACTTAAAATCATACAGAAGGACTTTTTGACCACTGAAATGATCTTTCCTAAGGATGCTCTTGTCATGGATTCACTTCATAGGCATCATTCCTAAGTTCTTCTAACTTAGATAACTGGAGTCTCTTATGGTCTCCTGCGGTCTGAAAATGCTGATTAAGGTGTTTAATAACCCAATAAGCGTGATACTCAAGTTCAACAAGGAGATGACAGGGTTTTCCATAGACCAAATGATACGGTGACATCCCAATTGGAGTTTCAAAGGCAGTTCGGCATGGGCCAATCCTTCTGACTGGGACTAATCATTTTCTCAAGAATTTGCTTGATGCAACGATTGGAAACTTTGACTTGATCACTGGTTGAGGATGATAAGAGAGCAATCTTGTGAGTGACACCATTCTTTTCAAGAGGTGCTCGAAGGCTTTATTGCAAAATGATAGCACAGGGAACTCCAAAACATGCAAAGTTGGACTCTTTGAGGAACTTGATGACAGCATGCTGGTCATTCGTCCTAGTAGGAATGGCTTCAATCCATTTGGAGACATAATCAATAGTAATGAGAATGTACTCAATGCTGTGGGAATTGAGAAAGGGGCCCATCAAGTCAATGCTTCAGACAAATAATTTCGTCGATCAGAATAGGAGTGAGAGGCATCTCTTCTCGACAGGATAAGCACCCAAATTTTGACACTTTGCACAAGCTTTGCAATATAAATGTGCATCGTGAAAAAGAGAAGGCCAATAAAATTCACACTCTAAAATTTTCGCACCTATTTTTTTAGCACTGAAATGGCCTCGCACACACAATTGTGACAAAATGACAGAATTGGTTGCTGTTTCGATGCAGGAACACATCTGCGAATGGTTTGATCTTGACAATACTTGATATGTACGGATCATCCCAAGCATAGTACTTGATGGTAGCTTTGAATTTAGAATGATCTTGTTTAGTCCAGTGAGAAGGGATTTGACCAGTGACAAGATAGTTGACAATGTCAACATACCGTGGTGAGATAGAAAGGGACAAAAAATGTTCATCTGGAAAGGAATTGGAGATCGAAAAAATGTATCTTGAAAATTCAATGATTAGGCTTGACAGATGATCAACAACTACATTATCGATACCTTTTTTGTCATGCATTTTCAGATCAAATTCTTGAAGCAAAAGGATCCAACGGATGAGACGAGGTTTAGATTCCTTTTGGACGGAAGATGCTTGAGAGCTGTATGTTCAAAAATACAATGACATTTGTGCCAATAAGATAGGAACGGAACTTGTTAAGCGCGAAAACTATGGCAAGCAATTCTTTTTCAGTGGTGGTGTAATTGATTTGAGCGGGATCAAGAGTTTTGCTTGCATAGTAAATGATGAGACTTTTTTCTTTCCTCTGACCTAGGATAGCGCCTAGCGCGAAATCAGAAACATCACACATTACTTCAAAAGAGAGGTTCCCGTCAGGGGCCTGGATGATCGGAGCAGAAATAAGGGCATCTTTAAGTTTTTCAAAGGCTTGATGACAATGAGAATTAAAGAGGAAAGAAATATCCTGAGAATTGGCCGATTTTGAGGCAATGTCGTATCGGGTTTTGAGACACCCAATACAATATTAACATTATAATATCTGGCTGGTCCGGTATAGCTGATATGATGTTGGACAATATTGATGATATTGACTCAAAAAATTATTGGCTGATACCGCTATTGTACCTAGACTTAAAACCATGTTGTTCAATGGTCAGTAGTGACTGAATAGGTTTCTTCATCTTTTATTTCAGGAAAATTTCATTTTGGAAAAAGAGGGTCCCCTCCATGATTTGAATCCTGACCTCTTTCTATAAACTCTTAATTTATGACTGCACTAAGCTCTTCCTCATAACCTAAATTTGTAATGAACTAAAATTATCACTTATTTTATTTATTTGTTCTGAACAAAATATTTTGAATTTTCCAGACCTATCCTGAACTCTGACACTAGCTGAATTATTCTTAATCTACACTTCTGACCATTTATATTTAATCTCATAAGCCCATTGTATCATTACCAGTCCCAATCCAAACTTTGAGTGTTATGAATTATTTATCTATAAGCCCCAGCATTGGCACAAGGAAATCCACGCAAAACCCATACTGATAATGACAGATGCAAACACAAATTTAACTCCCCCACATCACAAAGTAAGGTAGCATTTTATGTCCTGGTTTAGTTTCTTACTCCCAGACAAAAGTGGAATACTTCTTTATCTCTTTATTACCATTTCCACTGTCTAAATTACCATCATAAATTAAAAAAAGAGGATAAATGGTCATCTTCTTGGGTAGATGACCCTGATGAATTTATACAGGTTTTCATATTGAAAATTTTGGCAGCCCCAGCATTGGCACAAGGAAATCCACACAAAACCCATACTGTTAATGACAGATGCAAACACAAATTTAACACTACCACATCACAAAATAAGGTAGCATTTTATGTCCTGGTTTAGTTTCTTACTCCCAGACCAAGTGGAATACTTCTTTATCTCTTTATTACCATTTCCACTGTCTAATTCATCATCATAAATAAAAAAAGAGAGGATAAATGATCATCTTCTTGGTTAGATGTCCCTGATGAATTTATACAGGTTTTCATATTGAAAATTTTGGCAGTGACATGAAGATATTTGGATCTAATGTAATCAATTTATTTTGAAGCCAAAACATTATAAATGTCATGAGTGTTTATTTTGACTGGTTATCGTGAATTCCAATTTCAGAATAGTCTTATGTGTGATAATGGATGACTTTACCTCTGCATATGTGACACCATCATTCAAAACTTTGATCACTAGCATACTAAAAGATTGTGTTTGTTGGTAAATGGTTTTGGCTGTGTGAGTTCAAATAATGCTGCCTTGAAGGTAATAATGATGGGTTGAAATCTTAGAACTGGTACGGGTATTGGCCAGCAATTTTCGGTATCGAAATTGGCCATATCCTCTCGGTGATATCAATCGCGGCCCAAAAAAAAAGAATTAAAAATGTTTAAAAAATTATTCAGATAATAAATATCATTTTGACATATTTTTGGGGATAATTGATGGAAATTATAATCACATTTTAACAAAATATTACAATGCTCAATAATTGGTGCAAAGACAAAAAATATATAGATAGAGTATTTACATGAAATTCATTAAAAAAAATTCTGACTACTCTAATATGTAAACAAGAAGTAAAAACTTTTAGTAAATTCTTCTCCAACAATCTAATAAGAAATGATTTAACTATAATTATGCATTATAATTTAATCTTTATGTTTTTTTGAGTGCTAACAAAGTAATAAAATAATTAATTATCTAGATTTATGATAAGAAATAAAATAATTAAATTTTTTTTCTAACTAACTAATTCATTAGTGTTTTGATAACAAACTAATTTTTAAATCCAATTTAATTACAAAACTTTTAATACATTTTGATATGAATTGTGCTATCATGTTGTCATTAAAGAGACTAGAGACTGTTCTAACTTAATCTCTCTTAAAGTGACAGACCCATTTGCATTAAAATACCAATCAAATGTGTCTAATTTAACAGATTGATTGCAACCATTAAAATATAATACGATGGCTCATTTGCACACAACTTAAGGTTGGAAAAAGAACAGGAAAAAAAATCACGTGATCTCTGCTTACTCTGCCCTCCTCTCTCTCTCTCTGATCTCAATTACTCTCTCTCTCTCTTTGTTCGATCGCAACCGCTCTCTTCAATCGCAACTACTCTCTCTCTCCCCTCCGATCAATCTCGATCAAGGCCAGTGAGCTTGCGGTAGAGTCAGCCTCTCTCTTTCAACCTCTCCTACTCTCAGGCTCCCTAACTCTGATCGTTGCCTCAGGTCAATTTTTTTTAATCGTGTCGGGCGTATCGGTCGAGATTGGGCCGATATGACCCCATTTGTCCGATTCTCAGTTCCTCCAATTTATTTGATACCGATTTAATCCACCGGATTCTGCATCAGTCTTTGACAATTCTGATACGAATCGGCCGATTCTTTAAACATGGTAATATTATTGTCCATTACTTGTGAGGGTGGCAAATGGCGTAGTAAAACTCGGAATAAATTCCGCTTGAAATTATAATCCATCTTTTGGGAATTCAAATCAAAGAGGAGACTTGACTTCTTCTGACCCATAACTCTTATCATGCTTGGCGGTATCATTATTACATTTTAACTTGTTATCCAAAACTATATAATACCTTTGATACAAATTTGTATTCTTTGATATGGAAGCCATATTTCATGAAGTATCTGATCTTTTACAAGCATGATAGGTAAGAATGTGTTGGACGATGACGACAATGAATTTGAAGCCCTTGCACCTGCTACAACACAAAATTGAGTTTTATTACCTATAATGCACACTGCCAAGGCTTAAAAGGCAATCCAATCTGCCCCTGCACCTTTAAGAAGTTCAAAATAGTCTTTCTTAGCAGCATAAGCCTATTTGTTTTGTGACATCAGGAACTGGCTATATATATATATATATATATATATATATATATATATATATATATATATATATATATATATATATATATATATATATAAGAGAGAGAGAGAGAGAGAGAGAGAGAGACTTGTGTCATTCCAAAAGGATTCGAGGCTGAATCCTTCCCGCTCAAATACCATCATCCGATATTCAAATACAAGATCCACTTCGTTGAAGTTGATCTATATTATTTCAAGTATCTGTAACCAAAAATCAATTGTTTTGAATACTTTTTGCCCATCCATCAAGCGGCGCAAAATGGACGGCCAAAAGTAGTGAGATGGTTAGATTTATATCTTTCGACATACAAATTCTCGATCCGGCCATTTCATTATGATATAAACATTAAAAAACCCTTACAAACTAATTTTTGTTAGGTTTCAAATGTTCTACACTGTTAAATTAACCGACTCACTATTTAAGCCGTCCGTTTTTTCCCTACTTGATGGATGGAAAAAAGATTTCAAAATACTTGATTTTGGTTTATAGATACTTGAAATAATATATATCAACTTCAACAGAGTAGATCTTGTATTCGAATGTCGGAGGGTTGAATTTGAGTGGGAAAGATTCGGCCTCAAATCCTTTTGGAAGGACACAAGTGTGTGTGTGTGTGTGTGTGTGTGTGTGTGTGTGTGTTATAACATAAGCCATAGCTGGGACTTGAACGTGTGGCTCTCCCGTTACCCGTCAGCCCTGGTTCAGTGGCAACTGGCTATATTTTAGTGATTATGCTTCACATTACTAGGGGTCTTTCGTATTAGGAACAAGAAATGGAACAAGGATTTAGGAATTTGCATACAATTCCGGTCAAGGGGTCTCCAGAACCACTACTATGATGCCAAATGTTTTGTGCTGATCCATCTTAAAATGAGAAGTAGACATGGCTTTGACTAAAATTATTAACATCTCTCTCTGCGCACGCACGGGGGGCGAGGGCGTATCATCTATGTGAGTGTGTATGATGAGATCTTTTTGTGCGAACTAGATCTCACAATAAGGTTTGTGCGAACTCCATGACGAGTCATCTCATTGATGATGGCCTGCACTGTTTCTTCTTAACTAGGCATTCAAATTAGTAGTCTAAGGGAGCGATTTCAAGCAGCTTCAAAACTTTTTTTTTACCTATGCATCAACTGCTATCTTTTGTCCAAGGAAAAATAACATGTTTTTACAACCAACTTGTGAAAGTGAAAGAAGTTTTGAAAACACTTCGTCTCTCATTTTAAACTAATTTGGATGCATTGAACAAGATGAATGATGCGGATCCATCCATTCCATGGGGTATCATGGAGTTCAACAAAAGTTTTCGCAACATGGAGTTCTGTGGGAATGTCTATTATGTGTTTGTATATCACCTTCGCCATTTTCCTCCATCAAAATATTATGTCCTTATCTGCTTTCTCTTGTTTGCAGGTGAATAACAACTTGCTATCAGTAGGCAACTCAGCCAGAGAAATCAGTGTACAACCTTATTTCCTGTTGTTTACCATCTTTATTTAGCTTTTAGTATTTAGTGAGATTGCATGCCAAGAAGGAACAGCTTGTTTCAAACTACTTGAAAGTTCTTAGTGGAGGTGTAAAATCCCAGATTTCACCTAGAAATCTTATGTCATTTCTTTCTGTTTCTAATTTATGATTTATATGTCTCAAGCATTCCTCATGTTATTGGGTATTTCTTTTCAGGTGATCAATTTTAGCACAGGTCGGGTTATTAATAAAGTTCTTTTCGAAAATGAGATAACAGCAATGGACAATGCTCACACTGGTCAGCTTATTTTTGCTGGTGATACACAGGTCTGCATCTATTCATTTGGCAACATCTCTTTAGTTTGATGAAAAATAGATTGTTTCAAGAATGCTGCAATTTGAATGAAAATCACAGGGATGCATATACACCGTCAGCGTGAACTCCCATACAGGGTCAATATCCAGGTCCCATCGGAACAGAAGTAGCAAGAGTAGGTCTCCGATCACAACTGTCGAGTATCGTACCTTTTCTCTTGTAGCACGAGGTCCTGTACTTCTTGCATGTACTCAAGATGGAAGCCTTTGTTTGTTCAGGTTCTATTTTCCAGAAACAATTTGGTTGCATCAATCTGTTTCTTATCCATTGGGGTGTTATTCATTATTTGAGCATGGTGCATTATGCAGTGTTGCTTTGGAGATTCAAGGATATTTGACTCTCTTGTGCTCACTTAAACTAGCTCCTCGTGTGCATAGAATACATGCTTCTTTTTGCCCCCTACTTTCCTTGGAGAAAGGAGAATTTATAGGTAGGTGCTATAACATGAAATTAGGAATTACATTTGTTCTCTCTCTCAATTTTTCTAATGCCAAGCAAAACACGGTTACGGTTACACACAGCATGGTCAATCATGTATGAAATAAGTTGGAATACTGCATTTGACTTCTTTTATGTCTTTGCATTTCTCACCAAAATCATCAATGAACATTAAAATGCAAAATGTAACTACTTCAGACATAATCTACAACAACAATAGTCTTTAACCCAAAATTTTAGGGCCAGCTACAGAAATCATTTTCTTCCATTACTAATGGACATCTATGTGATTAACAACTTCCATATCCTTTTTAATTGCCTTCGTCTATATTTGTTTAGGGACGTCTCTAGTCCTTATTGCTCCATTAACTATTATTCTTTCACTCCTAAGTGTTATGCTTATCTGTCGTTGCGCATGCACACACCATCTCAGTGGTTCTTTCTCATTTTATCCTTGATGGGAACTACATTTAACTTCTCAAGGATGTACTCGTTTCTTATCCTATTTCTTAGTGTATTACTATGTATCCAACCCAATATTCTCATTTCAGCTATGCTCTGAACATGTTTCTTAATTGCCAGACATTTTGAACTATAAAACATCGCCGGTCTTATATCCATCCTAAAAAAAAGTTCTTGCGTGAGTATTTTCTTATAACATAATACTCCATAAGAACTTTACTTTAACTATACTGGTTTGATTCTATGACGACATCTTTCTTCAGCTCACAGTCATGATGAAAGATCAAAGTGTCGATTTGTAGAGGTGTCTGTAGGGTGGCTTTTGATATGTTAGATGGGCGAAAATGTACAGTATAAAGTTCTACCGTAGCAGAAGCTAAAACTGAGTTAACAACATGCAATCAATGTGTTAATACCAACAACAGTGTGGCAGCATAAATATCTTCATCCACACATTCTATTGAGTTATTGTTTTTTCACCACAGCTGTTGCACCATGCTAATGTTTGATAACATGCTCTCATTATATTTTTTCTATTTTAGTTTTACTAGGTTAACAATTAGAAGAAACTGACTCTCATTCGCTTGAATTTGAAGTCTGTGGCAGTGAGGAGTCCATTGTTTACTTCTATGATTTGACAAAACCAAAGCACGCGTGTGTAAATAAGCTACAGGTTTGTCACTTGCAAGATTTTGCTTCATAACATTTTAGCACTCGATCTCCTTTTATCACTGCTCATACATTATTTTGTCACAGGGTCATGGTTCACCAGTCACTGGAGTTGCCTGGAATCATGGGGAGAACTTGTTGGCCTCTTCTGATTCTGATGGAACAGTAATTGTTTGGAAACGAGCGAAGACCAGTTAAAAATACTCGTGCATAATATGCCCCAAAAGCCTGTTTTCTTTATCACTGGGAAAAAGATTACAATTGTTACAAGATTCAACTACACCATTACCATAGAGCTCATGAAATGTTCCAACCAAATGTTGCCAGATCCGATTGCACCGCTATCACAGGGCATCATTCTTTTATTTACAGAAATGGGGGTATCAAGTAAATACTATCATTTTTTCTCAAAGCCATTGCTCATTTCCCCCATCAAAAGACTTGAACCAGTGTATATCTTATTGTTGTATCAAGCTTTGTATTTTTTTTTTTCCCTTCTCTCTTGTAAGCCTTGTACTATTACATAGCATAGTTTCTCAACAATAATATCAAAGGTGCTACAGTGTCCAAATCCATTACAGGTTGAATCAGGTATCTCTCTCTCTTTACTAGTTTTGCGTGATACGTTTGCGAATTAATTGTTGTGACCGAGCAATTGAGACTGTAAAGTACCGATAATCGACTGAATCACCTAGGTTTTGTTCTTCCGTTGACACAGTCGTGGAAGAAAATGCCGTTCTGAAGTGAGAGTTAGGTCTTTTCAATCAACAATCGACCAGAGAATACGCTATTACAACATGAAAGGAAAGAGAGGCAACATGAAGAAAATCGCAGAGAGTAGATAAACTAACATAGACAAAGCTGATCATTTTTTATAAATAAACTTACCTGGTTAATTTTTAAAGATATTTTTAAAATTAGACTTTTTTCGCAATGTCCACGTGGAATTAGCTAGAAAATGAGAAAATCGCACAGAGCAGGCACTAACAGTCACGGCAATTATATGATAAATGGAGTATCAAAGAGATTAGAATTGCCATATTTGTAACAAAACCCCTCGTATTTATATTTTAGTCCCCAGACACTGTTCCCTGTGGACATCTTGCTGAGCCAAGGTACTGAGTGCAAATTTGGGCTTCAACCATCTCAGTTACACATAACCATTTCAGTTCACACAATCACTACATTGAAGTTTACTTCCAAGAGGTGTGTCCAACTTAAAAGAATGTGTTGCATTTTAAGGTTTGTCTTAAAAATTACTGCAAAATGTAGTGACCTGTACAAACTGCTTTTGATGCAAAGTGCAGGAATCCAAACAAATTACACAAGGAGATGTATCATAAGCTGCAAAAACCTTTCCGCGATGGAACAATGTAGACAATAGAACTACCTGCATACGGGCTTTTAATGTCAAGCTACTCGAATTACAGATTGCTCTGATTTTTCACACAAATCTGAGCCCACATGATACAGTGGGAGCTCAGATTTTATGTTCTCACAAGATATGATGTATCAAACGGTAATCCCTTGAATAGCTTATACTCCTGGAGAAACCATTAATCGCTGGAGAGTGAATCTTGTAAAAAGTGAGGCAACAAACTGGATCTGGAAAACTGTCGAGAGAACATGGAAAGCGCCCAGATGAGCTGCCTGTTTGACTCCAAATTCACAGTAACACTGTGTATCGCAATGATCAAAGTAGAAGGGACATTTCAGAGTTGGCAAACATCCGTAAGTAAGCTACTTACAGTTTCTCAGTCTGCATTTCCTCTGCAGTGCAACCTGCGGGTGGCGGCCAGGTCTAGGGCAGTCCCTTGTGCCCCTTTGCTTTGTCCAGATCTTGACATGTCCTTAGGGCTGCTCTTATCTCCTTCAGCATAGCATCAACATTGATGCGTTTCCTGTGTAAAATGACAATATAGGGAAAATCAAAAGCTATACCAAATGCACAAGTTGGATACAACTATTCTCAGCATGCCGTCCAAGAAATTTATGAAAGAATAAAGCAATGGGGTTTTTTTTTTTTTTTTTTTTTTTTTAAGATTTCTGTCATGTTACAATTTAAGTATACTATACCAACAGCTTTTGGCAAACCATTAGAGGCTTTAAGTTAAGCCTTGAAGCTTAGGTAACAGGCAGAACTACCACTCTTTCATTTTTATGACACCAAGATCGGACTATATTAACTCCAATGGGTACTGATACAATTAATGTGTACAATACTATTGCTATTCATCTTTTTGTTCTAAGGAAAGAGAGTAAAAATAAGTTCTAACTTTCATACAGAACTCTCATATAAGTTTTGCATACAAATATAAAGGTAGGTAGGCTTGCCTTCCTCAATTGCTAGATTAAAATATAAGTCCCAGCCTTCTATACAAATATCTAATCTAAGCTATCCATCAAATATCAAAGTAAGTAGGTACTCCAAGTGCATTGGAGGTCCAGGGCAAGACATTCCTTTAGGTGCAATCAGGTCAGCTCGGGTCAACTAGTATATGACCCAATTCTGACTTGATTATTAACTGGCTCATAAGTAGGGCTATAAAATGAGCCGAATGAGCCAAACATTAGGTTGTTTGTGTTTAAAGAAGCTGGAATTTTGTTCAAGATCTATTCAATAATTTAGTAAAGAAGCTCGAGCGAGCTTTTAACGAGCCCAAGTCAAGCCACGCCCAGTCTTGAACTTCTATAATATATTTACAATCAAGATTATCCAAAGCAGAGGATCTTTAACCTCGACAATAAAAAATAGTTTTCTTTCTTATATTTTAGAAGGAAAAAAAAACCACTTTTTTCTCTAAAACAAATGTGGAAAATAAATGAAAACTATAAGAGTAATTTAAGTTGAGACATTAAAACAATGTGATTTTAAAGATATAAATATGAAAACAAATATACCTAATGTATCAAATTTAATATTAAACTCTTACCTAACCTTTGTAGAGTTTGAACCCAAACAGGTCCGACTCCATTCTAACGTTCATTCGATTATTAGTCAAGTCTGTTGAATCTTGGCTTAGTTCTCATCAAGCATAAACAGATTTTACCCGCTGACCATGAGTTGAGCTACAAGCTTTCCAAGCTTTTTCTACGGCTTTACTTGGAGGTGGAAACATTTCAGGTAAAAGGCACACCCTAATAAACTTAAATTTACTCTTTAGTTGAGTATATTAGATATTTAATTAAGTCAACATTGATACCAATCAAACTCAGTAAATAAGCTCTAAAATAAGCTGGAACTGAACATGAATTATCAGCCGGGTATTGAACTGAACTGGGTCACCTAAAAGGCACTAACCATAACCCAACCTGATTAATAACCGGGTCACCTGAACCCAATACGACTAATCAGATTATCAGCCGGGTCAAGTGCATCTTATTTAAATTAAAAAAATAAAAACAGAAGACAGCAAAACTCATACCTGCAACCAAGCAGCCATGCACCTGCCAACCGCTATGCTAATTTTCCTGTGTATACCAAGCTACATGCTGTCTAGTTATGCTTGTGCAGAAAAATTTGTTTGGAAAAAGAAAAATGCAAGGTGAATTCAAAACTGGTGCCAATAGTTTGCAAATGTAATGTATTAACCACTACACCACAGAATCACCTTTGTATAAAAACACTGAACTAAATATATAAAGAGATAATCAGGCCACCTCAGGTCAACACGGATAAAACAACATGGATAAAAGGGTCTCTAACCCTAACCCAACCCGATTAATATTTGAGTTACACAAGTTGACCCAAATTTCAACCCATACCCTATTAGGGCTGGACCCGAACACGAAATTTTCTGGTCAAGTTCGGGTCAACCCGTCAGCTCGGGTCAGGAATGCAATCCTACATTCCTTGATTGCTTAGGCAGAATACAAAAAGCTGCTAGGCAATCAAAGGAAGATCAAATTGCTACACAATAATTAATTTTACATATAAACGTAAGTGGTTGTTTACTTATATATATATATATATATATATATATATATATATATATATATATATATATATATATATATATTAGAGAGAAAGAGAGAGAGAGAGAGAGAGAGAGAGAGAGAGAGAGAGAGAGAGACTTTGTGTCCTTCAAAAGGATTTGAGCCCGAATCCTTCCAACTCAAATACAATCCTCTGACATTCAAATGCAAGATCCACTCCGTTAAAGTTGATCTATATTATTTCAAGTATCTATAAATCAAAAATCAAGTGTTTAGAATATTTTTTGTTCATCCATCAAGCAGCGCAAAATGGACGGCTGAAAGTGTGAGTTGGTTAGATTTATGTCTATAGACATACAAATTCTCGATCCGGCCTTTGATTATGATCGAAACATTTAAAAACCCCTACAAACCTATTTTTGTTAGGTTTCAAATATCTACACCGTTAAATAAACTAACTCACTATTTAAGCCGTCCATTTTTCTCCTACTTGATGCATGGGCAAAAAGTATTCAAAACACTTGATTTTTGATTTATAGATACTTGAAATAATATAGAACAACTTCAACGGAGTGGATCTTATATTCGAATGTCGGATGTTGGTATTTGAGTGAGAATGATTCGACCTCAAATCTTTATGGATATATATAATATATATATATATATGAGATAGTCTTGTGTCATTTCGGAAGAATTCGAGCCGAATCCTTCTCACTCAAACACAACCCTACGACATCTGAATGCAAGATCCACTCTGTTGAAGTTGATCTATATTATTTCAAGTAACTAAAAATCAAAAATCATGTATTTTGAATACTTCTTGCCTATCATCAAGTAAGCACAAAATGAACGCCGAAATAGTGAGTTGTTAGTTTAACGGTGTAGAATATTTGAATCTAACAAAAATTGTGTGTGAGAGTTTTTAAGTGTTTAGATCATGAAAAAATAATCGGATTGAGAATTGGTATGTCTAAAAACGTAGATCTAAGCAATATGCTATTTTTGACCGTCCATTTTGCGCCTACTTGATGGATGGGCAAGAAGTATTCAAAATACATGATTTTTGTTTTTAATTACTTGAAATAATGTAGATCAACTTCAACAGAGTGGATCTTGCATTCGGATGTCGTAGGGTTGTATTTGAGTAGTAAGGATTCAGCCTCGAATCTTTACGGAATGACATAAGTCTATCTCATACACACACATACATAGATAGTGTGTAATTATTGCACAATGAACCAAGAAAAAAGAAACATTAGGTATATAGGACATCGTTGAAGTTTACCCTTCAAGTAAATGTTAAGTTCTACCAAAAAGCTCGAAAAGTACTGAGTTTCTTAAAAACTATCCACAAGTCATACGAATTACAAACCAACTTTTCACATAACCAGGTTTATAAAACAAGCATTCCTCTGCCAACAATTCTAAAAGCTCCTTGGATTATGGCTTTTTTTGCTTGAATACCCCTATATCATTTTTCTAAATGTACGGGGGAAAAGACATTCATAAAGGAGTTAATTGAACATTTTCAACTGAAAAACTAGTAAAAACCTTTCTTAGAAGCATATATTTTTCCAAGGGCTTTAGAAGACAATTTAGACAAAAATTACGAGCTAAAAACCAATAGCATATGACCATACAGTTGCACTTGTAAAGCTCAACAACACAGTTTTAAATGTCCTCAATACGCCCCAACATGTCAGTCAAAAAGTTATTTTGATCTTTTAACGCAACAACATGAAGGTAGATATATTTTTTATATTTTCTCAATCAATATCCCCAACCTGTCAGGTTTAATCCGACATCAACAGACATTTTGCCCAACGTGTCTCCAACATTATATTTTGCATATGAATTATAAGAGTTGTGATTGTTTATTGTTTATGTTTATTACTTATAATCTAAGAAGCACAAACACTTCAAATGTGGAGTTGTGTCGTGTCGGTCATGTGTTGAATACACATGTTAGGTCCTAGACACGCATCAAATACGATACTTTTACTTTCTACGTACTTTCTATAATTCGTTGTACTTCGGTATGTCGTGTCATATCGTGCCCGTGTCGCCATGTTTGTGCCCCGTGCAACATAGCTTATAATGCTCTATTTTTAAATCTTATTAAGATTGTTCAGTTGCGTGACATGGATATCCCTTATATGGATATGCCTTCTTCACTTTTACATTTATGTCTTTAATTTTATTAGGTTGATGAACAATTATTTAAGGTATTACTTGTATTAAAGTTTTCAATATTTGTTTGCATCATTTACAATTATACACATACCTTTCACCCACCAAAGTGTTTGTTGTTTGCTTAATATCTTAAATATCGCCCGACATACACAATCCAACATGTGATCCCCATAGCTACTATATATCCAATATCCGCTATTTAAAACTTTGCAAATTACTAAAGTAAGTAGACCATAAGCATGTTTTATGTAGTTTCACATGATTTATGTTAGAATATGGCTTGCATTCAAAGAGATTAGAAGGGATTAAGGAGTGGGATTAACATTTCTAAGTTGAAATTAAGGGATAATCACGCATGGGTAAAGCACATGACAACAAGAGTTATTACAAGGGAAAGGAAAGGAGTGACACATGGAAAACATAAACCATGGAAAGTTTTCATAAATGCCAAAGTTTTTTGGGCTCAACACTGTCAGGAATACAAAGGTCAAACTGAGTTCAATTTAGAAACAATGTTATATGTTGTTCTAACCTGAATCAGATTAGTATGCAAGAACCTTTTTTTCTAATTGGAGTCAGACTAGGATGTTGTTTGCACTCTGAATTCAAAATTCATGATGGATTCGAAATACAAGACAGATTTGGACTCGACTTGGACTATGCATACATGACAGTTGGGAACAATTCATACTCGCCCACACGTGACGTGGAAGATGATCAGACTCATCGTCAAGCAAGTGGATGGCTGAGATTCAGGTACGATTCCTTTAAAGTCTAGGAGGTGAGAAGGTTATATATACACCCCTGGAGAGAGTATCGAAATCATCCAAAAAATGAAGCCAATCCATCAATGCAAATTCTATTATACTCCTGACAGAAATCTCCAAGAGAAAATAATACTTTTGTAATCCTCTTGTTCAAGTCAATAAAAACTCCCAGTGGACATAGACAAATTGTCGAACCACGTAAATCTTTTTGCTTGTGATTGTTTGTTGCTTTCTTGTTCGTCATCAAGCGAGCTCATTACTCCAGTGGGTTCTAACAACTTACGTATGTATTTCTTTGTTGAGACTTGCTATTCAAGACATCTAGAACATATATCTACCATCCATCATGATATCTTATATTTACTAAATTTCCCCTACATGCCCTTGATATTAGACATCCGATATGGGATTTCGCATTCACAATGGCCCCGACATCCAACATTTAGAACACTACTCAATAATGTGTAAAACTTCAATAGTCTCTGTTTTTTTTTTCTTTTTCATTCTTGTTCTTGTTCTTTTCTTTCTTGTTGGTGGTGGAATACTCAACAACTCCATCCAATCCATCAAAACATATGAAACAAGAACCACTAGGTGTTTCCATGGTTCCAAATTTCAGACAGACAAACTCATAAAAGGAACCTTAAACACGATATCCTCTGGCTAGTGGGATAACATATGCATGGATTATGCTTCTATACAACATTAATGCTTATTACATATTGTAATCATGAGGCTCTAGTTTCAGTAATTATCTGTACAAACCTCTGTAGGAAGGTCTTAGTGGGCAATTTTAGGCAGCATCCGTACTCAGTCACAGATGTTGGGGATAATGCAGTATTTTAAATTAATGCAGCATCATTAATAAACAACACCTAAGATGTTGGTCAAAGCAGACAAATTAACAATAAGCTTAAATTTTCCAAGGAGACAAAAACCATTAAAGAACTAAAAGTTGAGATGTCTTAAGTTTCACTAGGAGAGCACTTTACAAGACAAAGAAGTTATACAATAACATCAGAAACAACACTATTTCAAGATCAGTAGTACATCTGATTATGTGCTATAAAGAAGGAAAAGAATATACCAATTCATGTAACTGATTTGTATTTCTTCAGGTTTCATTTTAACTAGCCTAGAACCTATAATGTCTTGTGGAAAAAAAGAAGAAAATGTAAAATAGAAACCTGCTGAGAAAGACGTAGGACACACACACGACCCCACATGCGCGCCGGGGGGGGGGGGGGGGGGGGGGGGGGGGGCAGAGAGAGGGAGAGAGAGAGAGAGCTTACAACATGCTAGCACCCACAACAGCAAGAGGTCGCGGATAGTCCTCAATCTTTTTTTCTTTTCTCACTTCCCTATCAGATGACAAAGAAAGCATATGTGGATCTTGACTTTCATTAGCCAATCTCTCACTTGTTCCTAATTCAGGTGTTACTCTACATCCAATCTCTGAAATTTGTTGCATCAATGTTGGCAACCTATCCTGAGCCTGCAGAAGTTAACAAGTATGACGTTCTAAATTGTGTAGAATACAACAAAACTATGCATGCTAAGCTATGGCCTGCAAATAGCACGAGCCTACTAATCATCTACAGGGGAAAATTATAAACTTCAGAAGATAGGTAATTTATTATTCACCTCTGGAAGGTCAATCTTATTTAGCACTACAACATATGGTCGTTCAAGATAATTAGGATTGTATATCCGCAATTCCTGCAAGATTAAAAGTCATTTTTCTGTCAAAAGGCATGAACAGGTATCAAATATACAACTTAAGAATGATGGATATTGACACCCACTAAAACTATACGTTCATATTATGTGCTTTTTGCACATTGAATATGCAAAGAATCAGAGATGTCTACATTTTTATATATACTGCAATCGAAACTGAAACATGAAACAAAACCGAAACTAAAGGAATTGATCAAAAACTTTGAATAAAGGAAGGGTCCAAAACTAAACCAAAACTGAAAGTGAGTACTCAAACTTTGCTATAAATAGATATAAAAACAACAACAACAAAGAGAGCACATATAAACAGACATAGGAATATTCTCTCACCAAAATGTATGAGAGATTTGAGGTAGCAGTATGGCAATAGAAGAGTGGCCAACAACCTTGATAGGCATGTGGTGACAAATAGAGAGTGGCTGGAAAAATGAAGAGAGAGGTACTAGGTGCATTGGTTGTATGGAAACTGGTGCTAGTGTCAAGAGATGGTAAAGTAGTGCAATTGTCAAACATGGCATGCTGATATTGAAGAATAAATTTACAAAAAAAAGTAGGCGGAAGAGAGTTTTCCTTAAAAATTTTAGAAACTAGAGTTTACAGAACAGGGATTGGTGTTGGACAGTTGCAAGATGGGTCTTAAGAAGTTTTAACAAGATACCAAGAGAGATTAAGTAGTTTTAGTTAGGGTAGAGAATGGGAATACGCAGAGATAGGGGAACATTGGTTTGGGTTTAGAGAAGAGAGAAGAGAAAAAAATGTTTTTTTTTATTTCACTTAGCGTAGAAGAGTTGAAACAAAGGGACGAAAGGTCTTGATTGTTGTTGGATTATGCTATCCATTTGATTGCTTGAGAAGTTGTAGAGTTTGTTAATTTAAGAGGGTTTCTATGTTGTGTCAGGGAGGGAGAGCAAACAAATGTGTGTACAATACAAATAACATACAATGTTCACATATATGCTAAAAATTAATCTTTCATATTTATAACTTCAAATGAGGAATAAGCCTTGAATCCTCAATTGTCCATAGGACCATTCGATGTCTCACTTAACACACTCCATGCTCCTATTTTGATATCCTCTTTCGGTCTTTCCATAAGATATAATTTTTAATACATATTAAAAATAAATGCACATCTCAATGTTAATGAGCACAAAAAGTTTTTGGGGATTGAAGATGTGTTTGAAAATTATTCAAGACTAAAAATAAATTATAAATTCGAGGACATGTTTCAGAAGTGTCCAACACATGTTTGAGTGACCAAGAAACATACGTGTTTGCCGCATGTTAAATACGGTTATGGCATCAGGATGTATGCGTCTTTGGACCTTACTACATAGTGTATGACCTAGGAAGTTAGCCTCATTAGTTATTGTTAATGAATTGCCATTCATACTATATATCTAATGTTTTATCTGATTTCTTAGCTAAAAACCTCAATGAGTGATGCAAGAAAAATTCAACTCAAGCCCGTTCGGAGCAGAAGAAACCATTGTTGGCACTTATTTCTCCAGACTTGACTTGGTAAAACGAGTTGATGTTGAAATCCAATATGGGTATTATAAAAATATTGTAGCAGACCTGGTACTGTAGCAGTTATTAGTAATGTAGCAAATTTAGGAGTCTTGATTAAACTTAGTTGTTAGATAAGAGTCTTGATTAAGATTTGAAATTATGTATCAGAACCGATCATAGGTTTTAGGTCCCAGAATCAGCATTATTGAAAACAGTGGTCATTTCTTCTCAGCCATACCGAAAATATCAGTATAATCTCAGCCGTATTGGCAAAATCAATAATAGTGGAACATTTCAGTATTGGGTAATAGTTCAAACCTTGTTCATAATTCAGTTAGGATTTTGACAAGTTTAGGAATTTATCAATATCTTTCAATTATTTGAATAATTTTTATGCCTAATTGAGAAAGAAAATCTTCGATTCCCGATTTTTTGGATTAGAATTTTAAACCTTAAGTTATTTACTTAGAATTCTTTCGAATATTTAATCAAATCCTTTTAAAGATTTTGTTTGATTCTTTTCTTAGAAATTAAGTTTTAGTTTATTATAAGAAAGAATTAGTCTTCATTAATCAGACCACGAGACTGAGATTATGAAGCAAGCGGATGTTTGTGTTTTGATCTTGTGACTGCGTGATGCCATTCTTCTTAGTGGTGTGAGGCCATGAGCTCACCGTGGTGCAAGGACACAAGCTTTATCTCTTCTTCTTTATTTCTTTTTTATTTTCTTCTACTAGAGTGTCACTCTAGTACCGCATCAATTTGGTATTCAGCAAGTTTTATCAAGTTCACATGAGATTTAATTGTTAAGTTGATTGCTGCACTTATAATGAAGATCCACTACAAGTAGTACATATACGTATGAAGCTGTCGCAGCATTTCGAGGTTTTGATGATCGGTTCAGGTATGAAGATAGGAAGCATCATCTTGAGGAGTTTTTTTCCATTCTAGAAATGAAAGAAAATGTTCGCACACTAAACATAGAATAGTTGAAGAAGCTCATGTAATGAAACTTTCCAAGTATCGTCAAATTTGGTCATGCATGAAGATTTATCTTCAACACTGACATCCTGTCCCCACTATTGACTGCCAATTTCATCATCATCATCTATTGTCTTCATCATTTGCACAATCACATCCCTCTCAACATCTTCCTTATCCATCTCCATTGTTAACTCCTTTTAACAAATCTGAATCATTAGCAGAAGAGCACAAGGGTTTTGTCTACTTTCAAACCAGGAAAAAAAATCAGGATCAATTTACTTCTGCCATTGGATGGACGAGATTTTCCATCTATTGTTTCACTACCATTAGTTTCTCTCTGAACCAGTCGCTGCCCACGTTTGTTCCAACAATGCTCAGCCACAATCAAGGCCCAAGGTGTCATCTTTATCACCTATGTTAGGATATAAAAATATTATGCTCAACCCTCACCACAACTTTGGACTTTCGGTGCAGTGGCAACAACTTTAACTTGGGATGAAAGCCCTGGGATTCTCGATCATTTGCAACCTTCATCGTCTCAATATGAGCATCATCATCGACATCTACTTTCTCCATATATTTTTTCTTCGTATCAGTTCTGATGTGCACAAAATGGAAAAGAAATGGTAATTGTTCATGACTGTACTGTTCATTCTCGTTTTTTTGCATCTAGATCTTCTAACATCTAGAAGACTGAAAATATTTTGGTCACATATCTATGTATCAAATTCTAATTTTAGAGATTCAAAAGTTCATTCTCATGTTTTTTGGACACAATGATGGGTTCTGTTTGATTTAATTCTATTTAGATTTGGCACTTCTACCAAGTTTGTATATTCATAAACCTTGTCTTTAATGAGTTTGAGTATCTCTCCAAATCTCATCATCTATTGAGTCTAGGAAACTCTCAAAACCTCCTCTTCTACTGACTTTGGAATCTCTAACCTTTAGAGTTTTGGTGCAGTGGCAGGGATTTAGTGGTATCAGAAAAATCCAAGTTCAATTCACATCAAGCGCGCATTAAAAAGCGCGCGCACGCGCATACACACACAGAGATAGACTTGTGTAGTTCCAGAAGGATCCGAGCCCGAATCCTTCCCACTCAAATACAACCATACATCATTCGAATACAAGATCCATTCCGTTAAAGGTGATCTATATTATTTCAAGTATTTATAAACCAAAAATTAAGTATTTTAATTACTTTTTGCCCATGCATAAGTAGGAGAAAAATGGACAGCTTTAATAGTGAGTTTGTTAGTTTAACAGTGTAGAACATTTGAAACCTAACAAATATTGGTTTGTAGGGGTTTTTAAATGTTTAGATCATGATCAAATGACCGGATCGAGAATTTGTACGTCTAAAGACATAGATCAAACCAACTCACTACTTTCGGCCGTCCATTTTGCGCCGCTTGATGGATGGGCAAAAAATATTCAAAACACTTGATTTTTTATTTTTAGTTGCTTTAAATAATATATATCAACTTCAACGGAGTGGATCTTGTATTCGAATGTCAGATGTTGATATTTGAGTGGGAGGGATTCATACTATACACAAGTCTATATATATATATGTGTCTTTCCAAAAGGATTTGAGTCCGAATCCTTCCAACTCGAATACAACTCTTCGACATTCGAATACAAGATCCACTTCGTTGAAGTTGATCTATATTATTTCAAGCATCAATAAACCAAAAATTAAGTGTTTTGAATACTTTTTTCCTATTCATCAAACAGTGCAAAATGGACAGCCAAAAATAGTGAGTTAATTAGATCTGTCTTTAGACATACAAATTCTCGATCCAGCCATTTGATCATGATCTAAACATTTAAAAACCCATACAAACCAATTTTTGTTAGGTTTAAAATGTTCTACACCGTTAAACTAACCAACTCACTATTTAGGTTGTCTGTTTTTCTCCTACTTGATGCATGAGCAAAAAGTATTCAAAATACTTATTTTTGATTCATAGATACCTGAAATAATATAGATCAAGTTCAACAGAGTGGATCTTATACTCGAACGTCGGATGTTGGTATTTGAATAGGAAGAATTCGACCTTAAATTCTTTTGGAAGGATACAAGTCTATCTCTCTCTCTCTCTCTCTATATATATATATATATATATATATATATATATATATATATATATATATATATTATTCAAGTATTTATGAAACAAAAATCAAGCGTTTTGAATACTTTTTGCCATACATCAAGTAAGGAAAAAAGAACCGACTTAAATAGTGAGTTGGTTAGTTTAACGGTGTAAAACATTTGAAATTAACAAAAATTAGTTTGTAGTTTTAAATGTTTAAATCATGATCAAATAGCCGGATCGAGAATTTGTAAGTCTAAAGACATAGATCTAACCAACTCACTACTTTCAGCCGTCCATTTTGCGCCGTTTGATGGATGGGCAAAAAGTATTCAAAACACTTGATTTTTGGTTTATAGATATTTGAAATAATATATATCAACTTCAACAGAGTGGATATTGTATTTGAATGTCGGATGGTTGTATTTGAGTTGGAAGGATTCGGGCTCGAATCCTTTCGGAGTGACCAAAGTCATATATATATAATTTTATTTTTTTGGAAGGTAAATTCCGGGGGTATCCCAGAGGCGCACCACTCTCATCCTAAGAAAATTTGGTGGTCAACAAGCCCTCCAGACTAATTCCCACTATGTCGTTGAGAGCGAAATTCGAACAAGCGTCCATTTGGGAGCAAACCAAGTGGCTTACCATTCATCCACTCTCGCGAACATTATATATATTTGTGTGTGTGTGAAAACTCAGGTTTTAACAATAAAACAAGGTGTTCTACCTTCGAAGGCGTGTTAGGATATAATAATATTACCCTTAACCTTCATAACAAATTAAGAGTTTTGGTACAATGGACTTAATAGCCTAAAACTACAAACAATCTCCGCATGTCCAGAGCCTTCTATGCAGCTACCCCTTCTTTGCAGTCAAAATTGATAAACAAAGCACTCTCCAAGACGACATTGGTGCCATCTTCGTTGACTACATTATAGGGCAATCAGAGTCCTTTCTCCTTTTTCTTTCCATGGCTTGAATCGTTGATCTCAATTTCAACAAATTATATAGTGCACTCGCACGTGTGTTCACTGGCATCATCAGCTATGAGCTCTCTATCCTTCAAGTTGCCACCAGCACGTAATAATCCCCCTTTAGCTTTTTAGATGAAAAAATTGAATCATAAGGGGAATTTAATGCAAACATGTACTCAACGGGCACCAGTTTAGAGAAGTCGTGGCTAGGTTTCTCACAACTTCAAGTTTCATAACTAAATTGATGTTAAGATCCAATTTAGGTACTGTAACAGTATGATAAAAACCGACAAAAATGCAACCATGGGACCAATTTTTAAAATAACAATAACGTTTTTCTCTGTTATGTTAATATAAGTTATAACGTAACACATAACGTAGGTTACGCGATTTAGTATTTATTTAATAAAAATAAATATATATACTACATTTAAAAATATTTTATAAATAGAAAACTAATTTTAAAAAATCTAAACAATATCAAAATAATATAAAATACATTTAACAAGTCTCACAATAATTTTTAGTAAATATCATAATAATTTTTCACGTTCACAAGTTATAATAAGTTCACAAACATAACAAATTTCATAATAAGTTCGCAAACATAACAAGCTAAATACGCAAATATAAGTCATAGTCATAAAAAACAAGCATCACAGAATCTCTCTCTGCTCTCTCCCTCCCCCGATAACTCTCTCTCTCTCTCGATCAGAGGGAGAGAGCAGAGAGGGGTCAGGGGAGACTGGAGAAAGAGATCGGGGGAAGAAAAGAGAGAGCTTATATGTGCGACGGAGAACCACCACGATGGCGAGAGGCGAACAACCACGCTTGAAGAACCACCATGACAGTGGACGGAGGCGATAGTGAGGTAGGTCTTCTTCTTTTGATATCAATCGGTGAGAGAGGGGACCGAGCGAAGTCAATTCTGGGGATTTTTTTTGCCTTAGACCCCAATACCATGTGGGTTTTATAAAAATTTGGGGTGCGCCGTAGCGTTCGTTACTTTGTGTTACGTTAATTAACACAGCATACGTTATGGAGCAAATAACATAAATTAGCAGACATTGCATTTTTTGGGGCTGTTAGCTAATGATTGCGTGGCGTAACGTTATATAACGCGTTATATAACGCGCTATTTCAAACATTGCATGAGACCTCCAGTATCAGTTCCTATACCAGATAGCAAATGTAAAAGTTTTGATTAAGTTGATTAGTCCTAGATAAAAGTCTTCACTTAGAATTCTAAGTAGTTAGTGTAGAGAAATAGAAAACCTAGAAAGGAATTGATTTATTTACAAAAGAGAAGGTACAAGGTATATATAAAGACAAGGTGGGAATATGGGTAACAACCCAATACTAATAACCAATCTTAACACTCCCCTCAAGATGGACCATAGAGATCTAACATGCCCAACTTGTTACATAGATTAGAAAATGCCTGAGGTGAGACAGCTTTGGTAAGGAGATCAGCCAACTGCTTTGAAGACGGTGTGAAATGGAACGTAACCACCTTCTTTATCCAAGAATCTCTGACAAAATGACAGTCAATCTCAATGTGTTTGGTTCTTTCATGGAATACATGATTCTGAGTAACGTAGATAACAAATTGATTATCACAATGCATAAACATGGGCTCATGCTGTCTGAAACCAAGCTCTTTCAGTAGGTTTTTTTTAACCACACCATCTCACATGTCGTATGAGCCATCGCTCTATACCTAACTTCTGCACTTGAGCGAGACACAACATCCTACTTTTTGCTCCTCCAAGTCACCAGATTTCCTCCAACAAAGGTGCAGTACCCAGTAGTAGATTTCCTATCTCCTCGGTCACCAACATATCCTGAATCCGAATATCTAAAAATGTATACATGCCCATGTTTTCTGTACACCAACTCTTTTTCTGGATGTAAGCCAGAATCTTTATCGTAGGTAACCAATGAGTCTCTCTGAGCTGATGCATGAATCTACTCAGTACCCCTACAGTAAAGGTTATGTTTGACCTAGTAACCGTGAGATATATCAACTTTTCAATCAATCTTCTATATCTTTCTGGATCATCAAGTGTATGACTGTCATCAAACAATAAATCCATATTGGTTTCCACTGGAGTGGTAGCAGGCTTGCATCCTAAAATACCTGTTTCCTCAAGAAGATCCAGAGCATACATTTGCTGGGAAAGAAGTATGCTGTATTTTTTATGTGCAACTTCAATTCTCAAAAAGTATTTTGGACGTTTCATTTCTTTGGTCACAAAATGGCGCTTAAGATACTGCTAGTCTCCAATACCCAGATGAATCACTACCAGTCAGCAAAATATCAACATAAACAACCAGAACTACGATGCCTGACTTTGTGCGTCGAACGAAGACAGAGTGATCTGAATGACACTGATGAAATCTTATAACAGAAATGGTAAAGCTGAACTTCTCAAATCACGCCCTTGGACTCTACTTGAGTCCATATATGGCCTTCTTGAGATAAACTTGTGTTTCCCTCTGAGCAACATAATGATGGGGAACCAACAATCGGGATTCTCTCCCTAGCGTTTCTCACCCAAAGCACACAAGCTACAAAACTTTAAAAGCAATTTTAATTCATCTAAAACTGAGAATAACAATAGTAGTTTTAGCCTTAAATAAGCTTACATCAAAAGAAGAAGTCCCACTACAACCAATATGGGACTAAATAACCAAAATTAAAAAAATACTAAAAGCAAATGAAAGCAGCTAGGATAACTGATCGGTCTGACTCGAGTCCACATGCCCTACTCGAACCATAACGATGAAATGTGGCGACGCCTCCCTGTGTAGTCCAAAGTCCTGAACCCATGTCCCCATCATTCTCCCGAGGTTGGGAAAAACTCAACCCTGTCGAGTGTAGGCCTTCTCAGTTCGCATAGTGCTCTAGGCGATCTGGGTCCAATCGTTGGAGTTTTACTCGATCAATCCAAGAATTCACAGAATCAGGTAGTCCTTTCTAATGAATTAGAAAACTTTAGTACCCACTATCTCTAGTTGAGATAATCTGATCATTAATAATTTCATCAATTTGTTCTGCTGTGTGGTTGGGTTTTCTTGGGGGAAGTGGGGGTAAGGAAGTCTCTCAAAAGTAGGCTGAAGAAAAGATTTAATTCAACAAGGGTTTATCAGGAGAAAATATTAGACCTTTACAAGTAACCAGATCTTCAATATTAACAGAAGGACTAATACCAAAATCAGATGAAAGAACTCTATATATGCATTAGAATTAATCCTTCTCAAAATTTTGAACGGTCCATACAATTTCTTCACAGTACCAAAGGGATACTGTTTCGGACGAATCCGAACCATTACATAGTCTCCTATGTTAAAGTCTCGAGCTTTTTTAAACAAATTTGCATAAGCTTTATCGTTTGCATTTCTCTTCTGAATTGAAGTGCTGATCTCTTTATGCAGTTTATGAATATGGTATGCAAATGATGCAGCTGACTTAGACACTTTAGTATGTTGTTGTGTCCTAGGACTCAAATTTATAAGATGTCTAGGTCGATTACCATGCACTACCTCTCTTTAGGACTCCTTATGACTAATCAAGTTGAGCCCTTTTTGTCCTTGTGGTGTGACAGGTTTCTTCTCTGCTATCCCGGTCTTTGGTTGACTTGGGATCAATTTAATCCTTTGTCCCTCATGGGTAAAGATACAAGTATTAGATTTTTCTCTCAAGGTGACATCCAAGTCAAACAACCAAGGTTTTTCAAGAATCACACCCATAGTACCCATGGCTAGCACGTCACACCAAATCTTATCCTTGTATGTTGCAAACTGCATCGGTACAAGGCATCTCTCGTTCACTTAAATTGATATTGTGTTAACCCAAGAGACTTTATAAGGATAAGGGTGGGGAACCGCTTCCAAACCTATCATGGAGACTAGCTTCGAAAATACAACATTAATGTAACTCCCACTATCAACAATGATTTTACAGTTTTTATCATCAATTTTCATCCAAGTGTGAAAGATTATAGTCTTATGCCAGTCGTCAGTTTCGTTAGGTTGAGCTAGGCTACACCTAACATTGATGCGCTGAATAGAGGCAAGACGTTCCCTTTGTTCAGTTACACCATCAGAGTCACTACCCTCGTTGCCTATGTACACAACTTCCTTCTGTTTATCTTTCCTTTCCTGATCTTGTTGCTCACCCAAATAGAAGGCTTTGAATTTGCTAGGACAAACCTTCTCCACATGACCATAACCTTGGCATTTATAATATTGAGTGCGAGGGTTGGTCCGGGGTACACTTTCAACTTGTCTTTTTTCCTTTGTCATCTTCCTTTTGGATAGAACAACTAGGACTATTCTTGTACTGTGATTGCTCAGGGTTGGACTTAGTGGACTGGCTCTTATAGTCTAAGTTGTCCTGAAAGTAGGATCCTCGAGAAACATTTAAGTCTCGAACTATTTGATACGCATACTCTAGGTCACAAACACCTTGTGCAAAAAGTTCCCTATGGAGATTTTTACGAAGGCCAGACCTAAACATAGAGAGAGTCACTGTTGGGGATTCGCCAATAAATCCTCTGCATCGAGTTAGGAACTCATCAAAAGTTTCAAAATATTCAGTAGCAGATTGATTCCCTTGATTAAGCCTACTCCACTTGTCGAGTTGTTGATCCTGGAATGCGATTGAAACGTATATTTTATTCAATTTAGTTCTCATTTCTTCCCACGTTCGAACAGGTTCTTGCCTCCTGATGGCCATTAACCTTTCAACATTTGACCAATAGTATCCAGCCTGTCCAACCAGTTTCATGGCAGCAAAGCGAATTCGTCGCTCTTGGGACATCTCATACCACTTGAAATATCTCTATATACTCATTACCCAATCTAGGTAATATTGTGGGTTCAAACGATCATCGAAGTTTGACACATCCAACTTGATGTTCTTTAGGTACAGTTCATCATCTTCGTGACGGTCATGATTTCTAGGGACTCTATCTTCCCAGCGTGGGCTGGGTTGACGAACTCCATCACGACAATCATTTTCTATCCTATCCATTCTTTGACCTAAGTTGTTAAGTTGGACTTTAATGTCTTCAAGGACGATGAGGAGATTGGGATTCATAGAAGTACTAGATGTTTCTGAATTGGAACACATTGTGACGCTGGCTTCACTAACATGATAGTCTCTGCCACTACAAGTGGGCATGCACAACTAAACTATTGATATGTTCTAAATACTTGGGTTATGCTTTTTTTTATCTTTTTATTATATTTTATGAATGCAATCTAATATCTCCTATATGCAACTAATAAACTCTAATGTAATGTGCAGGATGCATGAGATGAAGAGAATTAGCAACTGTTCGGCGAAGCAATGCACGCGATAAAGCAAATGAAGTTGCCTGAAAGCTCAAAAGTATAAAATAGAGACTGTGGTGTAATAATATTGCAATGAACTTCAAAATATTGTAAAAATTAATTTTATGCAACTGTTTCGATCTTTGTTTTATAGCAAGTCCCTAAGTTAATACTCAGATGTGCAAGTAAAAGTTAATCAGATACACTTCCTCACACTTTGGTGGAAAGCAGATAATCAATGAAATTATAATGACAGAATTTAAAGTAGTCACAAAAATTCAGTTCAAAGAAAATTATACATGATAATTGATTACCTGGATCGAAGCTCTCGCTGTCATGAACTCAACGGCTTGAGAAAAACGTCCCAAATCGGAAGCCGGATCGCCAAATTTTCACACAAAAATGAACCTGATCGCTTATCGGGTCTGGTTGTCTTGTGGATCTGTACTGTAGCTTTATCGGATTGGATCTGAAATTTGAAGACCAACCCGGGTCGGGTTTAGCTCGGTTAGATCCAATTTAATCTGCTTGCCACCGATCAAAACCAGGTCAATTTGATAACAAGAACTTTAGGTGAGTTGGTGTGAGATGCTCTGATGTTGATGTCATGTGTTTGTAGTTGCCAATGGAATCTCGGACCATCGAGGCAAAGGAGGAAGTGGATGATCTGCTCCCAAGCCCACAAATCACCCAAATCAAGCTAAATCAGATAAGTTGATCACCCTCTCCCTGTGTTGTTGCTCGTCGAAGGTAAGGGAGGGGATCTCCTTTGGAGGCGGTAGCTCTGGTGGAGAATCTTGTCTCCCAGATTAGGTGCAGCCTCGATGGAGCATTGGGGAGGTCTGGCGGAGACATCTGCTGCTGATGGTGAGGTGGCGTAGTTCTAGAAGTGGCGCTGTGGGGAGTTGACGAGGCGTCAGAGATGGCGATTCGTGAGGTTAATGAAAAGGACGGTGATTGGCGTGGTTGTCGATGGTGGCGTGGTGGATTGAACATCCGGAGAAAGAACGGAGGCGCCATTTGAGGTAGGAGATGAGGTCGCTTGGTGATGCCAGTCGATGAGTTGTAGAGAAGGAAGTAGTTTGCTAGAAGATGACAGCGGCGGACGAATAGGGAGAGTAGTGGTGGCGGCGTTGAAGATCTGGATGAAGACAAGGATCTGGATAGAGCAAAGGAGGTAAGTGCTTGGATCCGTGTGTGGTGGATGTTGGCCCAAAGACCCATCACTCTAGTTTTGATGATGATTAACTCATATAGTTATAGTACTAATGATCTTGTGTCTATTTAAGTTTCAGATTTTTATCAAGATCTTAGTCGGTGTTTGGCTTCAACAAAAGATTCGAAGTCAAGTTTTGAAGCTAGCACGTGTTGATTCGATTCAAGAGCTCGCGCTTCAAGATCGCATCAAATGCTCAAAGAGGAGTCTAGCTCGTTTGGATCAAGTTTGGATCAAATCAAGATGAAGCGAAGATTTTCAAGAGAAAACTTGAGTCAAGAATTTGTAAGTTTAAGATTTTTGTTTTAGATAAAATGTAAAGGATAGATTAGTTGTGGATTGCTCAAGCTCATTTACATACATAAAACATTTCAAGTTTAACAGTTTTAGTTCTTGGAAAATATAGTTTTGGTTTTGGATTTTCAAAGAATACATCTTTGATTTCATGAATATATTGCATCAAAATAATTTACATGGTTTATATATGTATTAGATTTCATCCATACACATTCTTACTTCATATTGTTTAGAAACTTATTTTGATGAGTTTATATCATGTGTTTTAAAATTTGTATTTATCAAAACTTATTTTAGAGCTTATTGTCAAAAACAAGTATATTTCATCTTCTATGTGTATTGGATCATATCCATACACAGTATACTTCAAATGTGTTAAATATCTTATTTTTGTATTTGTACAAATTTTGAAAAAATCGGTTTCCATTTAAAAGTTTATTTTTGAAAAATACGATTTTGGGTTTTAAACTTTAAATTCTTAACCTCAAAAATAGTTCAAATTGTTTGTAATATGTGTTGATTTTTTATCACACATATTTGTACTTCAAAGTATTGATATTAACCTATTTTTTTTGGAATTTATGGAATTTAAATAGAACTTTTATGGGTTTTACAAGTCTAAGTTTTAATCTTTAGAAACCCAGTTCTGGGTTGCTGACGCCGACCGGTCGATCGACGTGCACAGATGTGCACAGGCTTTAGCAGTCGACCTAACGGTCGACCGATCCAGAGAGGTGTGGCCCCGGTCGACCGACGTGCACAGATATGCACAGGCTTTAGCAGTTGACCGAGCAGTCGACCAATCCAGAGAGATGTGGCCCGGTCGACCGAGCAGAGAGACTTGCTCTCTGATTTTTGCCACGGTCGACCGATAGGGCAATGGCCTGGGTACGGTCGACCGGGCTATCAACCGTCAGGTCATCTGACCAGAAAAAAGAGCCCAACGATTAGTTTTCTGAAGCCCTATTTAAAGGGCTGTTTTGGCCAGTTTTGAGTAAGATTTTTTAGAGTGTTTTCAAAAGCTATTTACAAAGTTTCTCTTCAAGTTTTAGAGCTTCATTTTCATATCCAAAAGAGAGTTTTTCAAGAGAGTTTATCTTGAGTTTTCTAAAGCATTCTCTTGAGTTTTCACCACAAGTTCTATCTAGTTCTCACACAAATTTGAGCTTTCATTGCTATATATATCCTATAGGGATCCTTGTTGTGAGAGTTTGTTTTTGTGATCAAGAGAAGTGATCATAAGTACTCCACCCATTATATTGAGTTGTAGAGAATGCGACCTCGGTAAGCTTGCGGGTTCGCGTGTGTTGTTCTTGCGGGAACAAGTGAGGGACTTGCGGGTCTAAGAGTTCTTGAAAGAGCTCGTTGTAGGTGTTGCGGCACCGAGTGATCTTGCGGGATCGTTATAGTGGAAATCCTTCATAGTGGTGAAGGCGGGGACGTAGAGCAGTAGCTTGAACCTCGAAACAATTCTTCCGTGTTTGCAATTGCTCCTCTCTCTCAACTCACTTGTGTTTAATATCTTGCATGTTCATATTGCTTGTCTTTATATGATTGATATTTATTTGTGCTCAATTGAATATATGCTTGGGATTGTTTGCTTACACTAGTATTCAACCAAGAGAGCCATAGGGGCGCCTCAACTCTCAGTCTAGAGAATCTTGAGGAGAAAGTCCAGACCTCTTTACTGAAAATTCGACTTCTCTTTGGTTATACGTTATGTGTAGTTTTAGTTTGCATAATAGTTTTAATTCCGCATTAGTTTTGCATTAAATTAGCTAGTCACCTATTTATCCCCCCTCTAGGTGAACTACAAGTGGTATCGAGCTTGGTGCTCTTAATTTGGGTCTACAACCTTGAGTTAAAGATTCTATTTTTGCTAATCACAATATTTATTTATACACACATGGATTTCATTACACTTCCCATGTTTGACACTCTTAACTTCCAAACTTGGAAAGTTAAGATGTCTATGTATCTCAAAACCTTAAGTATTCATGTTTATCTCGTCACAACTAAATATTCATATTTTGTAAATGGCAAGCATCTTGAGGCTAATACAAAAGTCATCCATGCCTTAAAATCAACCCTAAATGATGATTATTTATCTAGGTTATCTAACTTTTATTCGGTTTTTGTAGTATGGAACACTCTTTATCACTCTCGGGGAGCAAACACAAATTAATAAGGAGAGTGACTCGGATGAAGGAAGTAATGCTTCCAACATGTGCTACATGGTCCAAGGGGATGACCCCCTTGAGGTAAATTCTGATTCCGAGCTAGATGAAGAAGTTGAGATGCCATGACCTCGCATTATTTTGCAAAAACTTCTTGAAAAATATGATTTGTTAAAGGATGAAAACAAAAGATTGAAAAATGAAAATGATTTTGTTTAAAAGAAAAAGATTCTCTTCAAAATAAATTTGAAATTATTTCAAAAGAAAATAAATTTTTGAAAAAGGAGAATGTTTTCTTGTCTTCAAAATTGAATGATATTTGTGAAGAAAATAATTCATTGAAAAAGAAAATTATTTTGGTTGAAAAAGAAAAGGAGATTATTTTGAAGGAAAATGATCTTTCAAAAAGAAAAGTGTTTTAAAAGAAAAAGAAATATTTCTAAAAAGAAAAGGGATTTTGTTTCACATGTTTCTCATGCTAATAATATTGTATCTTTTTTTTATAAAAATGAGATTCATGCTTTGAAAAATAAAATAGATTGTTTGGGCTCCACTTTGAGCCAATGTGCATTTAACCATAATAGATTAGAATCTATGTCTCGCAAGAAACAAGTTTCACATATTCATGCACACCCTCCACGACATACATCAACTGTACACCATGCTCACACTCAACAAACAACAATAACTAAGCCATTTGTCCTAAGTATTTGGGGTAGGCTACATGAATCAAAAGAGAATTACGCCGGATCGGGCACATGGATCAACTTTCTCCACTGATTCCTATCGAGCAATATGCCTTCACTAAGACCTTTAGCCTCTATATCTTGTCATATTACCTTCATCCATGTTTTCTTCGGTCTCCCCTGCGCTCTTTTAACTCGCCCTAATTTGATATGCTTTACTCGCCGGACTGGCGCATCTGTAAGTCTACGTCGCACATGACCAAATCATTGTAGGCGGTTTTCTCTCATCTTCTCTTCTATAGAGGCTACGCCTATCTTAATACGAATATCCTCATTTCTCACCTTATGTCTCCTCGTGTTACCATAAATCCAACGAAACATGCGCATCTCTACTACACTCATCTTCTGGGCATGATATCTCTTTATAGCCCAACATTCTGTGCCATATAACAAAGCTGGTCTAATAACAGTCCGATAAAACTTTCCCTTCAGCCATAACGGAATGTTACGATCGCATAAAACTCCGCTCCTCCATTTCAACCAGCCGGCTTGAATCCTATAGTTGACATCACTATTGATCTCTCCATTCTTTTGGATAATAGAACTCAAGTATTTAAAATGATTGCTCATCAGTATTTCTTGTCCATTTAGCCTCACAATACTATAATCTCGGATTCCCTGTTTACTGAATTTACACTCCATATACTCTGTTTTGGCCTTACTTAATCTAAACCTCGAGATTCTAGAGTTTACTTTCATAACTCTAATTTGGCATTTACTCCAGCTCTCGTCTCATCGACTAGGACAATATCATCAACAAATAACATACACCACAGTATCTTATCCTGAATAGCTTTAGTAAGCTCATCCATCATTATAACAAATAAGAATGGTAACACTCACACCACGAAGCATGCTCACACTCAACACCACACATATGTATGCTAAAGTGTACATATGTATATATTGTGGCTGCAAATGCCATCTTGAAATTTTTTTGATAGAATTAATTCTTTAAATTTTGCAAATAAAAATATTTGGGTTTCCTCTAATGCTAAACTCCGTGGACCCAAAAAGATATGAGTACCAAATCCCCCCACTTGTCTTTGATATAGGTGCGAGCTCTCACAAGACGTGAGAGGATTGGTGCCTGATGGTGAATGCATTTAAAGCTTGAAGGTCAAACCAAATTGATGCATCGCTATCAAGAAGATTAGGTGGGAGGACCACCGTGTTTTGGAGAAATGAATTGGCTACATCGGTATTGGTAACCATTTCATCCTCCTCTTTTAAAATAGTTTTAAATGCTTATATGTCTATATCATGTGATATGCAAATCTTGTTAAAACTTGTGTTATACACGTACAATTTTTGAGTTACATGCTATACATGCTTTATTTCATTTGTGTACTCATTTTATGTTTAATTGTATATTGTAAATCCTAGTTTTGATGATTCTTATATGATTATATGATATGTTTTTGAGTAAAAGAATTTTATATGAGATTTGTTTTTGAGCCTTATTGTTTTATTTCATGAATATGTTATTCACATGATTATTGTACACTCATTTTTATTGTTTACTCATGATTTATATTCATGAGCATTTATGAGATTTATAGATCTTGAGTGTCAATTTTTGTATAATTAGCATGCTTCATGAGATATATGTTTGTGTTTCATGTTTGAAAAATCTTTAACTAATTTTTTAAAAAAATTATTTTAAATTAGTTATTTATTCTTCACTTGGTAGTGTTTTCAATTTATAATTATTTTCAAAATCTTATTTTGAAAACTTTTACCTTTTAAGTGCGGTTGGTTGGGCGTCATGCCTTGATGCTCTTAATAAATATTATTTTTAAACTTGTGCATGAAAGGGTGGATGTTATGAGTTATATACATACATATCTTTGAAATTGCTTTTTGTATACTCATACTTATTTTCTATATATGTATGCATCATATTTCAATTAGTATTTAAATTGATCATACATATATATGATTTCTTGTGCTAGATTAAACTGTTAATACATATTCTTTATAGCACAAATTGTTTTATGCTAAGCTTGATTTAGTTCTAAATGTTAATTGGTATTTTTACAAGCTTATGCATGTGTTTTGTTGTTATTTCAAAAAAATTCTTTAAACTTAAAATGATTTCATGTTGATAAGATAATAATTATGTTTATCTACAAGTGATATCAACATTTGTTTTGTCAACTACAATAAACTTTCAATTGGTATCAAGTTTATTTTTTTGACTACAAGTAGTTTCAAAATTTGTTTTAAGTGGTATCAATTTTTTTTTTCAAAATCTGTTTGATATGTATTGCTTATATGTAAGGGGAGCTTAACATCTCCTCTATATATAATTCATGTTGAGTGTATTTTACATATTGAGGAGCTTGACCTCTCTTCTTTATGTGATACACGTGTGTGCAGGGGAGCTTAAAATCTCCGTCTATATATTGTATATTATGCTTATATGGGAAGAGTTTAGTCATCCCTTCTCATAATGCATGTATGCAGAGGGAGTTAACGTCTCTCCTCTTCATGAGTTTATATCGCATATACATTTATATTGTTTGTTTTTCTACACCTCTTTATTGATGAATTGACAAAAAGGGGGAGAAGAATTTAAAGTTTAATTTTAGTTTAACTTGAGATTCATTGTTACTTTAATATTTATTGTGATTTTACATTTAATTTCATTACTTTCATAATCTAGAAGAAAAAGCTTGGTGGGAGGCCATTTGCTCCTCCTTGTGCACCTTTCACCTTGACAACATTAGTGAAAGACCACTAGTTCATTGTGGGACGAGCCTACGTGTACACAACCTTCACTCTGGTGCGCTATTGTTTTGGAACAGAGCAACACACAAGCGGGAAGCATAAAATAGAAGAAACAAGAGATAAAGTGGGTGGCCTCACTCCACCAAGAAAAATGACATCACACCATCACAAGATCAAATAACAAACATCTTAATCATTTGTAGCCTCATCGTTTATTACATGAAGGAGGCTAACTCCTTTTATAATAAACTAAAACTTAATCTCTAAGAAAATAATCCAACCAATTCTTTTCTAATAACTAACTTAATGCCTAAGAAATCTAATCCTAAAAATTAGAAATAAAATATTTCTTTCTATGAACTAGGCATAGAAAAATATTCAAACAACTAAAAGATATTGATAGATTTCTAACAAAATTGAGAATTATAACTAAGTCAAAATTAAAATATAATTAATCAAACTCCTAAATCTGCTACAATAATCACATTTGGTACAGAAACCACGAGTTCCATGGTACTCTAGCTTCTATATAGCACCCATATTAGATCTCAAATTGCTAATTCTAGTATGATACATAAGGCTCATAATGATGTTATCGAGATGAAACAACTAATATTTTTGATATTGCTGATTGCAATACCAACACTATATGGCCATCATTGATACTGATACCAAGATTACTATGATGATTAGTTTGGATATGAAAATCGGGAGTATCATCTTGAGTTATTTTCTTATTTTGATTTCATGAATGAGAAAAAATGTTCATATATTAAATATAAACTTGCTGGAGAAGTTTGTGTAAGGTGGATGAAAATTTGCAGGTATTTTTGAGTTTAGTCCCGCATGAAGATTCATCTCCTGTAACTATATCTCCCTCATCGCTGTCGCTCATTGTCAATCTCAGCATCAGCGCTGCCATTGTCAAAGTCTCAACAGTCAAAGTCAACATCACCTCCATTTTCACAGCAACCAGCGTTATCACCTCGCTCGCAACTTAACAAAATATTATAAAGGACCTTCCCATGATTTTTAGGTCATGCTCCTCATCAAATATGCAAGATGGTTCAAAAAATTTGCAACCATTCGGAGAGTTTATCGCCACAGGAAACTACAAACAGCCATCAACAGAGAGTTCCTAGTTGCGCCTTCATCACCTATGGTTTCAACAGTTCCACAACCGTTAGCAGCAACAAAAACATATATTTTGATGCTAAATCTGATACAAATTAAGCTTCTGATCTTTTAAGCAAGCAATTCAACCATCATCCAAGCCCGAGACAACATCTTAACTACCTAAAGCTACACTAAAACAGTCCCAAATCAAAAATGTCTTTTCGCCGCCTTTATCTAAAACAACATATAAGCTTCAATCCAAATTTCCAATGCCTTCTATCCCAAATCAGCTAATGTCACTTGTGAAGCCTGCCACCTTGATTCCATCAGTCAATGTAGAAGGCTTCAAAATTGATTAAATCAAGTTTGATTATATCAGAACATGTGCCCTCTACTCGCAACCAAATTTCATCATTTCTTTAGGGTCCTTTTACAAGCCTGAAGATCCCCCTTTATCGCTGATGAGAATACCAAATTTCAAGCTGGGGATTTGATATGGAAGCCAATTCAGATTAGAAGTTGCCATGGCTGGATGCTACATCTTAAAGCTTCCAGATTCGTGACTCAAGTTGATGTTGAGATCCGCGACAAGAACTGTAGCATTACGGTAACAGCTGCTAGTATCATAACAACTGTAGGTAGAGTTCCTGCAGCACACACGATTATTGGAGCAGTTCCTGCAGCACACACGATTATTGGAGCAGACACAGTTATTATGGCAGATTTATTATGGCAAATTACGGACTCTTGATTAACTTAGTTTTCAAATAACAGATTTGATTTAGTTAGAATTATTGATTAGTTAAGAATCTATCAATACCTTTTAGTTATTATGAATATTTTGTTATGCCTAATTGACAAAGGAAAATCTTTAATTTCCTAATTTTAAGATTAGATGTCTCGGCATTATGTTAGTTATCTAAAATCTTTTGGAATATTCATGTTAATAGAAGTCATTATATAGTTAGGAGGCATTATGTATTTAAGAGTCATATTGCTATTAGGAGTTGGAATTTTATTTGCATATAAATAAGAATATGGATAGAGGACTCATCAACTCTCTAGTTTCAATAATCTAAATCTTCTAATGGTACTGGAGCCCAAGGTTATAGATCCCTTGCAACCTTCATCGCATCATCTCCACCCACCATCACCAACATTAACATCTTCTTCATCATTTTCTTTTTTTCATTCTTTTTCTTAAACTAATTCTGATCTGAATTGTCAAATCTGTAAAAAAAAGAAATATTGAAGGTATTGTTCATCGTGAACAATACCGCCATGGTATTGTTCACATGAACAATACAGTAAAAGAAAAAAGAAAGAGGAAAAGAAGTTGATCTCCATTGTTCTTGCTCTTTTGGGTTATGTATTATATTTTAATATTAGAAAGTTTAATGATTTTATGAGTATTTTATATCCCAAGGGAGGATTGTTTGTTTCGGTTATTTGTTAGGTGTCTACATAGGAGGGAGAATCATTTGTTGGGTGTTTTGGATCCCATAAGAGGATCAATTTGAGGATTTGTTTGTGAGAGAAATTGGAAGAAGTTTTTCTTTTGAGGATCTTATTTTTCTCTTTGGTTATTTGGGCGGTTGTGTGTAAGTCAAAACCAATTGTTTCTCAGATCATCTCAGACAAGATCACTGACCGGAAATTCGACGGTGATAACCATTTTCAGTGGAAAAGGATCATTAAGGTATATCTCACGAGTCGAGTAAAGATTGATCACCTTAGCAAAGATCCTCTCAAGCCGATAATAGATGATTAGAAGCGAGAAGATGCCATGCTATTTGGGCAGATCTTGAACACTATGGAGTTACAAGTTCAAGACTTGGTGATCGACTCCTCTACAGTGGAGTTGTGGGATTATCTTCAATAGCTAATACTCGAGTAGCAGTAATCTCAAATGTTCATGGGATGTGATACACGAGTTGTGCAAGACAGGGACCAAGACATTGGCCCAATATTATACAAATTTGAACAAGTTCGCCGAATGAGTTGAAGACTTTGTTTTCCATCACGTCTGATGTGAAGCAAATGCAAGAAAAGTAGAACAAGTTGATGGTGCTTATTTTCCTCGACGGTCTTTCTTCAGAGTATGCATCAGCACGACCTCAGGTGCTATAGAGTTCAACGTTAGGTCTTGATTAGAGACATAGGATCGTGCAGAGTGCTTTTTCAGCTAAATCTCAGAATCTTATTATTGACGAGACCGAAGAAAGGTCTAGACTACGTGTTCAAGAGAGACAGTCAAGCGGGAAAGGCAATTTGGTAGCAGATCTGGAGGACATTTTGAGGTGTAAGACATTGTGAAAACGGCTTTGGTGGAAAATTTTGTGGCAAATGTTCCTTTGCGGGGGTTTGCCACTATTACAAGGATGTAGGTCACACTAAGAACAATTGCTACAAGCAACGTGAAAGTTAGCTCGAGTTGCCAACGTAACTACAACTCAAGAGCAGGAAGATCTTAAGAGTATAACAAACAGGAGTATACATGCTAGCCGTTTCACATGTTTCAGCAGTTTCATATGTTTTAACAGTTTCAACCTGCCCAGATGTTCGTTTTCATCTACAGCTACTCTAACCTGGAAAGTAACTCCACTTCCTATCTAACATCATTTTCTCTTGCATTTGGTTATAGATTCAAAAGATTAAGATTATACGATTGGAAACAAAGGTATATTATCATCTCTTAATTGTGGTTCTTTCCATCCATCAGTGTAACTGTAACGCCCCGATCCGGCGGTACGGAGACGTCACTGCGACGTATATACGTAGGTCAGAACACCCTCCCGTATATACGCTAAGCATCAGTACAAACAAGAATCAGAGTACGGAAGCAATGGTGCATTATACATTCCAACACATGAATACAATCACAGAGTTATCACCAGAAGTGATCCAATATTACATGAATATTCACATCACTAATAAGCGCAAATGCGAGAAACAAGGAAATATACAAGTATGAACAGTATGAAAGGCACTCACGAGTTTACAAAGGGAAAAACTGAGAGACTCACAAGGGGGCCTGGAAGGATGGAGCTCTGGATGATCGGTGGGGATCCACGCTACCGCTGCGCCACTCTGATCCGCAAGGGGGAGAATCTACACGCTCCAAGCTCCATGACCTGGACATGAGATCCAGGGGAGTAAAATGATACTCCCCAGGCGAGTGGTGAAGCAAAACCAAGTGGCGAGCAAGGGTGAGTACATGTCATGTAAAGCCAAGGACAAGCAATCTGATCGTATGGCTTCAGATTACGGTTCCATGAGACTAGTACATCGAAGGAATAATCCAAACAAGGAAACCCTCATCTATATACCTTTATCTCATGTCACCATAACCTAAGCCCATTCAACCCGACTGTTCTCAGGCATGATAAGATATGAACAAGAGGCAAGTGAATACAATGGATAAAGCAGAATATGAGCAGATAATACGATAATACTCATAAAACAGGAAATCGATATAAAGTTCCGGAACAAGTAATTATGGTAAGGCACATCACAGATTCATAA